>CM077154.1:153051788-153521967 GCA_039583875.1 Platanthera guangdongensis
AATTGCTACCCAGAAGAAAAAATAGCTCGACTGATATCATGAAATTAAATTACGAATTTGTTTAACTTAAATTTAGATTACCCGACAAGAATCTATATTATCTCCCCTGTGAGAAAATAGTTCTGTTGGAAAGTTAAAGAGAATAGGAGAGGTAATTCATTCATCCACACGGGGGCTTTAAATAAGATTACAACATGACTCAAAGGCACCGATAACTGCTGTGGGACTAAACACAAGTACACCAAAAGACTCTAATAACCCGACATTGACCCAATAATTCCAACACTCCCCCTCAAGCTGAAGGAGAGGGGGGACCCTTCAACTGATACAATAAATAATGGTAATGAAGGTAGACGATGCGGGACAAAACATCAGACGAGCTACCTGGGAAAATTCCAAACCGGGGAATCAAGTCGGGCACATAGCCACACACGATGCTGACCCACACACGACACAAGACCCACACACGACGTGGACTCACTGGAAACCGGTCAACCAACATTACCTATACACACAGTATGCAAAAGAGAACAAAAGATGTTGAGCAAGTCATCAAACGAGTGATCAGGGATAATCCTTCGGGTATAATCTGTCAGGGATAATCCGCAGAAAAATGGTCCCTCGCGACACAGTCCCGCATGACACGGTCCCACACGACACAGTCCCGCACGACATGGTCTCACACGACACAACCAGATGAGACTAGAACACCAACACCAGTCACGCCCCCAACACACGACCAATCAAAAGAAAACAAATGGGGAGACACATACGACATAAGCCTAAAGGCAACGTGGAACAAAAGCGAAAAATTGGGAAAGATCATCCGAATCATTTCATCCCAACACTCCCCCTCACGTGTATAACACGTGTATATAGGCATACCAAGACCATACTCATCAAATACGAACAACAATCAAACAAGGACAATAAAAGACGCATAAAAAACGACTAAGAACTAGCATGAAACTTCATTATCGACAAGAGATCATCCCCCGGAAGAGGCGCAGCCGCTGGAAGCATCAAAGACAGGAAGGCAGCAGTCGGAAGCGGCTTGAAACGTCCAACAACTGAAGGGGCACAAAAGCAGCGATTGGAGTTGGAAGCTCCCTACAGGGAGAGGACTGGAGACTCCAGAACAACAGTAGTGAATAGCCCATAGAGGCGTGGAGGCTCCAGATCAGTAGCGGGCATCGATAGAACAACCAGGAATAGCGACGTTCCTGTCAATGATCAGCAATGGGCTCAACGAATCAGCTCCAGAGGAAGTTGAGCCCGCAAAAGAAGAAGCCGCGAACGTTTCCTGAAGGAGGACGGAGAAGACAACGACCGAAATCCACGAGGAAGAAGAGAAATGGTTGTGGCAATAGCCGTTGAGATTGAGTACGACAACACCGGCCACACCCGATGGCAAGATCAGCGTGATCTGGCGCAGGCAGGCCCGACAAGACCAGGAAATGTTGTATCGGTGGTCAGGATTGAGAGGAGAGGCGCGATTAGCGGGATCCGGCGACGATGTCGCTGGAGGGAGGTGCGACACCGTGGACTTGACGGGAACAAAAGAAAAAAAAATGAGGCGGTAGCAGCGCACGGGATGAAGCGAGAAACAAAAAACACCGACGGGATCGTGTATGACGGAAGCAGAGCCTCCTGTCAACGGAGTCAGAGGTTGGTCCCGTCGACGGGAGCAGAAGAAATCCCCGTCGGGAGTAGCGATGAAATCATACGGCAGAATGGGGGAGAAAATGTCGGCCACGGGAAAAAAGTTTTTTTAGGGTTTTCACTCCGGAGAAAAAAATGTTTGGCTTTGATACCTTGTTGGAAAGTTAAAGAGAATAGGAGAGGTAATTCATTCATCCACATAAGTGCTTTAAATAGGATTACAACATGACTCAAAAACACTGATAGCCTGTGTGAGACTAAACACAAATACACCTAAAGACTCAAATAACCCGACATTGACCCGATAATTCAAACAAGTTCAAATGTTTTTTTCGATGGTGTATTTAAGTTAGTCCTACAAATTAAGTAAATAATTAGGCCTGCGAGCGGTTCGGTTTGGGTCGGTTTGGACCCAAACCGAAACCGAGCGGACATGCCTCGGTTTTTGGCTTGTCCAAACCGACCCGAACCGAATCCGGTCGGTTCGGTTCAAAGTCGGTTCGGTTTTCAATCGGTTTTGTTCGGTTCGGTGTCGGTTTTTTGTGAACAAACATATAATAGTTAATATTAAACCCATATTTTTTATTTGTTTTAATTTTTTTTGCCCATGTAGGAATTAAGATACAGTTATGCTATCAACTCATTAAAGCAAGTGTTTTATATCATAGCAGTCCTCCACTAGATATAGTGTCTCCTTCTCCGATCCTCACAGTGCGCGGGTATAGCTTTGCGCACCAGGCTGCCCTTTATATGAATGCAAGAAAGCCATTAACAACAGTGTGATCAGTAAATTTTACGGTCGTGCTGAAAATTTACAAAAGCAGGACTCATCCAAGAAAATACGTCTCAAATGGATGAAGAATATGATCCACATCAAAGCAAAAAAGCAGCTTAAGGCCGTATGTTACAAGCTTTAATATATTTGTCTGAGAAATCTATGTACTTTGTCCACAGAGGCCGTAGGTGAGGAAACGCAATGTCCAACCAAGGCTTGGCTCTGCCATTAAAATGAATGACAGCAGCTTTCTCGGCATCTTCTCTGGTTTTGTTCTCCTGGTATCCAAGTCCCAGCATGTGCCAATATGGATCTATGGTGTGAACATGGCCATGAAATGCTATTAGACCTGGAGGCAGAGTTCCTAACTGCCACAAACTCAAGTCTGATTCCAAATTCTAGCAACAAAACAGGGGAAAATTGATCATAATTGCAAAATAGATGATGAAGAACAGTTTTTGTTTTAAAAAAAAGTGAATTTTACTGCCAAGCAATGGAGCAATACCTTATGAATCCATTCATGGTATGTCTCTTTGATGTTTGTTTTTCTCCATGCGTCGAGGTCGAAGATGTTCATGCCATAGGCCCAAGCACATTCTTCAGGGTTGAAGGACCCTGAGATTAAGGGGTGGGAGAAATTGAGATAATTCTTGAGCCTCTTCGACACATGACGAATCTGTCTTCGCCTCTGCATGTCGCAACCGCGCCGTTCACTTAAACTTTAAATTATGTTAAACAAAAAACTCGGTTCGGTTCGGTTTGATCGGTTTTCACAACCTGAAAACCGACCCGAACCGATAGTCCTTCGGTTTTCAAAAGCTCCAGACCGAACCGACACCGGACCGGGCGGTTCGGTTTCAAAATCGGTGCGGTTCGGTCGGTTTAGTCGGTTTTCGGTTTTCACTCCTCACCCCTAAGTAAATTGATAGACTTGAGGAACGAGCATGATGTCCCTATGCAGTGGTAGGCGGACAAAGACAAATACCTTTATCCACCACACATTTTTTCTCGGTAGGCGGACAAAGACAAATACCTTTATCCACCACACATTTTTTCTCCCATGCGAACTCTTTTGTTTTATTTTTAAAATGTTCATTTGTTTATTTATTTATTTTAGTATATATATATCTATCTTATTTACTATATTCCTATATTCATCCACCATTTTAAAAATAATGAAAAAATTACTCACCATTTAATTTAAAATTTTGAAACATTTGGTGTCTTCATGGCAGTAACCCTCTTAAATTCATAATATAGTATATATTAAATATACAATTATTGGTCTATCCATGGTAAGTAATATATTAATTCAAAAATTTCCACTCTATTAGTCAGTGTATTCATTCCTGTTAGAAAACTGATTAGAAAACATCTTGTAAAGACCCATTTAGAGGCCCATTATAGGCCTTCTCTTTCCTCATGTAATAGTCTCACATCTTGTATGAGGGATTACTCTCTCTCTTCTCCATATATATTTGTACTTATACTTGTAATTTGGTATTCAAGAAGTATATACAAGGTTTACTCAATTCTTCTACATGGTATCAGAGCAGGAAACTGGTCTGCAATCTCCCTGTGCGGTGTTTCATTTTCTAACCGCAACACCTCGTGCGGTCTTCCATTTTTCTAACCACAACTCATTTTGCGGTTTTCTGTTTTTCTCCTCCCTCCCTCCCTCCCCTCTCTCCCTTTTATAGGTATTTGTTCTGGCCCCACTCCAATTCAAACCGCACCGATCTCTTTCCACTGCTCCTTGCGAATTGCCCTTGTTCGTTTCTGCCCCGCGATCTTCTTCGGCTTATCTCGCGGACTGATATTGCCGGTCTGCTCCTGTTCGCGTGGTCTACGACTTCTCTTCTACCTGCCGTGGACTCCCGTGGATTCACGCGGTCTTCTTCAGCTATCTCGTGCCTTTTTTGTCGTGCAGATTGCTTGTCCCGTGGCCTAGTCATTGGGCTTGCCTCTATTCTAGTAGCTGCGGTCTTGCATATCTAGGCGCAGGATCTTTTCTGTCCGCCGCCTCTTCAGACCGCCTTTTCTCCTCAAGCCGGTGCTGCTTCTTGCTGTAGTCCGATCTCTGCGGTTTGCTTGCTCTATTGCGACTTGCGGTCTTCATCTCTAACCACCACGATCTGCAACTCTAACTGCCGCGGTCTGCTTATGCTCCCGCGGTCTCTTCTCGCAGCTGCCTCTGGTTTGCTGTCCTCCAGGCCGCCTCTTCTCCGTTGTTATCTTCTCACAACTCTTATCCACTGCTATCCGCTGCTGCTCGACCGGCTAGTGTTCTCGCTTGATGTTTCTCTTTGATCGCGCGGCCTAGACGCCTTTGCCTGTTTCCACCCGTCCGCTTGATCCTCTGACCGCTGTGACTTCTTCTCTTCTAGTCGCTGCTTGCTCGTGCTGCCCCTACTGCCTACTACCTACTACCTACTACCTACTACCTACTATCTACTCCTATGCAAATTTCTCTGACCGATCGCACAAATTTCCATCAAGCTCTCCTTCAGTAGCCCCTTACTACCTACTCCTGCTCCAGCTCGTGGCTTTTCAACTAGGGTAGGCCTCCACACATCTCTGGGACGAGGACGTGCTGGGCGCTCTGCCTTCAAATGTACTTAATGTGGTCGAGAGGGTCATTTTGAAGCTATATGCTACCGCAAGCATAGTCTGCCTCCACACCTTGCTGCCTCTACTACAACTGCTCCTACTCCCGCTGGTGCTCCTCTACATGATTCTGATTCTTCTACCCGACAAGATATTAACACTCTCCGCACTCAGCTTCAATAGCTGCAAGGCGTTATCAGTCGCTCGTCTGGCTCGATCGCGTCTTTCTCCACTGAAGATATATCCTGTCTCTCCCATAGCCCCTACTGGATCGTGGACTCGGGTGCTACTCACCACGTTACACCCCAGAAACCACCGCAGTATATACAGTCTGCTTATCCCAAGTTCATCACTGTCGCAAATGGCGACACTACTCCGGTCTTTGGCGCGGCTGATCTTTGGCTAACCCCTACTCTCCCTCTATATTCGATTCTTCATGTGCCAGGATCCCCCTTCAATCTGCTCTCAGTTAGTCGTCTTACTCAGGAACTTTACTGCTGTATAACATTTTCTCCTTACTCTTTTATTGTGCAGGATCACCGCACGCGGAATACCATTGGTAAAGGACGGCTGTCGAATGAGATGTATCTTTTGGACGTTCCACCCACCATTCTCTCTGCTGTCTCCATTGATGATTGACATCGCCTCCTTGGACATGCTCCCCTCCCGTTTCTCAAGAATGCTTTTCCTGATGTCTCATTGCAATAGTTTACTTGTGAATCATGTATCTACGACAAATAACATCGTACTTCTTTTCCTCATACATGTACCCGGAGTGATACTTCGTTCTCTTTAGTTCATTCTGATGTCTGGGGACCCTATAAAGTCCTAGCGTTTTTGAATATTGATATTGTCACTTTTATTGATGATTACTCGCGTCTCACTTGATTATATTTACTTCGTGATCGTACTGAACTGACATCTGTTTTTTGTATTTTTCTTACTGAGACGCATACGCTGTTCTCCACTATGTTAAAAATCATTTGCACTGACAATGCTCGCGAATATACCGGTCACATATTCTTAAATATATGCACCAAGTTCGACATCATACATAAAACCTCGTGTGCTTATACCCCCCAGCAAAACGATGTGGCCGAGCGGAAAAATCGCCACCTCCTCGACGTCGCCCGGTCACTCATGTTTCAAATGCTGGTGCCCACCTAATACTGGAAATTTGCGGTTTCTACTGTCTGTCATCTTATCAACCACATGCCTTCATCTATACTCGACTTCGCCTCTCCATTTAGTCTCATCTTTCCTTCCAAGTCTCCTTTCTCGATCACACCCCGTGTTTTTGGCTGTGTTATGTTCATCTTCTTGGTCCACCTAATGACAAGCTCGCTGCTCGCGCCACTAAATGTATGTTTGTTGGCTACTCCCGCACTCAAAAAGGTTATGTTTGTTGCTCTCCTCCTGATGGCAAGCTAATTGTTTCGGTTGATGTAACATTTCTTGAGGATCAACCGTTCCATTCATCTCCTTCCACCCCGTCTCTACCTTCCACTGCAGCTTGTCCTGCCGTCCCGGTCACGACTCCGTCTCTCCTACCTCTTCCCTCCTCACTACCGGTGCCTTCTTTACCTCCACCACCTCTCCGTGTCTATACTCGTCGTAAGTCCAAGAATACTTCTCTACAACAGCTCCCTTCTACCGATGACATCCCGCGACCTGATGATCCAAGATCAACATCTACGACTCATCCCTTGGCGAATTATATGTCTCTACATTGCCTCTCTCTGTCGCTCCATCAATTCCATTTCTATCACTAATTCTTTGCAGGAAGCGCTTCAACACCCAGGGTGGCGGGCGGCCATAGATGATGAAATGACTGCCATCTGGGCTAAGCAGACCTGGGATCTGGTTCCTCTTCCTCCCGGCCAGTCTTGTGTTAGTTGCAAGTGGGTATTTGTTATCAAACATGCTGCAAATGAGACAGTTGATCGCCTAAAAGCTCGTCTCGTGGCTTGAGCTTTCACTCAGCAGCAAGACCTTGATTATGATGAAAACTTCTCCCCAGTTGCCAGATTGAATACTGTTCGGGTCCTGATCTCCTTGTCTGTCCATCGACAGTGGCCCTCTCAATCAGTTGGATATTAAAGACGCCTTTCTCAATGACGATCTCTAGGAAACTGTTTATATGTACCAACCTCCCGGGTTTGAGACCACGGGGGTGTCTCGTGTATGTCATACCCGGAAGTCTATATGTGGTCTCAAACAGTCCCCGCGTGCTTGGTTTGAGAAATTCTGCAAGGTTGTTCGTGAAGTTGGTTTTACACGGAGCTCTGCTGACTTCTCCCTCTTCACCCGTCATCAGCCAACGGGCACTGTGATTTTTCTTGTGTATGTTGATGATATCCTAATTACCGGCGACGACTCTACAAGGATACAACAAATCAAACAACATTTGAACTCAGCATTTTAGACGAAAGATCTGAGAAATCTTTGATACTTCCTTGGGCTTGAGGTCGTAAGACAACCTGATGGTCTCGTCTTATCCCAACGAAAGTACTGTATTGGCCTGCTTCAAGATGTTGGTTACTCAGGGTGCAAACCTGCAAACACTTATATGGATGTAAATCACAAGCTTTCTGCACATGGTTCTGATTCTAACCAACTGCTTACAAATGCAGAATATTATCGACGCTTGGTGGGGAAACTGATTTATCTTACGGTTACTCGACCTGACATCTTATTTGCTGTGAGGGTTGTGAGTCGTTTCATGCTTGCTTCTCAGACATCTCATCTCCAAGTTGTTGAACGCATTCTCAGATATCTAAATACCGCTCCGGGATAAGTACTCGTTTACAAACTACCTACCTCTCCATCTCTTGTTGCGTATTTTGACGCTGACTACGTAGGTTCTCTTGATGATAGGCGTTCCACAACTGGTTTTTGTACATACTTCGGTGGACACTTTATTACCTGGCATTGCAAGAAGCAGGCCGTTGTTGCTCGCTCGTCTGCTGAGGCCGAGTACCGGGCTATGACTACTGTTGTATCTGAGTTAACTTGGCTTGATCTTCTCAATGATTTGAGACTAAAACTCTCATCTCCGACGATCTTATTTTGTGACAGTCAAGTTGCAATACATATTGTTAAGAATCCCGTCTTTCATGAACGAACAAAGCATATTGAAGTTGACTGTCACTTCATTCAAGAAAAAGTTCAATCAAAGAAGATAGAATTGGAGCATGTTCCCGCTACAAGACATGTTGCTGACATCCTAACTAAAGCCCTCTCTTGGCCGTTATACTATCAGTTCTTATCCAAGCTTGGCGCCTACGACTTGTACGCTCCAGCTTGCGGGGGAGTGTTAGAAAACTGATTAGAAAACATCCTGTAAAGGCCCATTACTGGCATTCTTCTTTCTCATGAAATCGTTTCGAGGTTGGATCAGATCAGATGCTAGGATTGGATCGAGTATCGTTTTACAAAAATTGGATCAAAAGATCGTAAGATCCTATGATCCAGATCGCGATCTTGACAACCATGATATATACCTTATGTTGCCTACGAATATTGATATTGGTTTGTGTAGAAGAGCCAAATGCAGAGCAGTAAAATAATTTTATTTCTCACACATATTCATAATAGAAGAATCTATACATATATATATAGGAAGGTGAAGTGAAGACGCAATTCCAAATCAAGATGTGGATTAAACAATACATGAAAGTAGTGGTCCTAAACATGGATTGAACTATGCTAATTGTAGGTGTGAAGCTTGAAATTGAACTGTCGGTATAGTTGGCGTGTTACGACCTTCGTGATAACATCAAAAATATGCTCGGCAGCTGGTACATGTCTCAAATCAAGTTTGCGAAGCTGAACTTTACCCAGATGAAGTGACGATCAACTTTGATATGCTTGGTAGTTGGTACGTTCATGAAAAATGAGGTTCTCGGCGATATGACACCACAAAAATAAATCGATCACTCAACATGAAGTGGATCCACAAAATTTAAACCACTCAACGGTGTAAGTAAGCCACTGTAGATTTTGCTCATCAAAAATATAGAATTCAAACATATACATGAATGGAACATTACACAAATTAAATTGTTTCCGACAGATTCAGGGTCGTGTCGCTTATCTGCTTCTCCAAAGAGATTGCTGATGATTCGAATCTTCGATGTTGGTTAAATCCTTTGCTTTGCAGTCAGGTCGCTCGATCAGAAACACTGTGGCTGCCATTTCAAGCTGGCAACAGTATTTTTTGAATGTTTCAACGGTAACTTGAAGCCTAAAGTCTAATTTGAACAAGAAGTTCAGTTCCAGCCTGTTCATCTTTGCGGTGGTGATGCCTCCGATCTTCACTTAGTAAGCATTGTTGAAAAAAGATGGCATAACCGCCGAATTTATGGGAGAAGCGGCCTTGGCAGAAGCTGGGGCCAGAGCAGAACTGACGGAAGATTGTGGGAGGCTGTTGGCGTCACACACGACTGGATCTTGACGGCGTCGTGCGGGAAAACTAGCGGAGGAAGCGCCGGGTGCGGGCTTTAATCACGAGCAGCGACACTGTCGGGAAGGAGCGCTGGAAGCGGAGCCTTAGCTGCATGCCTTGTTGAACCAAAAGAAACTTGCAACTCTGGATCGGGATAAGGAGGTGCCTGCTGGACCGGGAAGAAGAAGTGTGCTTGTCTAGCTGATTAGGAGAGTTGGACCGGGTCTTCATTGGGAGGGTTTTTAATCAAATCACTATTTATATATATATTATACTAGCATCTTCGAACTGGCTTCGCCCGTTCTCGATGCGTCGCTGCGGGCTTCGCCCGCTTGACATTCAAGCGGGCCTCCCCGCCCCCCGTCGTTGAGTGCACGCCTGAACAGGCGTTGAGTGCACTCAATGCCCCAGGCGTTGAGTGCACTCAATGCCCCAGGCGTTGAGTGCAGTCGTTGAGTGCACTCAACACCTGCAATAGCCCGCCCCCCGGTGGCCGTCGCCCGCTCGAAGTCCCCCGACGGTAAACAATATAGATTATTTAATTAAAAATTAAATTATAAAATAGTAGAAAAAAAACGAAACCGGCGCGGGGGCCACCGCTTCCGCCTGCTGCTATCTGCGGAGCCACCGACGGCCTGCCCTGCGCCCTCTGGCGTGTTTGTCGGCCTCCTGCGAACTCGCCGGGGGTTGTCCGGCGGCGAGCAAGCAGGGCCACCGCCGGCGGTGGCCCTGCCCGTGAGCCCTAAAACTGGAGCTCACCGGCGGTGGCCCTGCCCGGTCGCTGCCGGACAACCCCCGGGGGGTTCGTCGGAGGCCGGCAAACCCCCCTTTGGGCGCCGGGCAGGCCGCCGACGGCTCCGCTGCCGGCTGCGGGGTGAGCCCGTGAAGGTGTGGGAGGCGGAAATGCGGTATCGGGAAATTTGGAGATGTAAATAGTGTTTTTTTGGGAGATGGCTAATGACAGACCCTTTTTTAGATCCAATGGCCAGATGAGATTTCTTGGAGTTCAGACAGTCCAGATAAGTTTCATGGTGTGCTTCCAAATATGCCTATTGATTTATATAATAAAGATATATATATTTTCTGTATTATATATATTCACACTCATATTAACTTATATATATATATTTATATGTATTATATATATTCACACTCATATTAACTTAGATATATATATAAGTGATAACCATATTCACTGATAATAAGACGCGACTGTAGAATGAGGTGAGTACCCATCACAAGAAAGAACACATTTGATGGGTCGGCAGGTGGTACATCCCATAACTCACCTAGAGTGCGAGTGACCAGATGACTACGATCCAGCCCCACTATATGGATGTCACACTCAAAATTCTCTCTATGGAGCACTATCAACATCAGGGGCGATAATAAAAAATGTGTCGATGTCTTAAAATTCATAAGTGTGTTACACACATAAATCTCATCCACACAAGGACGAGGTGACTCACCTGGAGGCTCAAGAGGAGGGTCATCAAAGAACCCATCAATAGAGTGGTGGTCCTCCAGAAGCAAACCATCAGAAGAAGTCGTGTTCCCAGAAAGAGGAGAGGTGACAACCTCGAGATCACTACTAAGCTCTCGACTCCCGATCGTGCTGTGACTCGGTGCGCCATCGGGTTAAGTGTGCAAAAAGTTTGCACTCAATAGAGAGCTATTAGATTTAGAATCGAGCACAGATTCACTAAGTGGAGCAGACTCTCGTTGGGGTTGACTCCACACATCCTGTGTTGGAAGGGCAACCTGCTCTGCTTCAAATAGAAAATCAGTCAGAGGGTGCATTTTTTCCCTGCTTTAGGAAGAGTAGTGCTCTTGCTGACCCGTAATGGTGGCAATGCGGGTGTATAGATCATCAAAGTATTGAAATTCGGCCACCGTCATATTCGTTTTCGGAATACTAGAAGAATCACTGAGTTTGATGTAATCTTGACGAGAGTGACCTCTATAGGATTCTTGAGGATAATCGTGACGATCACCTATAACATAATCATGTAGTGTTACAAATGTGTGGTGTTGGTCGCACATATACAGACTCAGGTTTCTCATATAGAGGAGACGTGTAATGTCGATGACTGGAGTGATACTGAACTCGATCATCATAATATTGTGTCGAAGGATCAATATGATCCACTCGAGTGCGAGGATAAGAACGACGACAATCAACATACTAATCGTCTCTAGTATAATGAGATCGTATTGGTGGATCAACACGATCTCTGAAAGTGATATACAATGATCGAGGATAATCATCGAAGTATCGTAAAGATCTCCTTGATGAGGTTCCATGAGAGTGGGTGTAAGTGGATTCGTAATCCTCAAATAGAAGATTCCTCCTAAGTTTAAACCTTTCTAAGTAGTGGTGTGGGGTTTCGTGATGAGGTCTAACAAAATGCTCATCTCAAATTGGAGGTGACATTGAAGCTTGAGGGGAAACTTCTAGATTATTCACCCCAACACGAAGGTTTTCGAACCTTTCTCGCACTTGGTGTATACTTTTAATTAATGCTGCTATTTGGTGGGCGAAAGGTAGAAACCACGATTGTGGTTTGTTCCCTCCGTTTCCACAACTCAGTTGACCACATTCAACTCGACGCATCTCAAAGTTTTATCTCTTAAGAGTATTCAAGTGGTGAATTGTGATGAAGTGAACTCATACTCACTAACCCACCACTACGCAGATGTATGCATACAAACAAGTAAAATGCAAATGTATGGTTATGCTATTAATTTGTTTTTTTGAAAATAAGAATTAAAAAAAAGCTATGCGGGGTTCCTATTTTACCCAGGGCGGATTTCGAAACTTTAAAAATTTTGGAACCTGTCTCCGATACCAAATTGATGCAGGACGACACCGTCAACACGTAGGATTTTTGCGTTTGTCTGTTATTTCTAGGAAATCCTAAATACATGTAATGAAAAATTGTATTTTGAGTGGGCGTTGCATGAACTTTAAGAAATGAAACAACTTCATTTTTAGTGAAAAACAAAATAACTATTCGTTTAAAAATGAATTTTCTTAAAAAATAGTTCAATTCTAAATCCGGGGAAAGAATATTCGTGAATTTCGTTCTTTCCCTTTGTCGTAGCAATCCGAAAATTGTGAACTTCAAATATGTTTCCATTTGGAGTTTTCGACGTAGCGTTCGCTGACAAAATCCGGGCAAAAAACCAACGATGAATCTAGTTAACCTACGAGAAAATGCAGACACACGCAAAGAAAAGGATATAAGCAAGCTACCCACAGAAAGAGACGTTTTTCCGCAATCAAAATCGACGACGATCGCGCGAGAAATTTTCTCGTCATCTTCGTTATCCCGCTCCGAGATCGGCCGCTATCGCACACGGGCACCACAGAAATAAATCGATCACTCAACACAAAGTGGATCCACAAAATCTCAACCACTCAACGGTGTAAGGAAGCCACTATAGATTGTGCTCATAAAGAATGTAGAATTCAAACATATACATGAATGGAGCACTGCACAAATTAAACCATTTCTGACAGATTCAGGGTCGTGTCGCCTATCTGCTTCTCCAAAGTGATTGATGTTTATTCGAATCTCCGATGTTGGTCAAGTCCTTCGTGGTGGAGACCAGCCCAGATCAGGGCGTCGCAAAAGTGCCCGTCGCCGCACCTGTCCAGACCACTATCGGCCCTGAATGTCGCTTTGTGTTTTGTATTTTGTGTTTGTGGAATATATGTATATATATATAAGTTATAAATATAAATATCTTATTATATATGTATACATATAAACTTTATAAATATATATATTATATATAAATAGTTATATATATATAATATTATATTTATACCATATAACCCTACCCCGACCCCGGTTCAGCGAAGCATTGAAGAAAAGGCGGCCACTGTTCCTCTTCCCGATTCCTTCGGTCCAGGCACGCTCTAGGCTCCGTCTCCGCCATGGATGACCGCAGGAGTTGCGGCTTTCACGCTCGCCCACTCCTCTGAAGCCCCACATCGGCACCTTCAGCAACTGTCGTAATGATGCGACGACAACCGCCCCACGACGTCCGGTTCCGCCATGGCCACGACAACCGCCCCACGACGCCCGGTTCCGCCATGGCCGCATCCCCATAGCTGTGTTTTTCGTTTTTTTTCTCGTCTCTCTCTCTCTTTCTGTTTGTAACCCTATAAAAGGGGGAAGTGTTTGTATTTTTGTGGTGATTGATGTTAAATGAAAATGTGTGCTTTGCTTTGGCTTCCCGTTTCAGAGTGGGCTTGTTGTGAGTCTTCTGTTTAGGTGTTAGGTTGAAAAAGTATCTTGCTATTAGTTGGATTTTCTTTCCCGTTGGTGAGGATTGATGAAAAAATGAGAATGAATTGAAATGAAAGCTGGAATGTGTTTCCGTTGAGGTTGATGTGTGCTTTCTATTAGAAATTAGGCGTGATTAAAAGCTCCGTGTGAGAGCTTTAGGTGTTAGGCGTGTGATAAACATTTGTTGTAATGTTAGGTGAATGTTGATGAAAGCTTGCTGTTAATGAATGTGTTTGCCTGCTTCATATTGCCGTGGATTGAATTCAGTTGAAGGCTTCTGTGGGAGTTAGTGAGTAGGGAACGAGAATGTTTGCTGCTTCCTTTGAGGGGTACTGTAGAGGTGTTTCCCTATGTGAAAGTTGTTTTCCTGTTAATTTCATCCCGAGAAGATGAACATTAACATCAAGTTACTGTGGACTTACTCTTATTCCTGTTGCTATTAAGCTTGGAGTGTGGTTAGTTATTACCAGTAAACAGATTGAGATCTTATTGTTTGGTTAGGCTTGTAACAGATAGGAAATTGATTTATTTCCTTGTGTGTGAGATTTCGTGGAGCCACCGCGAGTATTTTAGATTTCGTGGAACCACCTCTAGTGTGAGAACGAGTGAATTTTAGGTTTGTTAGTTTGTGGCTTTCTTTACTTATGAAGTGATTCCGTGGAACCACCTTGTGTGAGGGAGCGCTTTAATTCCTTGGTGCTCGTGTGCGATAGCGGCCGACCTCGGAGCGGAGATCGAAGGTGACGAGTAGTTTCTCGCGTGATCGCCATCGACTTCGAATACGATAGACGTCTCTTCCGTGGGTAATTGTTTCTATCTTTTTCTTTGTGTGTGTCTCAGTATTTTCTCGTAGGTTAATAGACTATTTGTTGGGTTTTCACCCGAGTTTCGTCAGCAAACGCTACGTCGAAAACTCCAAACAGAAACGTATTTGGAGTTCACGATTTGTGTTGTGCTACGACAAGGGGAACGAAACGAAAGTTGCGAACTTCCTTCCCCGGATTTGAAATTGAACCATTTTATTTAAGAATATTCATTTTGAAACAAAATAGCGATTTTGTGTGTTACAAATAATTAGTTGCTTCATTTCTTAAAGTTCATGCAAATTTCGCTCAAATTTTTATCAAAATTATTTTAATCATCACATGCATTTAGGGTTTCCTAGAAAAAACCGATAGACGCGCAAACCCTACGCGCCGTCCTGCATCACTTCGCTTTGCAGATAGGTCTCTCGATCGGAAACACCGCGGCTGCCATTTCAAGCTGGCAGCAATATTTTTTGAATGTTTCAACGGTAACTTGAAGCCTGAAGTCTAAGCTGAACAAGAAGTTCAGTTCCAGCCTGTTCATCTCTGCGGTGGTGATGCCCTCGACCCTCGCGTAGTAAGCATTGTTGAAAAAAGATGGCAGTACCACCAACTTTATGGGAGAAGCGGCCATGGCAGAAGCTAGGGCCAGAGCAGAACTGACGGAAGATCGTGGGAGGCGGTTGGCATCACGCACGACTGGATCTTGGCTGCGTCGCGGGGGAAAACTAGCGGAGGAAGCGCCAAATGCGGGTTTTTATTCATGTGCTGCGACACTGTCGGGAAGGAGCACTGGAAGCGGAGCCTTAGCCGCATGCCGTTGTTGATCCGGGAGAAACTTGCAACTCTGGATTGGGACAAGGAGGTGCCTGCTGGACCGAGAAGAAGTGTGCAAAGCTCAAGGCCGATAGAGGTCCGGTCGTGTGTGGTGTCAAATATTTTTGCGACGTTCAGATTGGGTTGGACTCCACCATGGGAGATTTGAGGAGCATGCATGAAGCGACTGACCACCCCAACAACAAAGGATATATCAGACTTTGCGACAGTTATATAGATGAGTTTACCAACAATGCGACGTTAGTACTTTGAATTAGGGAAAAGCAGATCAGAATCAGATGCATGAACACATAACTTGTGGTTGACAACTTGACATTCATTGGAGTGTCAGTATGCTTGCATCCTGTGTAGCTTGCATCATGAAGAGGATCAAGCCAATACTTTCGTTGAGATAAGACGAGTCCATTGGGTCGATGTGCAACCCCGATACCCAAGAAATATCGGGGGTTGCCCAAATCTTTGATCTAAAAATGTGACGTCAAGTGCTTTTTGATCATCGAGATACCATTCAGATCATCGCCCATAATGAGAATATCATCAACTTAGACAAGAAGTATCGCCGTGCTTGTCGAGCGACGCCGAGCAAATAAGAAAACTTTGCCGAGCTTTGAGTGAAGCTAAAATCTTGAACGACCTGACCGAACTAATCAAACCAAACCCGAGGAGACTGGTTGCGGTCATAAAGTGATTTCTTTATGTGGTAGACAAGGGAGCCCCTGTGGTTTCATAACCAGGAGGCTTGCTGCATATAGACAATCTCATCGATATCGCCATTAAGAAAGATATTCTTTATGTCGAGTTGATGCAATGACCAATGACAATGGATAGCCAAGGAGAGCAAGACCAGGACTGTATTTATTTTATCATTGGGAGAGAACGTCTCTTTATAATTGAGGCCATATTTTTGAGTGAAACGACGAGCTTTTAGGCGCTCAACGGTCCCATCAGGACGATGTTCACAGTGAAGACCCATTTCCATGCCACACACGATTGGCCAGAAGGAAGGGGTATAAAGTCCCAAGTATTATTAGTCCAAATGGAAGCCATTTCTTTATCCATCACAACCCATCACCTCGGATGTTGAAGAGCTTCCTACACAGAAGAGGCAGTGAAAATAGAATACAAGGAAGTCACAAACCTATAAAGATCCGAAGATAAGCGATGTAAGGAGACATAATTAGAGATATGGTGAGTGGTAGATGTTGACGGATTAACTATCAGGGGAGCGTTGTTAGTAGGGTGCAACTGCCTTAGAGCATCCGACTGACGACGACGCCGAGTGTGCACACAAAGAAGAGGTGGCAGTGTTAGGAGCACGAGAGATTGTGTGGGAAGAAGAGAAGGTGTGCTGGTGTTGATAGGGGCGCTAAGATGTGTGATAACAGGTTGGAAGCTATCAATGGCAGTTGAGGAGTAAAAGGGTTGATCCTCAAGAAAAATGAGATCGGTGGATGTTACAAGTTTTCGATCAGTGGGAGAGTTGCACAACCTTTTTGTGTTCAAGGGTACCCAACAAACATATATTTGATTGCACATGCAAGCAATTTGTGTGTGGCAGGGTCATGAAGATGGACATAAACTCTACCGAAGACACGGGGAATCAAGGGGACGAGGGGTGTGGAAGGAAAGAGAATGGAGAATTGTGTCCCAAAATTGAGAATATGAGAGGGCGTGCGATTAAATAGATAACATGCGGTGGAGACGACAAAGTGACAATAAATCTTGGGGATTGACATTTGAAACATAGGCGAGCGGACAACCTCGAGAAGGTGGTGATTCTTTTGCTCGACCACACCATTTTGTTGCGGTGCATAGGCGCATAATATTTGGTGGATAATACTCAACATAATGCAAGTTTCCTAAAAGACGTGATTTGTATATTTGTGCACATTATCGGTTCAAAATATTTTAATTTAGCATGAGAATTGAGTACATGCCTCAACAATGAAGGTGTAAAGGACACATAATAATTTAGAGTGATCAACCACATTATGCGAGAGTGATCATCAATAAATATAAAATAATAATAATATCCAGCTAAACTAGCAATCTTATACGAGTCGCAAATGTCTGAATGCAATAAATCAAAAGGAGCAGAACTCCAAATATAGTGTGGAGAGAATATAGAGTGATGTTGTTTACTGTAGATACAAAATTCACAAGTAAGTTTATAAATTTTTTTTTCATAAGAGCCTTTTGCAAGATAGGGAGAGGAGCATGACTGAGATGTCGGTGCTAATCAGCAGAGGTGATGAACGAGAGAACCGAGGTGTGAAGGTCCAGAGTTTAGAGCCCATTTTACAATCATCTTCTACCAATGGTATTTCATGTTTGTCGATCCTGCACTTCAAAAGAAGAAAAGGTGATGGAGCAGTCATGATCATGAGTGAGACACCTAACAAAAAAAAATTAAGTTGAAAGAAAGGAACATGAAGAACAAAGCGTAGAGAGATGAACATAATGAGAGGCACATCTCCAGAGTTACAGATCGAGGTGGTGTCTTTATTGGCCACCTTGATAAACTTAGGACAAACAGAGTCCATGCACTGAGAAGGCTTCAGTGGGGTATTGCCATTCGTTGCCCTAGAGTCCACTATCCAAGAGGGACAATGGGAAAATCTAATATACCTTCATTAAAGATAGAGGCGGTAGAGCCATACGTCCGAGTAACCAACCCTCGGAGATGCTGGAGTTCCTCGCGCAAGGTGTGAATGTCGGAATGTGAGATCGTAGAAACATACACCGCAGGAGAAGTGTGGTGTTGAGAGTTGGAGGGCTGGGGCGAGAACCCATGTTTTCTGCATCAGGTGGCCTCAGTATGATTCATCCGACCACAATGGGTACACAAATGAGTGTTTTGGCCCGTGAAGCGATTGCGGCCATCGCTCCCATCGCCTCGAGATCCATGGTGACCTCCACGTTGCCCACTCCACGTTGCCCAATATGTGGAGGACGAGTGTCCAGAGAGTCTTGGAGTAGGGTAGGAGAGAGAGACAACAAAACACCAGTGGGCAAAGTCACATTCAAGATCATGGAGTACACATCAAAGAGAGATGAAATAATGAGAGATTATAAGATACTCGCACGAACACTGTATAAATAAGGGGGTAATCACGCCATCCTGAAAGTTATGCCAACAATCTTTTTTGAGCCCATTGGCTAGCAAGATCCAACGCCAGAGGCTAGTGATAAAGCCATTCTCAATGAGTGTTTTGTATTGGGCCATAAAGGATGTCAAGTCACCGTCCGGATCATGTTTGACAACCTGTAGGTCTCAAAAGAGATTAACAGATGTTGAAGGCTGTCCCGCCCAGAGTATAAGGATTTTAGTTCATCTCACATATCCTTCGCATTTTCGTGATGCATAGCCATGCAATATGACTCACTATCCATGGAGTTGGAAATTCATGATTGTACGCGACTATCATCCAAGTTCCATTGCTCAGTAGACTCAACATGGGTGTCGTGAGTGATATGATGAAGAAGACCTTTGGTCTGGAGGACCAGTCACACTAAGTGCACCCACTCTACAAAATTTTTCTTCCTAGTGAGAAAAATAATGGTAATTCCTAGTTCATCCTAAACATCAGGAAGAGCGGTTGAGCGAGTGCAAGAAGAGTGGAGAAAGCGGACGCAACATTCGTTCCCTTGGGAGTAGTCATTTCTGGAAGGAATCGACAACAATTGCATGGTTTGCTAGCATTAGAGGAATTAACCGACAATGGGCCACATCAAGCTTTTGTCGAGTTCTGGACAGAAGGGGGCGGTGAGTACTCAGACATGTGTGGCGAATGCGACAAGGAGATGCAGCGAGCTCTGAACGAGAAGTGCGGCAAATTCAAGGGCAAGCTTATACCGTCAAGCACTGGAACTCTGAATCGTCGAGTCCTGGGTACTAGGATCGGTGAGTCCCAACGATGGAGGGGTAGCATCTTCGGGAAGGTAGTGGTGAACTCGTGAGGCAGGGCGGCGAGCTCCGAATTGGAGAGGCAACTGCTAGTGCAGAAAAGGAGAAGCTGTGACTTTTAGAAGGAGGTTAGCTGTGACTGCGGGAAGGAATATGGCGTCGACTGCGAGAAGGAATGTGGCGTCGACTGCGAGAAGGAATGTGGCGTCGACCGCGGGATGGAATGTGGCGTCGACTGCGGGAAGGAGGGTAACAACAAACTCATCGACGAGCTCTCAGAAGAGGAACGATGATTTCTAGAAGGAAGATGACTCGGGTTTTGGATGGCAGGTAGTTGCGAGTGCGGAAACCTTGAAGTTGGGAGCTCGGAGAGGTAGAGCTAGCTAGTGCTGAAACTGTAGGCCGATGCGAGTAACCTCGGAGGCAGGAGAGACGATCACACACGAACATAGACATCAGAAGAAAACAACTCAATTGGTGAGAGCGAGAGCTCAAGCGTCGAGAGTCGTATTAGAAGAATCGAGTGTCTCTGATATTTTGTAGAAGGACCAAATGTGGAGCAGAAAAATAATTTTAATCCACACACATATTCATAATAGAAGAAGTTGTACATAAATATAGGAGTGAAAACTCAACTCCAAAAGAAAAGTGGTACTATTTATTGTGCTTGGGCTTATTCAATTTTTTTCAGTCTGGATGGATACTTTTGCCTTCGTCCAGATTTGTAGAATTGGACTAGTCGCCAGGGGAGGCAACCGTTAGTGGATGTTTTACAGAAAAATAATAGAACTAAAAGTAGAATCGAATAAAACTGAAGTATTACACTAGGAGTAAAACAATTGAGAGGGGAATTTCTTGGGCAGTTGTCCTAGCTATAAATGTAAACTGAAAACATTGAATAAGGTTGTTTCTTGACTTCAATTATAGGTTGTTGAGAGGACTTAATTTCTCCAAAACTTTTAATTTTTTATCTGGGTAAATGTGACAACTAATTATCTATGAAAGACTCCTTGGCCAAGGTCGTATGAGCCAGATCGATGTAGTTTTGTTCAGCCAAACGAATTCTGTTTCTTGCGATTTTAGTGTAGTTGGATTCATCTTGATGTGAACAGAACACTCATTCGACTTCAGGTTGAGTTCAGGTATCAAAAATTTTAAGATACCTAACAATACCCATTTTTACTTCTATGGCGTGCTGGAGACTTGGGCCTTGTTTGGCGGGGCGATTCCGCCTCGGTCGCGGCCGCCACCCGTTTCAGGTTCGCGGTTGTGCGGCGAGATCCGCCCCACCCCTAAAAATATGCCGATTCCCACAAATTTCATCCGCGCCGCGGCAACTACGGTGGCGGTTGCCTCCCACACGAATTTCATTGGTGGGAATAGGCGGCGCCAAACAGGCCTTAGTTGATCACGGAGGCTACCAGAGTACCAGCTCAGAATATATTATAAAACCAAAATTAACCCTGGGACATGGTGAATTCTAGCTAACCTACTGGAGTCCTTCATTACGATCTCTGATGAGTAAACAGCAGTCTGCATTAACGTCCGACATTAAAGTACTTTTTCTACAGCAGTTGATCTTATTTGTTTTCTCACAAATTCACTATTCTTTTGTATGCTTCTGATGATTTTATTGTCTCATTAACTAATCCAGGTTATTAGGGATCGAATATGGAAAGACATCATTGCGGCTTTCAACTTTCCATCAACAATCACAAATGCATCATTTGTTTTGAGAAAGTACTACATTTCCTTGCTTCAGCAGTATGAAAAGGTGTATTTTCTTGACAACAAAGGTCTGATAAGCCCAACTACCGGTACCCCTCTCTCCGTACTTTGATTTTATTTTGGCCAGCTATTGTTTGATTGACGGTGCAAAGGTTTCATTTTTTTCTCACTGAAGTCTATCTTGTCAGGCACAGATTGTGGTAGTCCTTCAGTATCAAAACCAAATCAGGTGGGAACCACTGATACTGGTGCTACCAATGGAAAACATTTTGCAGGTTTGTGAAATGAAGTGTTCGACATTTTTCCTTGATATGCTATGTATCCAAATGTATTCATGGCCAAAATTCTGATATCTCTTTGCAGATCCTTCATCTGGCGAAGTGGTTATAAAAAAAAAACCATTAAAACCACAATATCCTACAGAAACAGCTCAACTGAAGAATTCTACAAAAAGTCAGTTACCAGATATTCCTTTTTTTTCCCCATTTGTACACCCTTTTTTTATCATTACAAATATGATAACTTTATGAAACAGATTGGGCCTATCTGCTATTCTTCCTATGCATGAATGACAAATTTCTACCATTTTTTGGGGTTAAGAAATCATGTTATCTGATACTTGTGATATGTTTGGTTATTAATGTCCAGGAAATCAACAACTAGAAATAGGTTCTTTGTTGAGAGGGGTAATTACAGGCAAGTTTGAGAATGGATATGTAGTGACTGCCATCTATGGTTCTGAAAAACTCACTGGCGTTCTATATCATGCTCCTTTTAATGATTCTAAGAGTCGTAAACTACATATATCTTCTGGTCAACGAAGCAGAAAAAGGTCTTCCCAATCAATGGAAGACTCTTCTATTTCCAAATCAAATAGCTCCAACCTGTTTATTGACCATGGTGCAAAAGTAAATTCCTCTTTATCCACAGACGAACAGACAATTAGCAAGCAGCTAGGAGATTTATGGAACCGACTCACTCAACCAGGCAACGAGGTATGTTTAAAAAAAACTTTGCAATCTTTGCAGTATCTTTCATGCAGTTATTCAAACACACTTCTAACTGGTACCTCTATATTTGTATTGAAATGCTAGATCTGTTAACTGTGGACTACATGAAATTTTGATGAGCTTAAGATCTTTACAGATCTCTTCCTCAAATTCTTTATTGCAAATTGCTTTCTAAGAAGAAAAATGATGTCATTAAAATTTGAAAAAATTGGTTTTGCATGTCTTCTAGATGGTTCCAATTCTTGTAGTGATGAATTAGAATGTACTGTCGAGATGTTCATAATTATCCACTGATTTATTTTCCATTGAAAAACTAGTGCTCAGCCCATTGTACCAATTTTAGTTGATATTTCGACAGGATGAAAATAATGTACTTGCCACTACAGTTCGATTTTTCATTGAATTGTGAGATAATTTTTAGAAGCCAATGTTGACTTCAACGCTATGAACTAAATAGTTCAACCGTAATGTATTGACTAAGCATATATTTTATTGAGATCACTAATATATGCTTACATGTTATTTTTATTGCGCGCAACATGATGGAAATTTGCGGGTGATTAGGAGCTCAAAACCATGTGGACTTCATCAAGCCGTGGAATAATCTGAGTAGATTACCAATACCAAGGGGACTTTGTAGAGTTTGAATTAATGAGTATAAGTCAAAATATGATCATAAATTGTTGATTTAGGATAGTCATGCTATGCATGATGTTGCTCTAGTCGATCAGAGCGGGTCGAGATCGCGGGGGTGATGAGCACAGTGAATATGATGAGTTGATCAGATTTGGATTCAGTGTGACTGATGGTTGAGTGTTAGGATGGATTTTTTAAGAGTAAACTTTGGCGAGAAAAGATTGAAGGCCAAAAAACTAGAAGGATTCTAGTGAATTTGAGTGAGAAATATTTGGGAATCATATATTGTAATCAGATATATCATTCTGTGTGGCTGTGGACTTGCTCATCAGGAAATCACTTAAGGTGCAGCAAACAGGGGCAGTACAAAGGAGTGAGGATGGGAGGCTAAGTGTTAGAAATACGGGCACCTAACCAAAATACCCACATCTCAGCACTGCAATTGTTGGCACTTCCCCCCGCCCCTCTCGCCTGCGTGTTGTTTTCGACCAGGAATGCTTGTCGTTGCTAGCACCAGTGGCAGACTTTAGTCTGAAAATGTTATTTCACGCTCTCTCGTCGGTTGCCCTAGCCTTCTATTATTTTCTCTTCTGTACGTGTTTGTTATTGTTGTATAATTCTCTGATCAAGATCGATTCATCATTCTTGCATGTAACTATGGTCTCTTAAGATTTAACGAAATGTTGTTGAGCCACAACAGACCCCTGATTTTACTTCTGATTTCTTACAATATTGCCAAAAAGTCATATTTCACAGGTAACATATAAATTGTATTTCTCGATGGAATGTTATAAGCCCGATAAATCTTATTTCCCGCTGAAATGTTATTTTTTCAGGAAAACCAGAACACGGAGAGTGAGGAATAGTTGGGGGTGATCACGACGATATCTTGGAGAAGAAATCAGCTTAAAATTCCATGAGGCTTTAAGTGTTTGATTCGACAGAGTTTGTATTGCTGAGTGACACTTGTTTCTTGCTCCCCAGACATGAAAGATTTCTCCCCAGTACTGAGGACTATTCAGGCTAATCCAACTTTATTACTACTCCCACTGCTGCTACTACTCCCACTACTACCATAGTGTAAGAAATTTAATCAGCTGTGCATTGCATTTCGATCTCTCAGTTCCTTGTGGCGCATGGTTAGTTGCCACGCGCCGGCCGAGATTATAGTTCGAGTCTGTGTTCGGGCCCGTCTGTAATAACGTGTCCACGTTGTAATGTTGTATGCTAAATAGTATGTGTTAGATTCGATGCTATTATTATGTCTAATGACATCTACACAATCTAAACTGTGATTGCTTCTCTCTGTAATCTTAGGCACTTTTTCTGCCATTTGTGAACCCAACATCTCCTCAATTTCATGCCCATTAGTAGTTGGCTTAGGGTTTACAAGGGAGATTGCTCTTTGGTGTATAATTTGTCATTATTTATGCTCAGACACAGGCTCCGCCTAGCATGGTGCAACCGTCTTAGAAGTTATTTTTTGGGAAAGCTGGTTTTGAACATGAGAGTTCTTTAGGTTAGGTCGGGCGAAAGCCGGTTCATAACTGTGACCGCTACTGCGCTGCCAAACGTAGCCAAGGTCTTTGATTGTTATTTAGGCTTTGTTTGGCGCGGCGTTTTCGCCAGCCATTTGGGGAAAACCCCGCCAGACGACGGGTAAAAAAATGCCTTCCGGCGACGTTTGCTCCGTTTCAACCCACAACAAGGAGGAAACTGATGCGATCCAATTTGGGCTTGGGCGCGCACGGGCTGCTGCGGGGGTATTTTGGGCATTTTGTTGGGTAATAGTTTTGTTTAAATAGCTTGTTGGCCTAGGGTTTGTTATGCTTGAACTATTGTGTGAACCGGGAGGGTATTTTGGGCATTTTGTTGGGTAATAGTTTTGTTTAAATAGCTTGTTGGCCTAGGGTTTGTTATGCTTGAACTATTGTGTGAACCGGGATTTTGTTTGGCTGCAAAGAGAACAGCCGTCTCCCTCTCCTTCAGTGGATCATATGTTCAGGGAGGTCTTCTCCTCCCTTAGGATTGATCGTTATCTGTTGCCGTGTTACCGTTTTTATGTGTTTTTGTTTCTCTTGCTGGGTAATATAATTGCTGGAGTTTGATTTCTCATTCGGATACATTTGGTGCTCTTCTTGTCTTGCTGAAATTGAGTTCGGAACCAGGAAGAAGGTTGTATCAGAAACGGTCCCGATCAGCTCCGTTTTGATCCCGTATCTCCTCCTCCGGTTCCAAAGTCCCGTTTTGACTCACGGGCTGCACCCGCCACCGCAGAATATAGCCTTAAGTTTTTTTTTCTCAGTTGATTTTAATCCTTTATGAATAAGGATGATGATGGTTTTTAATATTATAATATCAATAAAATATTAATAAATATTTATTGAGTAATAACATTATTGTGAAGCATTAATGCAATAGTGTTCATTGGAATAGTTTGAATAATAATTATTGAACATTAGGTTTTAGTAAAGTAATTTGTTTATCTTACCTTGTAATTAGTTAATCTTATTGTTAATATTACAACTTGATCATTATTTAAGAAAAGATTCACTGATTTTTAATAATGATTTACTGTTATCTTTCTTTTAGTTTAATAACTTCACTACGAGTTTGAGTAAGGGTCTACTCAGGTGTGTGGTTGCGGTTAGAGATGAACGCTCAGTTTGGCATAAACGTATGAGTTAAACCGTCATTCGTTAAGGATCACCTCACAAACATCATCCGTTTGATCATAAAAGTGAATGAAGTTCCTTAAGTGGACGTTAACGAATGACAATTTAACCTTCATGTTCATGACCACCACCACCGTGCCAAACGGAGCCGAAGTTGTTGGAAATGAAGATAAAAAAGTGTTTTTTGAATGGAACTTCTTGCATGCGATAAAAGTTAGACGGTAGTGTTCTGTGGGGCTTTGTGATTTCAGAGTAATTCTTGGGTCCGGGTCTCGGACGCCAGCTGACAAAGAAGAATCCCGTCATGAATAATATGGTGTGCCCATAACACATTTGTGTGGGGCCCACACATTTATGCTTTCTCATGAGGGTAAAGCTCTTGGGACAACCAACACGCCTTGACAATACTATAGTGGAGTTGGCTATATCGATTCTTTGTTGTCATTGTGCCCTATCTTTAAGTCATAATCTCACCAATGCCTACAAAAATTGTTTTTTTTTTTAAAATTTGTTGATTGTCAAACAAGATTTGCTAGTAAAATCATCCTAAAATAATCAGGGAAATATTGAAACGCTCAAGTTATTTTCATTGATTTCTCACATAAATATGTTACATTGGTCATAACAATTAGATGTCATAACTGTTTGTTGGTCACATAAATATGTTACATATTAACAAACTCAGGCTCCATTTGTTACGGCGGCGGCGGTTGTGAATGCGGTGGTTATGAACCGTGGTCGGTGAACGTCCGGCTTCACCTAAGCAATTTCATCCATTTTTATGTTCAAAACTAGTTTTCTTTTTTTGGTGGTGATCATAACCATTGTCTTGCCAAATATGCATTCTATAATGTTGATAACCATTGTCTTGCCAAATATGCATTCTATAATGTTGAATTTTTTTGCCCTAACTTAGCAGAGCAAAAAAGCTGCGCCAAACGAAGCTGAAGCTTAGTTTGGCGCGGTGATGACGGTTGTGAATGCGGTGGTCAAACCGTCGTTCGTGAACGTTCGACTTCACCTAAAAAAATTCATACATTTTATGCTCGAAACTAGAAACGTTACGAAGAGGATAATATTAATTTGAGTTCAAATAGAGAGGATCCCAATTTCCCAAATTAGGCACATCCCATTGCCATCTTTTTAAAAAGTGCAGATTCCACTCAAAAAAACGAGGATAAATTTTTGTATACGCCTATACGGCAGATTTGGAGTTGGAGCCCTTGCGATCATGCGACACGTGTTTTTTTCCGCACTTGCATTTTTGTTTGCCCGAAGCGCACTTTTGTTCGCCCCACGCCCACTATGCGTGTCCGATGAGCACTTTTGTGCTTCTAGGGCGCACTTTTGTTCACTTTTTTTCACCTTAGGAGGAACTAAAGTGAGAAAACAAATTTGTTTTTTGGTTGAAGATATTTTTACATTTGCTGTGAGAAGGGGAAAATGGATGAAAACCACACGTTTTAAATAAGTCGAATTGCACTTCGGGCGAAATAAGCGCTCACTAGTGACACGCTTCAGAAGAACAAAAGTGCAAGCCGGGCAAACAAAAGTGCACGTCAAATGAACAAACGTGTGCGTCAAACAAACAAAAGATTGTTCTGGGAGCATAAGTGTTGAAACCAAAAGTATCCCCAAATTTACGTCGCTCAAGTAGAAGGGTAGAGATAATTGTTGAGTGGATGGTTACTTCAGATCACAAATGAATTTGGGAGATGGGAGATGAGGAAAATATTGCCGCAAGCAACCGCCCGACATCAGATTTTCTATACCTGCGTCTGCTATTGTCGTGTAGATAGTTACTAAAGGAGAGAACACACCGACTGCTTGAGGGGCTCTGAGCCTTAGTCGGGGTAATTACTGAAGGAGAGACCACACCAACTGCTGGAGAGGCTTTTAGCACTAATTGGCGCGGTTACTGAAGGAGAGACCACACCAACTACTAAGGACTTCATTTGGTTCGGCGGTGACGGGTCGATCCCGCGGGTGGAAACAAAGTGTTCGAACCGGAGGGGGGAGGTGGCTGCTCCAAACTGAGCTTTTTGGAGTGTTTCTTAAGGCGGGTGGGTGGAAACAGAGCAAACACTGTCGGAGGTTCATTTATTTGCAGGCCTTCAAGCGATGTTTGTCCCAAAAAGAACGGCGAAACGCCGAACTAAATAGAGCCTAAATAGGACACACGAACATACCTAATATGACGTGGCGTTGATCCGAATATTTTGAATTTTTGAAACGCTTCGGAGTCATTTGTCTCGTTGCATTTTCATACCAATATTTATTTCAAATTGATGATAATGTTACGCGTGTATACACATTACATGCACGCCGCCGTTGCTCTTTTGTGAGCGTGTGCAATCCCCGGCTTACCTAAAGTCAGTGTAAATATATCGAAGCTTCAATTCCTCAGTCAGTCTCGTCTCCTTCTCAAACTTGTTCCAGCGGCTCGGATTCCATTGCTCTGGAACCCCCAAATGCTTCTCTACTGAAAATGGCGTCGACGGCTTTCCGATCGGCTAGCCGGCGCTCCTCCATTGGCGGTGGCGGTGATCCGGAGGACGCCGGATCGTCCAATTGCCTCCACCGTTCGAGAAGCTTGAGCTGTTACTCCGGCAAATTCCCCCCTCCGACGCCGGTGCCCCCGTCGTACGAGACCCCGAGAGGGAGGTTCGTGAACAAAGTGCGGGGTTCCGGGTTCCAAGATATCAGTCTTGATGATCTCGCCGACGAGTTCTTTCGAGCTATGGAGGAGGAGTGTGGGGAGGATGCTACTACTTCGGATGGCCGGTATAGTCAACGAAGGATTGGGGATAGGCTGATGGCGGAGACGGAGTCTTCTCGACGGCGAGGGCGGTCGGTTTCGAGGAGTCGCGGTCAAAGTTCGGCGACGGAGAGGAAGGGTACCTCTGGGAATAGTGGTAATTCGAGGATTCGACGGTCTGTTTCAGTTTCTCGGTCTAGACCTAGCGAATTGGAGGTAACTGTGCTTTCTGTTGAAGTCTGCTTCATGTGGTGCACTGTTTTATTTCTAAAAACTACTTACTAACTGTTTTCAAATCACTTTGACTGCTAATGAGAACTTTGGCCCATGAAGATTGGGACAAAAGTTCATTCCTTGAGTGCTGTTCTCAGCTCATTGTTTAGGATAATGGCACTAGTTCAGTATTTTTTTTGTACATAATCCAAATAACATTTTGATGAGAAAACTCAAGCAAACAACCAGTAAAATACCATGATTTTAGGCAATTTGACAGCTTTATTTATTCAGTTTTTTTTGCACAATTTCAAATCATATTACCTCTGACCCTACCTTTTTTTCTTCATAATCTTGTCTCATGAACTTTATCTACTATTACTTTGTTAGTGATACTTTCATGTTTTTATGTACTTTACAAAATTACCCAACTCTTTATACATCACAGCTTTGTTCTCAAGATGTGCTATTCTTTTCCTTTATTTGATATCATCATTTTTCATTTAATTTTTTACAATTTTATCTAACTTTCATCTTACTATTTTCATGTATGTCACACTCAATTTTGTTGTAATGGATTGATATAACTCTTGGTTCATGTTAGCTCATCAAGTATAAAGTTACAAAATATATCTCTTAAGTCTCCACATTTACTTATTGCATAATAACCATGAGGAGCTTATCCATTTTATTCTCCTAACTGTAATTCCAAAAATTATACCCCCATCCTTGTCCTTCTTATTTGGTATAGCATGTGTACTTAATTTTAATCAAGAACTCATTTTTTTGTCATTTGGAGCGGGGATTTGGCAATGTAATTGGCCTTTAGGTGATAGTAATTTTTACACATGCAATGAATTACCTACAACAATCTTAAGACAATTGTTAAGGAGCAAATAATGATGTAAAGTGCATGTGTGAGTACGATCATCATGAACAAGGTTAATTAATTTCTATGGTATGGTGTAATCAAATTCAATTATTTAATCACTTATAAATTAATGCGAACACAAAATAAATGAAATAGATAAATTGATTATGACCAATCAGATCTGTGGAGAGGGGTTGGGGTCACTGGTCTACAGGCCTGTAGCGCTCCCGCAGCAGACAGGGGCGTTACAACACCAGTTAAAAAGCCTTAACATAAGTCAACATTATTTTATGATTATTAAGATAAGGATCTCCATGTTCCCAAAATAGTACAATCTAGAGGATCGTCCACAACTTAAAATATGTTTCTTTGCTCGACATGCTTCCTCACATGTTTCACATCCCTATAATTCATCAACTTACATAGGTTCATTGCTTAGACCCAAACCCTAGTCAAAGATATCCATATGGCTCAACAGATATTAAACTCGATGTTGAGAATAAACTACAAGTAATCACATACACTTGGGTTGCCCATAAACATAATGCTCAATGCCTTCTACAATTTTCAACTTGGAATTAGCATGGTTACCTCTAATTAGGTTCAACTACAACACTTATGGTGACGATTCAATATCAAGATGTTTAAGCATATCATTTAAATTTGTAGGTGCACCATATAAGATTTCTACTACCACATCATACAAAATCTCATGGTCTACATGAGAATGCACAAATATGAACAAGGAATCATCCCTGATTCCAACCCACCTACTGGCCTGGTCGATTTTACCATAGAGCGAGCTCAAAGATAATATACCGATCATAATATGGTCAATGTACGCTTGATGATCCTTGATTATGTGGTGCGATCCTTGACCCGAAGCGAGGAACCCATGGGAGATGTTTCCTTGATCATGTGGTGCGATTCTTGACCCGAAGCGGGGAACCCATGGAGGAGACTCCTCAAGTCCCCCAAGCAAAGTTTGTTAGTCAGCTGGATCCTCTACTCTGGCGTCCTAGTGGCCTAGGATTTTGATGGGAAGCATCCCACGCATAAGCAACCTTCTCATCCTGAACCACAATCAATGGTTCCATCATATTTTGAAGTTCCACCTCCTACCGTGAGGTCTCTACAAAAGCCAACCAGTAGCTCTCGGCTCCACAAGGAAGAACAACCTTTGCTCCGCATACTTTTGTATGAAAGCCACCCAATGGCTCAATGACTCTTCCTGAAGACCGATGCAACGAAGATCCAATATGGCCGGCGGCTTCGATCGAGTCCCCGTGAGCGAATTCTCCCATACCTAATCCATGACCGATGGTTCTCAACAGGTGTCCATTCAAAATGACCGAAACAAATGGGAATTCGTTAGCCATGAAATACATTAAATTATTATTTCTCTTTAATTGGGCCTCCTGGTAGGATCTGTCAGAGCTCAGATAAACATTTACCACAGTTCTCTGCCTTTAATTGGGCTCCTATTTGATCTATTAGGGCCCTTAAGCTTTTACTAGAGTTGTCCTTTGTTATAATTGTTTATTAGCAAACTGAACATATCATTATCTGTGTGAGGCCCGAGGGATCTTTGTGTAGTTCACACTTACATTTATGATGTCCTCATATTCATGAAGGTTGGGAAATTATTCTGGTAATAAAATCGTGCAATTCTCTTACAGGGGGCTGTACCTACAGTAAAGCAGAATCAAGTTCTAATCAACTGTGAAAAGCCATGTTTCTCAGTTTCTGTATGTTTTAAGATTTGAACCGAGTCTATGTAGCATGGCACAAATACAACACAGCAGCAACATGTTTTTTCACTGCAAATTGTTTAAGTCCTATCCTTTTTTATAACTTAGATTTCTGATATGCTATTTCGTCTTTCCTTTATTTTATCCAATGCTATACCAAGCTGGAAACTATGCAAAAATTAACTTTGGTCTACTATATTGTAGTTAGTGATTATTTCTTTATGTCCATTCCCCTTTTTGTTCCTTTTGGAGATTGCAGGTTGATAAAACTGATAAATGTAAATCCATGAGCAAGAGTAGATTGACTTCTGCTTATGGGAGCCTTCAAAAGGCTTCATTACATAAGAAGAATAGTGAAGGCCGTGCCTTCGGGAGGTCAACGAGTCAAAAGGATTTTTTCCAATCACATGATTGCTGTTCAGTAAGTTTTATGTTCATATTTCACATAGGAAGGGAGGTTTTCAATTTTATGGCTGTGCATATAGATTTTTCCCAAACATTTGATTGTGTTGCTGGTGTTTTCAGAGCCATTCATCATCCCTAACTGATGATGAAGCACAAGATATTCGTTCATGTGTAGGTGTTAGTCAGAAGGCAACATCCCAAGTTTATTCCCTTCAAAAGGTGGGTCAGGTACTTTGTCATATGTCCTGCTTCACTTGAGATGGAATTTTCAGCTTATTGTGGAGTTCAATCTATGCATTATTTCTTCTATTGTGATGAATTTTTTTTAGTATAGTATTTTTCTAGTTTTGCATTTTTTATTCCACTTTTCAGACAGATCATTGTGCTGGAGATGAGGCCGGGCTCAGACTCTTTCAAGATAAGAGCAAAGAAGTAAGGAATTTAGTAGAAGAGCTGACAAAGCTCGAAAAGGTACTCAGGCCGTTTTAAAATTTGTTTATGTTTATTGATTCATTCTTATGTATATCTAGGTCTTGCTGTTACTGTCAATAGTGCCTAGGTGTTTGTGAGAAATATAGCCATCACAATTTGACAACTTGTGAGGCATATCATGATTCTTTTATTACCTTCTGGTGTCAGGCCGCATTACTGTAATTTCATACACAGTCCATTACAAGTATGCTCTCATAATGTCAAATTAGCAGATGACTGCAAATGGTTAAAGAGTTGATGCTCTTAATGCTATTATTGAAATCTGGAGGAGTTACTGTGACAAACTAGAATAGGAGTGTATTGTTAACCGTGATTTGAATTCATTGAACATTATTTGTTATAGCAAGTGATTTTGCATTGCACTGATGGCGGCTTTATTATTTAACAAATTATTGTTCCTTAACCTATTATTTCCCTTTCTATCTGTAGGAAGTGCATCGTAGCAGCCTTAAGGCTGGCTATTTACATATTTAATTGAATACTACATTCGTTGTTGGAACACTTGTTTTTTGCACTGATATCCACCATTTGACTCTAGTAGCTGAGAATTAAGGAAATTTACTCTGTCATTAGATTCTTGCTAAGCACGACTCGAGTGACTTGGATGCTTCTTTTTGATGGGGATCCATCAGAGCATGCAACAGAAGGGGTTTGCCGCAAGGCGAGACCTACGTTCGTGTACTCGCGTAGGAGTACTTGATCGGATCGCCGATCCGACTCCGCGGATGCGTCCGGATCCGCGTTACGATTCAATTTCATATATTAGTTTTTTTGCATTTATTTTGATGTATTTGGGTAACCCTGCCTCTAGCCAATCATAGCCGTCGATGGTGGGATGTTTTAGTTTTCTTTTATTATAAATAGTGTTAAGGAGACTGTTTAGGGTCATTGCAGATTTATGAGAGTTCATTCCCGGATTCCCGCGATCTTCTCACGGTGCTGACTCCGTGGAACCGTAGATGACGAGTCCTAGGCGCTTATCTTTCTCCCAAAGGTAATACCTAATCCTAGCCTCCTTTTCCCCACCTCTAACCCCTCTACAGCCCCCCCCCCCCCCCCCCCCCATAGCAGCCGCAGGCCTCCTTATAGCCATGTTGTCATCAGCCGCCTGCAACCCCTCTTTCCCCCTCTCCAACAGCAGTCACCAGCCCCTCCACCACTCCCAACGACAACTGCCAGCCCCTCCCATCACCCCAACAGCCACCGCCTCTTATTTCCCTTGCCTCCACAACCACCGCTACCCCTCCCTTGCGGCCTACAACTGCCCGGTTTTGCTACCGCCGGTCCCCATCCCGTGGAATCACCTCCAAGCCTCCATCCTCCACCGGATATGTCAAGATCTGAGCATTCCAGCCCAGATCCAGCCACCCCCACCTATCCGATCCACCTCCCACCGACCGGTTGCGCCTCCACATAGCCGGATCTACCCATTCCGTCCCGATCCCGCTTCCCACCGTCAAATGCAGTCATTTTCGTTGTCGTTCCGCCACCGGTTCCACCTTGGATCGTTGTCAAAGTGTTTCCGTCTCCGAAATTTCCATTGTCTTGGACAACCCTCTATTCGGTGAGTCACTTGTTGTATTGGACCATCATTTTCAGCATTATTATTGGGTTGGATCTTATATTTGCTTGGATATATTGCCTGTGGATAGATCGTTTTGAATCGCTTGAGATTTGCAGTTGAGATTCATTTGCCCCGCTATTTGCTTTGGCCCTCCGAGCGGAGGAAAACCATTAAATGCTTTGCTAACTGAATGCTTTTCTCCATTCTTAATATTATTGGATGGGTTGATTATTATTATTACTCGTACTAATTTTCCGCCGTCACCGACGACATCATTGCCTATCGACTAGGGTTAGCGTTTTAGGTTCTCATCCCCATCCCTAGTAGTCATGGATTTGTGCACCCCTTAGCCTACGCTACATCACTTTTTAGTGAAATGTCTCTATGTTTCACCATTTGGCACACATGTAGTCCAGAACCATACTGAATCTAGATTATCTATGGTCTACTTTGTATTCCCTCAAGATTTGGAAAGAAGCAACTTGGCTAAGGTCATCTCATAATTGGCCACTAGCTAATCCCTATGTGACCTAGTACAAAAGGCCATTGCAGCTAATTAGCATTCATTGCTGCCCTGAACATACATTTTACAAATTTCTTCTGAGCAGTCAATTTCTTTTACACCCACCACTAATTATAGAAACAGAAAAATAAAATAAATAAAAACTATTAGTCCATTCATAGAGATGTGTTTATGAGGAGTAATTTTATTTTATTTTGTGTATAATGATGGCATGTTTCTACGTATATTCACATTAGATCTGCACTGTGCAGTCCCATATGCATTTGCAAACTTGGTCATAACATGTATATAATCCAATTAAACTTTCCCTATCATGGTGTGCAACAGGGTTGTCAATTGGATGGGACTGGCCGATTCACTCATAGTGCTGGACCATGACGGGCTATTGGTTTTGTAGAAAGGAATGGGCAAATCTTGCTTATACTTCTTCATGTGTAAAATACAAAAGAGAGTACAAATATATATGAAAAGAGAGGGAGAAATAATCCTATACAAGACATGTGGGATTAAAGAAGAGGAAGGAATTTGGCCTATAAATGGGCCTTTACATCAACATTTCCTATATCATCTAACACTCCCCCGCAAGCTGGAGCGTACAAGTCGTAGGCACCAAGCTTGGACAAGAAATGGTAATATAACTTGTGAGATAAAGCCTTGGTGAGGATATCAGCAACTTGCCCAGACGCAGGAACATGTTCAAGCTTTAGCTCTTTTGATTGGACCTTTTCCCGAACAAAGTGACAATCAACCTCAATATGTTCTGTTCGCTCATGGAATACAGGATTCTTTGCAATGTGTATTGCAGTTTGACTGTAACAAAACAAGGTTGAAGGTGAGGTCAATTTAACTCTTAAATCTTCTAGGAGACTTTCAAGCCAGGTTATTTCAGAAGTAACAGCCGCCATTGCATGGTACTCAGCCTCAGCAGACGAGCGGGCAACTATTGTCTGCTTCTTACTCCGTCATGTGATGAGATTTCCTCCAAGGTATGTACATAACCCAGTAGTAGACCGCCGATCATCCAACGAGCCCGCATAATTGACACCTGAGTATGCAATAAGAGAAAGGGAGGAAGATGGCTTATACACAAGTCCTTGCCCAGGGGAAGTCTTCAGATATCTGAGAATGCACTCCACAACCTGAAGGTGAGAGATACGTGAGGTATGCATAAATCGGCTGACCACACCAACCACAAATGATATATCTGGTTTTGTAACTATTAGGTAGATCAACTTTCACGCAATACGACGATAGTATTCCGGATATGGAAGTAGAGAATCCTCCTCAGATCCCTGAGCACGCAACATGTGGTTTACTTCCATCGGGGTATCCGCAGGTTTACAACTCGAGAGGCCAGCATCATGCAGAAGGTCAATGCAATACTTACGCTGAGACAAGACTAAGTCATCGGGTTGTCGTGCTACTTCTAGTCCAAGAAAGTATCGAAGATTTCTCAGATCTTTGATTTGAAAGATATAGTTTAGGTGTTGCTTTACATGTTGTATCCCGGTGGAGTCATCACCAGTGATCAGAATATCATCCACATAAACCAGAAGTATTATGTTTCCTGTTGATTGGTGACGAGTGAAGAGAGAGGAATCTGCCGAGTTTTGTTTGAAGCCAACCTTACGAACGGCCTTGCTGAATTTCCCAAACCATTCCCGTGGAGACTGTTTGAGACCATAAATAGATTTGCGAAACAAATATACACGAGACTCCCCCGTGGTCTCAAATCCGGGTGGTTGATGCATGTAAACTGTTTTAAGAAGATCACCGTTCAAGAAGACATTCTTGACATCCAGCTGATGGTGGGGCCACTGACGATGAACAATTAAAGAGAGAAGGACCCGAATCGAATTCAATTTGGCGACCGGCAAAAAAGTTTTCTCATAATCAAGGTCATACTGTTGAGTAAAACCCCGGGCCACAAGCCGAGCTTTTAAGCGGTCAACTGTCCCATCTGCAGCATGTTTGATAGAGAAGATCCACTTGCAGCTAACACAACTGTGACCGGGAGGAAGAGGCACAAGATCCCAAGTGTGATTACCCCACAAAGCCGTCATTTCTTCATCCATGACGGTCCGCCACCGCGGATGTCGGAGGGCGTCCTGCATAGAGATAGGTATAGAAATAGAGAGAGAGAGAGAGAGCAAAGGTAAGGAGAGGCGGAGAGAGTCGATGTAGAGAGACCTAGTTGGTCATGGGATGTGCTGTCGAGGAGGAAGCCGGATCAACAGGCCGCGAGATTACACCGGTAGAGGGAAGCTGCCGCAGGGCGTCTGGACGAGAAGGACGATGAGTGTATACTTGAATGACAGGAGGTTTGGAGAGGACTGGTGGTGTTGGGGAAACCGGGATGAGAGGAGATTTGGACTGGTGTTGTAGAGGGGTAGGGAGAAGTGGTGGAAGTGGAGACGTGACGGGTATGATGGGCCGGGGTAGTGGAGGAGGAAGAAGGGGATCAGAAGGGCTGGTGTGATATGGTTGGTTTTCTTGAAAGGAGACATCAGTAGACACAACCACCTTACCAGTGCTAGGATAAAAACAGACATACCCCGTCTGAGTGCGGGAGTACCCAACAAATATAGCTTGGGTAGCACGAGGGGCTAGCTTGTCATTGGAAGGACCAAGGTGGTGGACATAACAGGTACATCCAAACACACGAGGTGTGAGAGAGAAGAGAGTTATGGATGAGTAAAGGAGAGTAATGAGCGCCACAAAGTTGAGGACAGACGAAGACATGCAATTGATGAGATGACAAGCAGTAGAGACGACAAAGTTCCAGTGGAGGGGAGGAACCTGCATTTGGATCATGAGAGATCGAGCCACATCAAGGAGGTGACGATTTTTCCGTTCCACTACGCCATTCTGTTGAGACGTATAAACACACGAAGTCTGATGTATAATACCGAACTCAGCACACAGGTTGGAGAATGTGCGACCAGTATATTCTCGAGCATTGTCTGTACGAATAGTTTTGACACAGGTAGAAAACTGAGTGCGTGTTTTCGTATGAAACGCACGGAATGTAGTCGTGAATTTGGTACGATCACGAAGTAAATACAACCAAGTAACCCATGAGTAATCATCTATAAAGGTAACAAAGTACCGATGCCCAAGATAGTAGGGACCTTATAAGGCCCCCAAATATCATAATGTACTAGAGAGAGGAGAATCGCTCCGAGTACATGAAGGAGAAAAGGAGATACAGTGTTATTTACCGAAGATACATGATTCACAAAAGAACTCTTGGAGAGAGACAGTAGGAAAAGCTTTCTTGAGAATTGGGAGAGGGGCATGCCCCAGACGTCGATGCCAATCAGTGGTGTAGACAGAGGTGAGAGAAGAGGTGAGAGCAATGGGAGAAACGTCGAGAAGATATAGCCCATTAGACAGTCGCCCTCTACCAAGTATAGTCTGCGTCAGTCGATCCTGCACCACAAAGGAAGAACGTGAGAAAGTAACACAACAATCAAGGTCTTGCTTAAGACGACTAACAGAAAGAAGGTTAAAAGGAGAGAGAACCGAGGATAAGGAAAGAGAAGGAGTAAGACACAGATTAGCAGCACCAGAAACCGGGAGCGTGTCACCATTGGCCACAGTGATGTGCTTGGGGTAAGCAGTATCCAAATATTTGTGCGGCTGCTGCGGAGAGAGATGGTGTGTAGCTCCTGAGTCCACAATCCAGTGAGAGCAGTGGGAGATGCACGATATACCTTCCTTGAAGAGCGAGGTGACGGAGCAAGAGGAGCGACTAACCACACCTTGAAGCTGATGTAGTGGAGTACGCAACGCAGCAACCCCATCAGCAGTGATCGAGTCGGATGCCATAAGCCTGAACGATAGCGAGGCATGTAAAATAGCGAGAACGGGCCGCATAAACGAAGCAGAGCAGAAACCGCGCGAGAAGCCGCGCGAGAAGCTAGACGAGAAGCTGCACGACACAGTAATAGCCTACCAGCGGCAAGAAGTATGCCGCGACCAATATGCGGAGTCCGCAGCTGAGGAGAAGTCGTCGGGGATAAGCCGCAGCGACAAGATCGCGCGAGAGGCCGCAGCGGTTGGCCGCACGGTCTAGGTGATAAAACATCAACGACAAGGCAGCACGCCGCCGCGACCAGAGTGCGGGGAGAGAAGAAGGCGTCGGCGAGGAGACAGGCCGCGAAGACGAAGAGTAGTCGCGGCGACTCGGTGAAGACGCGGCGAGAGGGCAGAGAAGAAGGCCGCAGAGGAGAGAAGAAGTCGCCGCGGGTTGACGAGGTCGCCGCGGGTAGAAGAGGTTGTTGCGGGAGTGCACTCTTGCACGACAAGTTCCGCGCGGTTACACGAGAGGCCGCAACGGGTAGTCAAAGTGACAAAAGCAGCGGAGAGCAAGAGAGAGAAAGGGAGGTCGCGACTCAAGTGCGGAGAAACAGACCGCACGGTCACAGTTAGCACACTAGCGGCCAGAGAAGTAGTGACGAGAAAATGTCAGCTCGAGCAGAAATAGAGAGAGGTTGCAGCGGTGAGGGAGAGACCGCACGGGAAGACAAGTAGAGCCAGCGAGAAGGAGAGGCCGCGAGAGAGGCTGCAGCGAGCAGAAAATGGCGCTGCGGGTAGATGAGGGCGGAACGGGTAGAGGAGGCCACCCGGGTTGACCAGGACGCCGCGGGCTGAAGAAAAGGTGAAGACCGCGAGCTTAAGAGGGGAGCTCGCAGCGAGAAGAGACCAAATTGCGCGGGTATAAAGGAGACCGCGCGGATAGGGAGGAAGAGGAAGTGGTCCCCACGTGCCAGAGAGAATCCTATAAAAAGGGAAGGGAGGAGAGGTGGAGGCCATGAGAATGAAGGGGAAGATAAACGGGTAGGGAAGACCAAGCCGCCAAGTCTGCACCCTGAGCGAGAAGAAGAGGTCGTCCGGTAAGAAAACACAGACCGCGCCTAGCGCAAGCAGAGGAAGACCGGACGGTTAGCAAAATGCTAGCCGCAAGGAGAGACCGATTCCCTCTGATATCATGTAGAAAGGAATAGACAAAATTTGCATATACTTCTTCATGTGTAAAATACAAAAGAGAGTACAAATATATATGAGAAGAGAAGGAGAAATAATCCTATACAAGAGATGTGGGACTAAAGAAGAGGAAGGAATTGGGCCTATAAATGAGTCTTTACATCAACATTTCCTATAACATCTAACACGTTTTACTAAATGATTGGCAGACCTAAATTGCTTTAGTTGACAATCCCTATTTATTTAAAAGGGCTCAAAGACTGACACATTAAAACTCATCAAGTACTATTAAAACTCCGCCTTCTCCATAAGGCTATAAACCATTAAAGCATTTGTTTCAAGATTGCCGAAGAATGAAGAATCAAAGCCAACAAAATAATCATTATTCTTTTTCATTGTATTTGGCCCATGTTAAGGCCCATATTGTCTTCTTCTTTATTAGTCTCACATTGTGTATTAGGAGTTTGTTTGTAGTGCGTCTCCCTATATATAGGACAATTGCACATTGAAATTTAAGAAAAAATAGTGGAAAATATTTTCATAATTAAATATTGATTTTCATTTTTGTCTTTTCTTACATGGCATCAACGGATCCTAAATTTTCTTTCTCTCTCCAATCCCCTCGCCTGACTGCGAGTTTAGGGTTTAGGGTTTAAACACTAAACCCTAAACCCATCAACGGATCTAGTGGTGCGATCTGGAGTTCTTGAGTTCGCCTCCCATCTCTGGCTCCAATCTCCTCAACAAATTCCCCACCATCTTCGGCTTTTATAACATTTCTCCTCTGCCAACCGGGCCCTACCTGACCGGTGTTTGCCGTGACCTCTCCTTTCTAACCACCCCGTTCGCCGCGAGCTCTCCCGCGATCTCTTGGTCGTCAGGCTTCCTCTAGTTACAGGTCCCTGTGATCGCCCTAAATTTCTTCTGGTTGCTTGGTCACGCCACAAGCTCGCTCAAGTCGCCAGATCACTCAAGTCGCATAACCTCTCTGGGCCACAAAGCTCGTTTGGCACCTATGCTTGACCTCATGCGTGCTTCTGGCCATTGCCAAGCTCATATCCTTTGTTCTGCTGGCCACTTATGTCCAAAGGAGCTCATACCTCCGCTTCTGACCGCCGAGCTTCCTTTGAACGCCGAGTTGTGTCTTCTCTGCATGTTGCTTCTTGTCCGCCAGATCCCGCGGGCTACCTCTGTCCGTGAGCTCCCTCTACCGCCGAGCTGCCTCTGCCGCCGAACTCCCTCTGTCCGTGATCTACCTTTGCCCGCGAGCTCCCTTTGCCGCCGAGCTGCCTCCTGTCCGCAAGGTAATTCCTGTCCCCAAGCTGCTTCTTAACTGCAAGATACTGCAAGCTATTTTTTGCGAGCTCTCCTACTCGCCAAATTCTTGGCCGTTGCTGCTCGCCTCTGCCTATGCTTCTCTCGAGTTGCTCTTCAAGCGCCTGGTGGTGTTTCTACGGTCCGCTCAATATGTTCGTCTGCTCACCTGCCTATTCCCTTTGACAATTGACTGTGCCAAGTTCGCTGCAGGTCGCAACCCTCGTCTTGACCGCGATCCTCTCTAGCCGCAGAATGCCCGCTGTCTCTTGCTTGTGTTTGTGCACCTGTGTCGGCCCATTTTCGCGTGTTCGCAGCCTCCTGCTTTCCTAATTGCAAGCTTCTTTTCCGTGCTTGCCGCTCATTGGTGTTTTGACTCGTTGTTTTCAGCATGGGGTCTCATATCAACCACCCTCCTGCTCGCCCTTTCTCCGATTGGTCTCGCGACATTCTTCCAACTATCGATTCTAGTTCCCGTGCTGAGATCGGCGTCTTGTGGGATGAACTCTGATGTCTGCGAGAGTTTCTTACTCGCACCCACAAACTTGTGGCCTCTTTCTCCCATATTGATTTATCCTCTCCTCCCTTTGGCTCATCTTGGGTTGTCGACTCCGGGCTACTAATCACATTTCTTCTCAATTGCCCTTTCGATACACGAATACTGCTACCCCTAAGGTTATCACCGTTGCGAATGGTGATACCACCCCTGTTTATGGTTGCAGCGATGTTGCTGTGACTCCATCCCTTTCTCTTCTCTTTGTTCTTCATTCCCCTGACTCTAAATTTAATCTTCTCTTTGTCAGTCGGCTTACTCAAGACCATGATTGTTCCATTACTTTTACCTCATCGTCTTTTATGGTGCATGATCAATAGACGCCGTTTATCATTGGTACCAGTCGACTGTCAAATGCGCTCTACACTTTGGACATTCCCGCCTTCGTGTTATTCTCGGTTACTTTTGTTGGCTGGCATCGACGACTTGACAATGCTCCGCTTCCTATCCTCCAAAAAGCTCTTCCTGATTTTTCATTTGTTGAGTTTCAATGTAAAACTTGCATTTACAGCAAGCAACACCGATCTACCTTCCCCTCTATTGTTCTCGGAGCTCTAATCCCTTTGAATTGGTTCACTCAAATATTTGGGCTCCATATAAAACTGCCAGTTTGTCTGGCTGTCGATACTTTCTGACCTTTATTGATGAGCATTCGCATGTCATCTTGTTATACTTATTGCGGGATCACTCAGAGGTTTTACGGTGCTTCCACTCTTGTTGAAACTCGTACTGAATTCTTGAGCACCATTAAAATTCTTCATATTGATAGTGTCCGTGAGTATATCAGTCACGAATTTCAGGACACCTGTAATCTCCTCGTCATTCTTAATCAGACCTCCTGTGTCTATACACCACAACAAAATGATGTCTCCGAGCGAAAGAATCGCCACCTTCTGAAAATTGCTCGCTCCCTATGTTCCAGATGCACATTTCTAAGCAGTATTGATACTTTGTTGTTTCCACCACGTGCTATTTAATTAATCGTTTGACATCGTTTGTCCTCAATTTTGCTACTCCCTTCTCCATTTTGTATTCTTCCACACCTTCATTCTCCTTCCCTCCACATTTCTTTGGATGTGTCTGCTTTGTCCATCATCTTGGATCTCCTGTCGATAAGTTGGCTCCTCGTGCTACCAAATACATCTTTGTTCGACACTCGTATAGAGAAAGGTTATGTTCATCATTCTCCCACTACTGGGAAAACAATCACTTCTGCGGATGTTATCTTTTTTGTGGATCAACCATTCTATTCAGCTCATCCTGTGGTTATATCTCCCACGACTCTCCCACGCCCAACTATTACCACTCACACTTCTCCCTCAATTCTTATCCCTAATCTCATGCCACCTCTTCCTCCCATACTACCTGCACCTCCCGTGCTCCCCTCTCCTCCTCTAAGAGTGTACACTTGCCGCCGTCCTCGGTCTGATGCCCGCAACAGTTGCCTCCTACTAATGATGCTCCTCAGACCGATGATTTGCCTATGGCTCACTCTCAAGATACAGTTGCTTCTACTGCTCACTCTCTCTATAACTATGTATCCTTGCACTGCCTCTCTTCTCCCCTTCACAGGTTTGCGACATCTTTGTTCTCTATTTCCACTCTGCTTTCTATGCAGGAGGCTCTTCAACTCCCGAGATGGAGAATGACAATGGATGAGGAAATGTTAGCTCTATAGGCCAATCACACATGGTACCTTGTTACCCTTCCTCCTGGTCATTCTCCACTCGGATGTAAATGAGTTTTTACCGTCAAGCATCGCTATGATGTGACAATTGAACGTCTTAAAGGTCGTCTTGTTACTCGTGGATTCACTCAACACCACGATCTTGATTATGAAGAGACGTTCTCTCATGTTACCAAGCTCAATATTGTCCGCGTGGTTCTCTCTAGCAATCCATCGACATTGGACATTACAACAACTTGACATTAAGAATGCCTTCTCAATAACGATCTTATTAAAACTGTGTACATGCAACAACCTCTTGCTTATGAAATCACGAGGGAGTCTCTAGTTTGTCAACTTAGGAGATCTCGGTACAGCCTCAACCCCACGTATTAAGAATGTCTTTCTCAATGACGATCTTATGAAAACTGTGACATGCAACAACCTCCTGCTTATGAAATCATGAGAGAGTCTCTAGTTGGTCACCTTAGGAAATTTCTGTACGATCTCAACCCCATGGGCATGGTTTGAAAAATTCAGCCGAGTTATTCGTGATATTGGATTTATTCAGAGCTCTTCCAACTTCTTCTTGTTTATTTGTCACTGTTCAACATGCATTGTGGTTCTCCATGTCAATGTTGATGACATTCTTCTAACAATGGATGACATCCCTTACATAACTTTGGTCAAACAACATTTGGCCTCACAGTTTCAGACTAAGGATTTCGGTCCCCTCTGATACTTCTTGGGTATTGAGGTTGTTTGTTGTCCTGATGGTCTCGTCTTGTCCCAATGGAAATACTGTCTTGAATTTCTTCGCGTTGCAGGCTATTCAGAATGCAAGCACGTTGACACACCTATGGATGCCAGTCACAAATTATGCGCTCACGCCTCCGACAATGACTTGCTTCTTCCTAATCCAGAGTACTACCGTCGTTTAGTTGACAAACTTATTTATCCCACTGTCACAAGACCAAATATATCATTTGATATCGGAGTTGTTAACCGTTTTATGCATGTCCCTCAGAACTCTCATATGCAAACCGTTGAACGTATTTTAATGTATCTGAAGAATCCCCCTGGACAAGGCCTTGTGTATTAACTGTCTTCTTCTCTGTTTCTCATTTCTTACTTTGATACTGATTATGCCGTATCTCTCAATGATTGCCGCTCTACGAGTTGTTTCTGCACATATTTTGGTGGACACCTGGTCATCTGATGAAGCGAAAAACAAACTGTTGTTACACGCTTATATGCTGAGATTAATAACACTCAATGACTTCTGCTGTTTCTGAACTTACATGGCTAGAGAGTCTTCTCTCTGATTTAGGCATCAAACTTCCTTCTCCAACAGTTCTTTTTGCAATAATCAAGCCACCATCCACATCGCTGAGAATATTGTATTTCATGAGCGTTCGAAACACATCAAAGTTGATTGTCATTTTGTCTAAGAAAGGGTTCAAACTCGGAAGTTGATTTTACGACATGTTCCTGCTGCAGAACAAGTGTCAGACATCATGACAAAGGCCTTACATCGTCCACTATATTGCAATTTCCTTTTCAAGCTTGGTGCCTACAACTTGTACGCTTCAACTTGCGGGGGAGTGTTGAAGAATGAAGTATCAAAGCCCACAAAATAACAATTATTCTTGTTCATTGTATTTGTCTCATGTTAAGACTCATATTAGTTTCTTCTTTATTAGTCCCACATTGTATATTGAGAGTTTGTTTGTAGTGTGTCTCCCTGTATACAAGACAGTTGTACATTGCAATGTAAGAAAAATAGTGGAAAATATTTTTATAATTAAATATTGTTTTCCATTTTTGTCTCTTCTTACAAAGATTTCCCCTAGTTCTCCCAAATCGTTATTCAGAAATACAAAGAATAAATAATATCTAGTACCGGTGATTTCATAAGATCAATATGCATGAGATTGATATGTGACCGGGAATATGATCCGTATCACAAGGCGGTAAACGATCACGTTGAATTTGAGTGCTCTCCCTTCCTGCATCGTTTTTAATTTTTTGTGATTTCCTGCTATAGAAATCTTACAACAACACATGCCCAAGGTTGCAGATATCGGATGTCAGACTCATGTCGGCTTGGGTTTTTTATGTCGGATGTCGGATTGCGGGATATATCAGGGACATTTCGAAATGTAGATTGTAATATTATATATATATTCATAATATTTTCATCAATTAATTAGATTATAATAATTTTATCTAATTAAGTGTAAAATAAAATTCATATAAAAAAAATTAAATTACTAACAAGTGTTCAATCATATTTGATTGATGTAATTTGGAGTCACCTTCTCACCAAATGCCCAACATGCATCTTTACCTACTATGGAAGAAGCACTAGGTATCTTGCTAGAGCCTTCTGATGAATTTATTCTATAAAAAAAATATAAATTTTTTTGAACAAATAAAAAAAATCCGCAATATTGGGCCGACATTAGCCGCAATATTGGTCTGGCATGTCTGACATGTCGACCACAATACTGAAAAACACCAGGATTTTCAAATGTGGCGATAACATGTCGTTTCCCCCTTAAAACTGACATGTCGGCCGCAATCTACAAGTTTACACGCCTAATGACTAAACTCTCACAGCGCCTAACAAGTACCTCTAATGGTCTCCTTTGTACTTGTCTAAACCATCTTAGTCGAGCTTCTCGCATCTTCTCTGCAATTGGTGTCACTCCTGTGTTATCCTTGATACATTCATTCCTAATTTTATCCAGTCTCGTGTGTTTACACATCCATCTAAACATTCTCATGTCTGTAACTCCCATTTTTTACTTATGTACACAATTCACTACCTAACACTTAGAATCATGGAACATCGTTGGTCTAATTGCAGTACCGTAAAACTTTCCTTTAAGTTTTAATGGTACTTTACTATCGTGTATAAATCTTAGAAAACCAATTTAAATTGAGAGTATAGGTGAGAGAAGGTAACTTGGAGGAGAAAGGAGCTGGAAAAGAGGAGGTTCATCCTAGCGCCGATGTTCCTACTGAGAAAAGTGCAGAAAGAAAATCATGTTATGTAATACTGGCTTTCTCCATCACCATTCATCACATGAGATTAACAGTATTTTTGGGTGGGTGGTGGCGGTTTGAGATGGAGTAGTTGCAGATGATGATAAAACAATGTTCTTGAATGGAGACCCTCCCTGTGGTTAGAATCAGGCATGCAATGGAGTTTTGGAGGATTGATGGTTCCAAATGGAGGCTATTCAAACGGTCAAATACTAGCATTTCCGTTTTCTAAAAAACACAATGGAGAAACAATGTCTAGACAAACGCAGCCTAAGTCGTCTTGGTCCTTTGTGTCAACAAAATTGCAAAATAAAATTTAGTAAATTTTTTTGCCAAATTTAAATATACAATGATAGCTGAAAAACAAGTAAACTCTTAGTGAAGTCCTTTTTTCGCTAACTTTCGATCCCATAATGCATCTCTAACAAGGGCATGATTAAATCGTATTATATAATGCAAATATATGATATGTTTATTTTTCTTCTATCCTTCACAAAGTTAGGGTAGATGGAAGGTTTTCTCCTAATCTTATGGGGATGATTGGGTATTGGATTGAATATTGTTGTAATCATGTATTGCGATGTTTTATTTCATTGTGGTCTTGATTGTTATTGTATTCAATGCAATGTTGTGGAAGATCTGATCGATTGCTCTCGTAGTTCAGGGTTTTTGTTTCTTGTTTTGATGTAATCAAAATTACCATCAATTGATCTACCTAGATAGTTTTTGATATTCGTCTCTTAGAAACCCCTGCTTCGTGCTCCTCATGGATACGATGCTCGATAATTTATTATCACTTTATTATTTCGTCTGGTACACTGTCGTTGGTACACTGTCGTCGCATCTCCTTCGGGATTTGCAGTAGCGCGGCGTAGGGGTCATGTAGATCTTTTCCTCTTTTAAACTTTGGTGCCTCTCGGTGTTAACACTACTACCCACATTTTTTAATCTTTTCTCCTTGTTCTAGTATTTAGATTTTAAAAACTTGTACTATATGCTCTTTATCTTCGTGCATATCTTGTGCATATCTTATTTATTCAGTTACCCTAATATTTTTTACTGTCTTTAGTCCAAGAAACGCAAGCAAGATTTACTAGCTGAATTGGCTATCGAGGAGCAACGTGGTCAAGAACTCTTTAAAGTTGTGAAAGAATTACTCTCGTCTCCCAAAGAAGTAGCTGAGCCAGCAAAACCATCATTACCTAGACAAGTGAGTTTCTTCTAAGTATAACAAGAAATTTGTACATAAGTCTCCTGGTTTTTGTAAAAATTCCAAATTTATTAGGATCTATAATCAGATCCTTGAACTTTAGCATATATTAAACTTCTTTCAGAAAGTGATGTAAATCCCAATTAGGGTTTTAAAAGTACGATATTTTATGCAAGCTATTTTAATTTTGAAAATAGGACGAGCTGGCCAAAAACGAATTTTGCGTGAGAAATCACTTTTGACGTTGAATTTTCGGTAAAACTGTTAATCGTTATTCAAAGATATTCACTCGAGCGGTTATCGAGTTGAACCATTGCGAGATTCGAGAAACCACAAGCAAATAACACTTAATAATTTATGGATATACAATAATTAGAGTAGATTTAACGTAAAGGCAAGCTAATTATTTAAGAGGATGCATAAATCTACTCTAATAATATTGAGCAGGTGTACCTCACGGTTACGACAATGAGAAGTGGTCCTTTTGTGGTTCCTTCGCACATAGGAGGAGGAAGCCCGCTGTCGGTGGGTAGCGGAAAAGGATCGTTGTAGTCGACGGTACCCGCGAACAGGAGCGACTCGATCAGTTTGCTGAGGACAGTAGCAGATGCGGCGGCTCCCGATCGAAGGAATTGGTTGAGGAGAGCTCTCGCAGGCGCTGACGGTTGGCGGCGATGGCGTCCAACTGGGGACTCTGATTCAGCATCAATGACGTTGATGTAGAACTACGGCTGAACAATAGGCTTTGGGCGGCAAAACGGAGAAACACGCGATGGTTTCTCTGTTATCCGGCTTCCCCTTCCTCCATCAAGCTGCTTCACTTAAATAGAGGGCAAATTTTTGCCCATAGCAAATATTTTCTTCCAAGTATGTTTTTCACGTAGCAGATATGTTCCCATAGCAGATACCTTCCCAAATCTTTCATTTATCGCCTTTTCCGACATCAGATATTTACTTTCGTTCTGGTAGATTTTTTTTTGAATTAATTCCTTCCAAAATGTTTGGTAATTTTGAATTTGATTTGCTAAAATTAAATTTAAGCATCCTTTAAATAATTTGATCTTATCGTTTTCGTCCTTAGTACTAAAATTACTATACTTTTTTATTCAGGGTCTCATCGAGCGGTCAAACCGATGAGCCAAAAAAACTTTAACTAAAAGCGGGTGAGTGGAAAGAAAAATACATAAAATAAATAACTTCAAAGAAATCATGAAATAAGTACAAAGTAAAAGCTCTTTGAGGAAGACAGTGTCATGCGTCTTTGGATGCAACAGAGGATGCATCAAAAAGCTTATAATGAGTACTATTGTTGTAGCTAGGAAAGTCTCGACTCAAAATGTTTGGACCTAGGTGTAGCCTAAGGTTACCGATCCTGTGGCCGAACGTCACGATTCGGATAGCTAGCGCAAGAGAGAGAAATGTTTACAAGCACACCCCAGGTGCCTCAGCAGGGAGTTCCCGCCACGTACCCAGAAGTTTGGGAGAAACTTTCCCTCCGCAACCAAAAGACTGAGCGAGGTACGAGGAAAACACGGAGTTGGTGAGTTTGGAACTTGGGGGATCTCAGCGTGCCATTCCTGGTATTCCCGGGGGTCTATTTATAAACAAATCCTGGAGGAGGTATGGTTACTCGTCCATATTCGCGCATACTCGCGAGTTTCTAGGGGTACTCGCATTTACTCTCCCATACTCGCAAGTGATAATGGGTACTCGCCCTTACCCGCCCATGCTCGCGAGTTACAAGGGGTACTTGCCCGTACTCGCTAGTTGCGAGGGGAACTCGCCCATAGTGGCAAGTTACAAGGGGAACTAACCCCGAATCTCTTCCTTGAGGTCTGCAAATAGCCACCAGGTTCCCAAGCTGAATGGTTTGCGAATAGCTATCTCCTTAGGCATTTATGATCTCCACGAATTACGAGTTATACAACTATGGTTTAGGGTATGATTGAAACCCTAATATGCATATTAAGGTTTGGGATAAACATTAAAAACATTTCCGTGTAGTTTTTCAAAAGTTCGGAGACCTGATTACTAACCCTAAAATTTCAAAAATTTAATAAGGTATTGAAACCCTTGGGACTCTATAAATTCCCCTTAAAACATTATTTACTATTGTTGAAAGAAAGATATGTAAATGCTCAATGCAAGGCGGTCCTCTTCCTCGTTATGTTTTTAGTTTCACATCTTAGATTAAGATTTCTTCTTCTTTCTCCATTCCTATATTAATGTACAAATACATATATCATATATGTATTCAACAATTGAGAATTTGATAAAATCATATTATATTTCTCTCCATTTTTCGTGTTTTTCTACATGGTATCAGAGCCAAGTTGGATTTTTAAAAAGGAAATTACGCCTCCAGCTAGTCTGGGCGGTTAGCCCCCTTTCTAATCACAACTCTGCTTCTCAGTGGTTGGGTGGCTAGCCTTCTTTCTAACCGCTCCTTTGGCTTGTTCCCTCTTCTTTCTTCTTCCCCCCTCCGCCTCCCCTTTTATAGTTTGTATCTCTCTGCCGCACTGGGTCCCACCAGTTTTGTCTCATCGTGTAACGACCCACTTATGGCTACCGCTACAATATAAGTTAGCATTTCATAAGAGCAATGTGCGAACATTCAGAGTACAACAGGAAAGAAAGAGAGTATGAAAAATAAAATATCAGGACAAAATAAACCATTTCATTTCCTTAAAAGTTTATGATACAGATATATAAGTTCAAAAAAAGTAGCCCTAACATACAAAAGGGGTTTACCATACCTTACATATACAACTGACTCATAATATACAGATAATATGTACAGACATCTATATTATGAGAACTAATACTGATACTACAAGAAATAAAACTGAAACTACTCGTGGGGACACTCTGGGTCTCTGCACCTCTCTCTGTGTTCCTCTAGTACGCTAAGGATTGCTGAGTAAACCTCCACCCAAAGGCGATACTTATTTTCCTGCCGAGGAGTGTTTGGTCGACGTTGACTACTGGTGACTGGGACCGCCTCTTCCTTGACCTGTTTAGTTTTATTCTATATTAGTCAATTGACTATATAAATTCTTGATTTTCCTTGCTTTTCCTTATTACGATTAGTTATTAATATTTTGACATATTTCTTTCATTTTATTTTCAGTCCTACTTATCTTACTTGTACATAATGTCTCTTTCTTTGCCTTTTAATTCATTTTTGAAAGTGGGCTATCGGAGATGTAAATCAAGTGTCCTAATCTCACACTAAGATAATATTTTCACGTACCCTTGTCTCGTACGTACATATTACCAATCGTGTCCTTAACTCGCACGATAAGTAAGATTATTCTCCTCATCTTCCAATTGAGTTAACACTTTCCATAGCCCGTCACTTCCCTTCATTTTCGTGTTCCTTTTATTTCTTGCATTATTACAATTTTCTTGTGTCTTTCTCACGTATTGCTTTCTTTGCCTTCATCTAAGCTTATATTCTCTTGTTTTCATTAATGTATTCTCTTGTTTTCATTAATGTATAGTACTTATAACCTTATATTATCTTGTTAATAGGGGAGATGTAAGCACAACATATAAGCATAAGGAATAAAGAAAACAAACATAGTATAGGGAAGAACTCACCCCTACTTTCTCTTTGCCCTTATCTTTACGTTGCTCAGTTTCTCGTACTTTTTCCTTGCCTTTATCTCTCCTTCCTTCTTCATTTCGTCTATCACTGCCTTGTGACGCCATTTCCTAAAATATAGAACATCAAATACTTGTCAAATTGATGTCTTTGGTGTATGTTACGTACATTACTCGGCCTTATGTGGAATCCCCGTAACTTAATTAGGTCAAAGGAGGGAGGGGATTGCTGCCCTAACTCTAATGATTCATGCAACCACTAATTCATTCTAACCCCAGTATACTAACACCCTAAATTAATATATACGGGCTCATGCCATAAGTACTTAACTATCCTTCAGTATACATGAGTATTATGTCTTAATCATATTTGTAAAGGCGTGGGATAACTGAAATTAGGGCAGAAAATTCTTTACTCTTCTAGGGTTTGTCGAAATCACGCAAGAAGGTATCTATTGAAGCCCTACTCCGCTTCTGAAACTCAAAAGAAGAAAGGTTTTGTAAACCCAAGTGTATTTAGGTTAACCTAGAAATTTTACCCTACAAATTACATCTCCAATCCATACCAAATTCGAAAGGAGTTGAGAGTAAGAGATTTCCTTGCTTTAGGAAGAAGAATCGAGAGAAACAGAGGAGATTCGAGCCTTCTACGACGATCGGCGTCGATCGGCTCCTATGCGGCTTCCGTCGGGCGCGACTCTGATTCTGGAGGAAATGAAAACTGCGGGATTGCTTCCTCCTCTTTTACCCGATGCCGCATGCTTCTAGCGTGACACGCACCAATGGACCGCCTACTGTTGGTCGATTACTCCTCCTATCGGTCCAAACTTAATTTAATACTAACTTAATTATAAATTTTCTTAACTTAATTTATTTCATAACATAATATCATATCATATATCATAACATATAAAACAATTTACCTGCATAAGTTTGCGTGACGTCACACATCGGCGGTCTCCTAGTCTTACCGCCTGACCGTTTCTTCCTCCACTATTGAGCTTCCTCTGATCGCAGGCGCTTCTCGCTTTGCCTCTTCCCGTACTCGCGCGAGCTCTGCCGGCTGTGCCTTCTTGCTGAACTTTTTGGATGTTCTTTCCCGCAAGCGTCTGACCGCGTGCTTTCTTTTCCCATCAGGCTAACCATCTCGCCACCCCTGATCGCCTGACCGCTTGTTTTCAGTGATCAAAAAATTCTTCCTGCAAGTCCGCCTCTCTAGTCTTGTCGCTCGGTGTCTACTTGCCAGAGTTTTTGCCGCAATATCCTAATTGTCGGGATCTTCTGATTGCAGGGGCCAGCATGCTGCCTCTCTCCTCTGTCTCGCCGTAGCAGCCAGCAGGGTGCCATAGGAGTGACTGTTGTTCTCTTGCTTTGTCGTTGTGTCTCCTCGCCTTCTTGTCGTTATTGCCTCGCCCGCTCTCCTCTTTCTAGCCCCTATTGCCGCTTGACCGCATCTCCTGATTGCACACACTCTTTGCTGCTTGACCGCATCTTCTTGCCGCAAGTTCTCATTCGTCAGTTCTCTTAGCCGCCCGTGTAAACTCCATGAAGTCGACTGATGCTCCGTCCATTCCTGCTTGTGCTGCGACACCTCTTCCTAAAGGTTGCGATGAGCTTCAGATCACCACTATTTCTCTTAGTGAGAAGAATAATTCTGTTGAGAGGGTGGTGCACCACATTCGTTGTGTTTTCAGACAAAGCGACTTTTGCATCATCTAACTAAGGGCACCCCTTCTGCGCCCACTGACGACTGACTTTGTGATGATGGTCGTGTCCAAATATGGATCCTTAAATGACAAACCTTATCGTATGACTATGTATCATGAGACGGTCAAGACTATGCAGGATGAATTGCATTCCCTTTATTCCGACAAGGACAACCTTCAACATCTGTTTGACATCATCACGAACCTTCAATCTCTCGACTAAGGAGATGATGATGACTTAACCTCCTTTGTTTCGCGGTCCAAAACCTTAGTCGAGGCCTGGATTGAACATCAACCTCCTCCTACTGTTCTTGTTGCACAACGTGCTCAAAAAGAGGCTGCCATGATGATGGCTCATGTTCCGCCTCATCTCCACAGTGTTCGGGCTCAGATACTCTTCTTCTCCACCATTCCCTCTCTCTCAGATGTTTGCTCAATGTTGTTGAAGGTGTCACCACACCAGGTGCTCCTAGACCTCCATCACCGACACTCCAACACTCATTTATATCTCACCCCCTCCTCCATCAGCCCGTGAAGGTTGCACCAGCTATCGATGTAAAGGTCGCAACAGTCGGCCTAGACTAAAGTGTATTCACTATGGCAGGGATGGACTCTTGAGACAACTTGTTATCGTAAGCATGGTATGCCTCCTCCGCTCCATGTCTTCGTTGTTGCTAATACATCATCTGTCACTCGCGCCAACATTGATGTTATGCACCGCCAGTTCTAACATCTTCAGGGGTTACTCAATCGTTCGTCTGGCTCTGTTGCTTTTATCTCAAATGAAGCTATCTCTTGTCTCTCCCATAGTCTATAGTTGATTGTGGACTCCGGTGCCACCCACCACATCACTTCGCAAAAATCATCTCAGTACTTGGACAATGGTGACACCGCCCCTGTCTCTGGCTCTGCTGATTTGCCTTTCAACTCGTCTATCTCTCTTCGTTCGGTGCTTCATATCCTGGGCTTTCCTTTCAATCTTCTTTCTGTTTGTCGGCTTACTCAAGACCTTGACTATTTTGTAACATCAACGTCTTCTTTTATTGTGCAAGATTGACGGGCGCAAAATATCATTGATAATGAACGATTGTGCAATGGGCTCTACCTTCTGGACGTTTCTCCCACCATACTCTCATTCGTCACCTCTGTGGATTAGCATCGACGTATTAGGCATGCTCCTCTTTCAATTCTCATGAAAGCTCTTCCTGATCCACCTTTTCCTAACTTTACTTGCGAGTCATGTATCTATGACAAACATCATTCTTCTTTTCCTCCTCATTACACTCAGAGTGACGCTCCTTTTGATCTAGTACACTCTGATGTTTGGGGAACGTATATAATTGCTAGTATTTTTTGTTATCGTTATTTCATTACTTTTATTGATGATTATTCTCGCATGACGTGGTTATACTTCATGATCAGTCGGATCTAACTTGTGTGTTTCAGACCTTCATTAAAACTATTCGTATAGACAATGCACGTGAATATATCGGCCATGCGTTTGACAATCTTTGTATTGAGTTTGAGATTATCCACCACACCTCATGTGCTTATATCCCAACAGAATGATGTGACTGAGTGTAAGAATAGTCATCTTCTTAATGTTGCTCGCTCACTCATGTTTCAAATGCAGGTTTCTAAGTCTTATTGGCACTTTGCAGTATCTACGACATGTTATGCATCAATCGTCTGCCCTACTCCATTCTCAACTACGCAACTCCGTTTATTCTTCTATTTCCCTCCACGCCGCCCTTTTCCATCACACGTCGGGTCTTTGATTGTACATGTTATGTTCATTATCTTGGTCCTTCCACTGACAAACTTTCTCCTCGGGCTACCAAATATATATTGGTTGGTTATTCCCGTACTCAGAAAGGGTATGCGTGCTACTCTCCTAATGATCGCAGAGTTATAATGTCTGCTGATGTCACTTTCATAGAAGATCAACCTTTTTTACTCTCTTCATCCAACTCCTCTTCCGTATTACCACTCCTACCGTCCCTATTATATCTCTTCTTCCCCCACTCCTTCCAACCCCGGTACAAACCACCTCCCGTACCTTGTTGTTATCCTCGCTCCGACGCCCCAAACCAGTCGCCCCTCTTCTTCTAAAGATGTATACCCACGACATCCCTCAATTATGTTTTCGCCTCTCCTCGCAACTTTTTATCCTCTCTATTAGGGCTGATATTGACGCGAGCACGAAATAACAGTCGTCAATCGCCGAAATTGAAATTGTTTTTGAGTCGAGTCTACCGAAATGACTCGTGATGCCGAAATTCGAGTCGGCCTGAATCGGGTTGGCTCGATTTGGCTCATGTAGTTTGCCCAAACATTTACAAATGAAACAGCCTTCATTCCTTGACATAATTTTTTTATTATGTATCGAATCTTGCAGGGCTGGTTCGAAATCCTCGAAATAAGATTCGCAAATGAGTCGAATCAATTTAACACTTCAATTTTCAAATTTGCAAGTTTTTATCCTCCTAATTTCTATACCTAACTCTTTGCAAGAGGCTCTCCAACATCCAGGGTGGCGTGCGACCACAAATGACTAAATGATTGCCCTCTGGGATAATCAGACTTGGGTTCTTGTCTCCCTTCCTTTGAGACTGACTTATATCGGATGTAAATGGGTCTTTGTGATTAAACATACTCTAGACAGGATAGTTGATTGTTTAAAGGCTCGTCTTGTGACTCGCAAGCTTACTCAGCAGCAAAGCCTCGATTATCATGAGATCTTCTCTCCCGTCACTAAGTGGAACATTGTTCATGTTCTAATCTCCGTTGGCTGTTCATCTCAAATGGACTCTTACATCAACTTGGATATTCAAGAATGTCTTTCTCAATGACGGCCTTCAAGAAACTGTTCTACATGCACCTTCCCCCCGGGTTTGAGACTACGGGGGGGGGGGGGGGGGGGGTCACTTGTTTGTCATCTCAAGAAATCTATTTATCGTCTAAAACAGTCTCCTCGCGCATGACTTGACAAGTTCAGCAAGATTGTCCGTGATGTTGGATTCACTCGGAACTCGATGGACTTCTCTCTCTCTTTACTCGTCATCGATAAACAGACACAACGATTCTCTTAGTTTTTGTCGATGATATTCTAATTACTGCAAGATGATTCTAAATGAATATAAATGATCAAGCAACACTTGAATTCAGTTTTCAAACTAAAGATTTGGGAAATCTTCAGTACTTTCTTGGCCTTGAGGTTGCCGAGACATCCTGATGGTCTCGTCCTATCTCAACCGAAGTATTGTCTTGATCTTCTTTAGGACACTTGACTATTCTGGATGCATGCATGTTGATACTCCTATGAATGTCAACCACAACCTCTGTGCTCATGCCTCTGACACCGTTCTACTTCTTCCAAACCAGAGTATTATCGTCTTGTAGGAAAATTAATTTATCTTACAGTTACTAGACCAGATATCTCATTTTTTTAGAGTTGTCGGCCAATTCATGCATTCTCCGCCGATGTCTCACCTCCAGGCCATCGAGCGCATTCCTCAGATATTTGAAGACTGCTTTCTGGACAAAGGGCTTGTATACAAGCCCTCTTCTTCTTCTCCTCGTTCTTTGATTGTCTATTCTGATGATGATTATGCCGACTCCTTGGATGATCCGGCGTTCCATAAGTGGATTTTGTACTTACTTCGGAGGACACCTTATTACCTGACGCACCAAGAAACAATTTGTGGTTGCTCACTCATCTGCTGAAGCCGAGTTTCATTCAATAACAACTGTTGTGTTTGAACTTACATGACTAGAATGTCTCCTAGATGATTTGGGGGTCACTTAAACTTTTCTAACCAACCACTTTATTTTGCGACAGTCAAGTGACGACACACATTGCTAAGAATCTTGTATTCCATGAACGAACCAAACACATTGAAGTTGTCTGCCACTTTATTCGGGAGAAAGTTCAATTGAAGAAGGTGAAATTAAAACATGTTCCTGCTGCTGAACAAGTTGCTGATATTTTCACTAAGACCTTCTCACACCCGTTATATTATTAATTTTTGTCCAAGCTGAGTACTTACGATTTGTTTGCTTCAGCTTGCGGAGAGTGTTGAAAGAAAGATATGTAAAGAACTAATGCACCAAGCTTAAATAAACTGTTCCTTCCTCTTTAAGTTTTTTAGTCACACATCTATATTGAGATTTCTTTTCCTTTCTTCCTTCTAATATTAATGTACAAATACATATATAAGTATTCAACAATTGAGAAATTGATAAAATCATATTATATTTCTCTCTGTTTTTCATGTTTTCCTACAATTATGATGCATGGTTATGCATGCAAGTGATAACATTTCGTTAAACTTTTACTGAGCTTTGATTTGTGGTATCAGGGCAACAGTGATAAGTTGAGGATTTCAAAATGCTTGAACGAAGAGGCCGAGAAATACTTAGAGGATTTTCTATCAAATGTAGAAGATACTGATTTGTCATCCTTCGATGGAGAAAGGAGCGATACGGGCTCAAGTACTAAGCTGAGACAGTTGATGAATAATGATGATGAGGAACCTCTGAAGGTTGTTTCTCTACCTACCGAGTCAGATGGTGTTATTTTTCCTTGGTTGCAGTGGGAAACTAGTAATACTTCATCCCCTTCACCATGTAAACACAAGAGAACTATTAAGCTGGAATCAGAAACTCTACCTCAGGTTACTTTCTATTTTTTGTCCTTGAGTTATTACTTCATTTTAGGCAATGTGATCATGGTCATTAGCCTTATACCAATTATTTCTGTCGGATAAATTAATCATTTTTTATTCATTCTTATTGAATACTACTTTACGTATTAAAACTATTCTTTGTAAATTATTTTGAGCAACTTTTATTCGTGTTAATTTAGGTATATCCCTTTTTTCGTAATTCTTCAACATTATTTTAACTTTGGACCCTTTCTTTGATGACTTTTTGAAATTTATTCAAATGATCTTCATTGATTAAATCTTCTCTAGGAGAGTTTATAAAGCCAACTCTTAATAGTTGGAATAAGCCTATTGATGATGATAGCTGTTGCGGGTCATCCGGTTTTCCCCTGGTCCAGAGAATCGGCCCGCCTTAGCTCGGAGTTGGACCAGGCGGGCAAACTGTCAATGAAAAATAACAACAATGACAAGAGACTTTTTTTACCGTGGAAAACTCGGAAAAGGTGAAAAATCACGTGATTGGATCTGTGCCGGGTCAAAATCACTATATAGTTTGAGGTTACAAGCACTAGAAATCTTCTCAGTGGGTGACAGACCACCTCTACGTTACAAGCTTTGAGTACAAGAAGAGCAGAAAAATAATCCAAGTCCACAGAGCTTTTACTAGAATGTCCTCTGGAGTGCTTCTCTGCGCCTTCTTCTGGAGTAGAAAATTGGCTAAGTATTTGGGGCTTGGATGAACTCGTTTTTCTGGAGAAATTGACCAAGTCCTTGAAGCTTTGGAGTCCGCAGAGCTTGGATGCGAGTTTCCTGGAGAGTATTCTTCTGACGTCTTCTCTTGCGCTCACGGACGTAGCCACGCGAGAGCTCGGTGTGGAGCGTTGAGCGTATAGCGCTAAGCGGCTTAGAGAGGGAGTGAAGCGAATTACAAGCGGAGGAACGATCTAAGTCACACGTTCTCGTCGGAAAACCTCAGAGCTTTCTCTAGCCTCTAGAGTTGTCTGTCTTCAAATGAGGGCCTAGGGGCCCTTTATAGTTTTTGGAGGTATATGCTGGTAATTATGCCCAGACAGATTTTAAGGTGGTGAATGACGTCGCCCCATTCCCGCCATCTGGATCGTCATTTTTCACAAAATAACTGAAGTGCCCCTCGGACAGCTCAGGTTGGTTGCCCGACGCGGCGGCGTCGGTTGCCTCCGCAGCGGCGCGGGAGCGTGCGCGCTCCTGCGCGCTCGCTCGCGGGGGGGGCCTGGGGGGGGGGGGGGGGGGGGGGGGGGGCTCGTGCTTGGGCCAGTTGTGCTTGTGTGTGCCTCCTCTCGTGTGGATGTTTGGCCTCCTACGACTGAGTTCAGGAAAACTTAGAGGGGGCCCTATTAAATGGCCCCAAGTTTTTGCGAGTTATGACCCGCGACTCAATAAGCGCGAAATTTTTTGACGTAACCTTTTTTCCTTGGGGTTGCGATTCTTCACACATCAAATCATTTTTGGCGTGTAGCTCTTTGTAAGAGCTTTGGTGCCTTGACATGACTCAGGTGTCAGTTTTGTGAAGTGAAGATCTTGCCGCTGATGTTAGGCGAGAGATCATGGCTGCGCAAACTCGTGCATTACTTTTGTTTTTGCAGTGGTGGGCGCGGCTTGGCACTGTAACGTACTTTAGTGTGTTTTACGGTCCTTGCGTCCCTTTATGGAGGCGTTCTCCCGCTTTGAGCTTTGCGCGTTGCGATGATCTGGATGTATTTTGTGCTCTTCACTCCCTACGCGTCGTGTGCTATCTCTGACGACTGTCCCTGAGCGTTAGCATCGGGGACTTGTCATTTGAGTGTGATAAGTTGGGTCATCTGCCCACCTTGCCTTGGCAGCGCGGATGGACTCAGAGTCAACTCTTGTTGGATGACGCAGGAGGATTTGGGGTCTGTCCTGGGAGGACTCCGTACGAGGATTTGTGGCTGGCTTTTTTCTTGAAGAGTAAAAAGACTCGGAGTCCGTTATTGTCAAGAGTTGAGGTCGAGTCATAGGGCCTTTGAGAGGAGTGATGTCGGAGGGTTGCAGGGGCTCCAAGATGACTGCTCCAGCGGTGTTGTTGTTGACGATGAAAGATTACTTGATTATATACGCATCGCGGGTGCGCTTTGTCTCTCTTGTTAGAGCCTTGGGTGCCCCATTGAATCGGGAGCGCTTCACCTTTTGTGCTCCCCTCGCTTGTACGCGCGTGTATGACACGGCGCGTTGACTTGGCGATCGTCATTGGGCGTGAGCGCTTGGAGCCATCGCCGGAGTGTAGTGTAATGAGAGGTTTGCCCCCTTTGTCCGGATGGCGCCTGAGGGCTCGGAGTTTGCCTCTGGCTTAGTGGTGCAGGAGGACTTGTGGTTCATCCTGACAAAAAACCCTCGGAGGGTCGAGGACGCACTCCTGCCTTGGGAAGGACATGAGGTCTGTTCTGTTGTTGGTGGAAGCGACGAAGAACCTTGATTTGTTTGCGCCCTAGGACAATCCGGGGTCCATTCGGTTGTCATGCCAAATATACATTATATGATGGTGACGTTTTTGTCCGAACTCGCCCGAGCAAAAAAAGTATCATACCAAACGGAGCCTCAATATGAAAGAATAATATTCATAATTTAGATTAAATACTTCAATATCCACACAGTACATTTCCTGATGTTCTTTTTTTTCAGAATTCAAGCAGCATAAATAGGAGAAGCAGTCTTGGTAGTTGCAGCGCTCAAGAGGAGGAAGGCATTTGCGCCATTTCTAGTGAATCATCTTATATCAAGCTTGGTGTAGTCGAAAGCCGCAACTTAAGCATCGAAGATGAACGAATCTCTTCCTTTGACATGGATGAATATATCAATCTTCAGCGGAGCGAAAACCTCATGTTTGAGTTTTGGGAACAGAGGCACAGAATAGCTTCAGGTTGCCTGGTTTTATGTGGTAGAAATAGAACCTTGATTTGAAGCATTTGGCCAAATTTGTTGCATTTGGGTTTGTACAGGCTTTGAGATTTGTAATTGACTCAAAGGGCTCTCCTTTAGTCCTTCCGGATTCTTCCGGAAGGCCTGAGGGGACCCGTGTAGTTTAGCGCACTGCTATTGGTTTCAGACGCTAGTTTTATATATCTATACTATAATAAAAGGTAAAAATGTTCTTTGATTAAACATTCACTTTCTAATTTTACTCCTTTATTAAAAAAAATTCCGAGTTTCAAAATTTATGTGTTTTTTTATTTTAAAATATTGTGATCTAATATATAGGCAAAACCCTCTACTTACAATGAAAAACGCGCTCCCCGCCGCTCTTGAACCTCCGTGCACACCGCAAAAATAAGCGACGAGCGGAATATAACACTTACGAGTTTGCGAGAGGCTGTGCCGGTCACTCGTGTGTATGACTAATCATATTCTTTTTTATTTACATTTATCTTATCAATTTTATCTCTCTTTTATTTAAAAATTTACAACTTTTTATAATATAATTTTATTTAAAATATACCTCTAAAACCTTTGCCTGGAGTGCAAGCGATTCATATTGGGTCGGTTTGGATCCAAACTGAAATAGAACCAATGTTTATTAGTTCAGTTTCTTGGTTGGTTTACTTGGTTCGTTTTTTAGTTGGTTTATTCGGTTTGATTTTTGGTTTTTCAGTTATATTATTTAAAATAATTTTGTATTCAAATATCTCAATTTTTTAAAAAAGATATAATAATTTAAAAAAATATCATCAAGATTTATGTACCTATGATATATTACAATTAATATGATATATTACATAAAAATTTTTATGATTAAAATGTTTTTATTGTGAAATTGAGTAATAATATAAAATGATATAAATAAGCTCGGTTAAATAAAATATTTAATTTTTTATAAAATATATATTACAAAAATTTATTTTAATTCAAATAATATTAAAATTATTGAGTTGATATAATTTATGTATTAATAAAAAGAATTAAAATATCATTATTGGTAATACTTTTAGTTTTTTACGTGTATTATTAGTTCAGTTTTTCGGAGAGGAAAATCGAAACCGAACTCAGTTGTTCGGTTCGTTGTAAAATCGGTTCGGTTTCGACGATTCGAGGTGGTTTGGCCAGTTTCCGATTTTTCATGCACATCTCTAACCACAGCCCAGCAGCAACAGTCCCAACTCGCCACAACCCAAATCCCTCTAAATCTTGGGGGTACCCCGCTGCCCTTCAAGAAAACAAGATGATTGGTTGTTGCTTTGTAAATTGACCAGATCCAGAGCTCTGCACCGTTCCCTGATATGCTTTGTGCTAAATCTCTTTCTTCTGCTTCTTTGTCACCCCTTTAGTCACACCAAACACAGTTCTCTCCATCCTCTATGTGAGGGTTTCATTGTAATTTTTTTTTGTTGAAGTATGTTCTAATCCTCGCCCCAAACTTGCGGCTGGACTCAACATCGTCCAAAAAAAGATTGATGTACAGATTAGCAATGGGGTGTGGCAAGTTAAATATCAGATTGTGGATAAATTTCAGATTGCGGTTAACAATGTGGTGCGATGAATCAAACACAAATTGCGATTAACAACCGCCTTGTCATTATATGAGTGATGGGACATGGGGGAACCCTGTGCCGCCGCGGGAGTGCCCCGATCACGACGGCTGAGATTTGAGAGAATTAGGTGTTGGCCGCACCCCAAGGTCCGAACTCTTGTTTATGCCAGTTTTTGGCTTCAACAGTGATGATGATCTCTCCACTCGCACCTGTAAGTATGAATATGTATCGAAAGTAGTACTATTGAAGAAGGGGAAGCCATGTCGGGCGGCAACCTGCCTCTCAGAGGTCGGCTGGGCGGTGGCCGCCCGCGTGTCGGGCGGATGCGCGGAGGGCCGTCCGGGCAGTGGTCGGGAGCGCACGAGCGCGGTTGTTGGGGATCCCGCACGTGGTTGTTGGGATCGCGCAGGCGGCGATTGACGTGCGGATTGCGCTTATGGTTGTTTCTCCCATAACCCCCACTTAGGCTTCATTTGGGTGGACTTATTTTCACCGGTCAAGCGGTTACGACCGCATCAACCAGATCTTAATTAAGGTCTTGTTCATGCGGTCGTAACCGCTTGACCGATGAGAATAAATCCCCCCAAACGGAGCCTTAGTTTGTTGGGGATGCGGGAAATTCTAGCTATTTGCAGCTTGGAAAGGCGTGCTGGAGGGGTGGGGAGCTGGTTCAAAAAGTGGCAAATTGTTCAGTTGAAAATAATGCACGCCAAACACCTGATTGCTCGTCCGAATGGACCGAAAATGAGAAAAAATGGGTTCTCAAACGCACCCTTAATCACCGCAAACACACTTCTCTCCATCCTCTTTGTGAGTGATTTGTTGTAAATTTTTTGTTCAATTATGTATATTAATCCTCTACAACGCACATACAGACTCTCTGGTTGGGCGTCAACATCGTTGTAAAAAAATTTTGTGCAAGTTAGTAACATGGTGTGGTGAGCCAAATATCAAATTAGAGATAAAATTTCAAATTACTTGACGCCCATCTAAACATGTTCACCCACCCTTTTATGTTCTTTTATGTTTAAGCCGATGATGTTTGTTAAGTGATCCTTAACGAATGACGGTTTAATCCATGCGTTTATGACCGCCACCATCCTGTCAAATCAGGGGCGGATTCAGATGGGGCCCGAGGGACATTGACCACCCATTATTTTCAAGATGATTAGTGTATTTGAATTTCTCTTGTCGAGACAATGAATTTTGATTACTTATACGTTAAAAATGATGGACAGATGAGAGAGAAATAGCTTTAGGCCTTGTTTGGCGGAGCGGCAGCACAGCGGCATGCCGCTGATTTTGCTGCCGCTCCGCCAAACAATTTGTTTGGCGTGGGCGGTGGCAAGAAGCCACCGCCCACAGCGGCAGCCGCAGCGCTGCAGCCCTGAAAAGGGCTGCAGCGCTGTTTTTTATAATTTATATATTATTATATATATTAATTTATATTAATTTATATTAAAATATTAATATATATTATATATTAATTTATAATATTATTTAATATATTAATTTAATATATAAATTTCCTATATTATTTATAAATATATAAATTTTATATTATATAAAATTTATATTAATATTTAATAACATAATTAATTAATATTTAATAAATTATATTAATATTTATTGTTTTTTGGTAATTAATTAAAACATTAATATAATAATTTTTAAATGTTTAATAATTAATTAATGTTTAATTGTTTAATACTTTTTTTTCGGGACACGCAAGAAGCTCGTGAATCGGTCAAAATTGAATCGTCCTAGCTCGTGAGTGAATCGAGTGCGCATACGTGCGTCCTAACGTCCGTTTGGAATACTGAACGTACTCGAAATTATGCGAGAATCGGGTGAAAACGAACCGTTCTAGTACTGCAAAATGTTTATTTATGTATTAATATTTTAATTAATATATATTAATATTTTATTATTAATGTTGATGATCGTCCGACTTGAAAATTGGATCGCCGTAACCCCGAATCGGAGCATGTTTGGTTTGAAAATCTCTAGGGAAAGCCTCATTAATACATAAATAAAACTTATATTAATTTATAATTAAAACATTTCAACATTCTAATTATTTTGGGGATACGTGTGTTCTGACGTCCTATCTCGTGAGCAAGTCGAGCGCATACGTGTGTTTCGACGTCTGTTTAAAAATTTTTGGCTCGTCCGAACATATTTTGGGGAATCCCATCAATATTAATATATTTAATTTTATAATGAAATAAAATAAATGCCGAGCAATTATTTTTTATTTTTAGATTTCTTAAACTCTCTTGATTGTTTAATTATTATTATCACTGTTTAATTCTGCACCAGTGTTTCACACAGCACTGCAAATACAGTTTTCCAAACAGTTTCATAAATTTTTTCACCACTGCAAAACAGCTGATTCATACACCACTGTTTCTCGCCACTGCTTCCTGCACCGCCACAGCTTTACCATACAGACCCTTAATAAGTTGAAAACATTTAAAAAAAATTTCTTTGAAGGTAATTGATGACTGAGCTCCCATAATTATTTATTTATTTATTTATTTTTTTTTTTTTTGGATCCGCCACTCTGCCAAACGGAGGTTAAAAAGTTGTTTTAAGCCCGGCGCTTTAAAGCATCAATTCCCGATTTGTTCTTTTTTGGCGAACTTTCATGGCTTTCCCTCTCGATCAGCTCTGGATTATTCGCTCTTTCTTCATATATCTACCGCCCGTCCCTCATCTCAACTTCAAAACAAGGCGGCTTCTGCTCAACAGTCATCCGCCGCCGCTGCGACCAAATGCCGCCGGCCGCCGATCCGCCCCTCACAACCACGCCAACCCAGGACGACCTTAAGCGCGTCGCCGCCTACCACGCCGTTGATCTAGTACAATCCGGGATGGTTCTCGGTCTCGGCACCGGCTCCACCGCCGTTCACGCCCTCGACCGGATCGGCGACCTCATCCGCCGTGGAACTCTCCGCGACATCGTCGGCATTCCGACCTCGACGAAGACGGAGGCCCACGCTCGCTCCGTCGGAATCCCCCTTTCCGACCTCGACGTTCATCCGGTGGTGGATCTTTCCATCGACGGCGCCGACGAGGTCGACCCCCATCTAAACCTAATCAAGGGCCGAGGCGGCTCCCTGCTTCGGGAGAAGATGATCGAGGGGGCGAGCAAGCGATTTGTCGTCATCGTCGACGAGACGAAGATGGTTAACCTACTCGGTGGTAGCGGCATGGCTGTTCCTGTGGAGGTGATCCCTTTCTGCTCCAAGTATACTATGAGTAATCTCCGGACGCTTTTTTCCGGCATCCCTGGATTCCATTTGAGGCTGAGGACTACTCCTGGAGATGAAATGACTCCAGCTGTGACTGATAATTTGAACCATGTCATCGATCTGTTCTTTGAAGACGGGATTACCAGTGATTTGGATGCGATTAGTGATGCGATTTTGAAGATTGTTGGAGTTGTGGAGCACGGGATGTTCTTGGGCATGGCGACCTCGGTGATTGTCGCCGGGAAGGATGGTGGAGTTACAGAGATAAATAGGATGGGGGTTAGAAGAATCATAAGTGGGTGAAGCTATTTCCGATTGAGGTAATAAACTGGCATCCTTGATTAGAAATCTATATGCCCAATGAATTTTATTTATTTTACTGGGTTGAAATCTTATTGACTGTAAGAGAAACAAATTTTTTTTGGTTTGTTCTCCAAATTTTGTATTGGTAGATGCTTCATGCACTTATGGAATGAAGAATTTCGGTTTTTAGGACACTTTTATGCAGCACTCGTTCTTGTTTCCTTGTTGTTATTGCTTAATATACTTTGTCACTGCTGGTTTGCAGTTTTTTGATAGAAGCATTTTTTTTATTTGTGCTGTAAATGAATCTTATATGATCGAATTTCATGTTTTTGGTTTAGGGTTCATCCTCACTGCGGTAATTAAAAGGGCAGCCCAGTGCCCAAAGCATTCCCGCGCAGCGAGGGGGAAGGGTCTCACCGCAAGTGTGAAATGTAGTTAAACTTTACCCTGCATTTTTGCAATAGTCTGCTTTTAGGACTTGAACCCATGATGACCTCATGGTCACACGACAACACCTTGACTGGTGCGCTAAGTCTCCCCTTCTGGTTATGCTCACTGAGATAATCGGAGAAATACAATTTTTCTTAAAATGTAGGAAGATTCTTATATATCATTGAGAATTGTGTTTGCAGAACTGAACCCCAATGTAAAGAGGGGAAATGAACCAGATATTTCAATTTGGGTTAGGTCTAGAGATGATTAGTAACCCTTCTCAGAGTAGGTTCTAGTACTCATTCTTTCTTTTGAATTTCATTTAGTAGTAGCAGTCATAGAGGACAAACTCTGCTTTACTGGCTATTGAGTAGCTTGAAGGTCAAGTTGTCAAGTCAGTTATTAGCATCTTAAAAGGAAACCCTGAAGGAATATATTATTTGTAGTGTTGAATTAGCTTGCGAAGTTTGGCCTGGTCCACATCGCTTTTTGCTGTCGAATCTTTGAGATATTGAGTGTTTAGATTAACAATCAAATTTGTTATGGGGCAGTTGAGTGCATGAATTGGGTGTGCCGTGCCACAAATTTTGCTAATCTTTTTCCTTTTGACCCTAATTAGCTCCAATTAAAGCTATCTTCATATTGAGTGCCCATTCCTAATCTCCTTATCTGCCAGTTAGATTTTGGTTTTTACTTCCCTTTGAGTCAATGGAAGTTGTCTCGTTTATCCGTCACCCTTTCACCAGAATGTTGCCTACTATTGAAGCGGCCTTTAAACTGATACCAAGCTAGGTTGAATTTAAGCGCATCGCCGCCTACCATGTTGTTAATCTAGTAGAATCTGGGTTGGTCATCGTTTTTGGCACGAGCTCTACCATTATTCACGCCTTTGACCGCAACAATGGCCTCATTTGCCGCGGAAACTCTTTGTGCCATTGTTGGCATTCTGACTCGACGAAGCCTGAGTCCCGCGATCGTCCAATTGGAATTCCCTTTTCCGACCTCGACGTCTTCCGGTCGTGGATCTTTCCATTGACGGCGTCGGAGATTTCGATCCCCATATTATCTTAGTTAAAAAGGTTGAGGCCGCTCCCTCCTTCAGGAGAAGATGATCGAGGGGGCGAGCAAGAGATATGTCATCATCGTCGCCGAGACGAAGATTGCAATCCTATTTGGCGGAAGCGGCCTAGCCTTGCCTTCTGAGGTGTTCCATTCGTGCTTGAAATTTTCCAAGAGTAAGCTTCCGAGTTTTCTTGATAATGAACTTCTCTTCATTATAATTCTGCTAAAGGATACTTATTGATAGGTATCAGAACATCTTCGCGTGTTGGGATGCCATGATATGAAAATAATGTTTGTGCCCATTTAGTTGGATCAAGGTTGGGGAATTTTGGAAACTGTAGCTTGATGAATCTATTGTTTGAGAAGATTGAGACTGGAGAAACTAGAGTGGGGTATACCAAGAGCACTCATAGGTCAGTGTTGATCTCTTCTAACTAGATTTCAGACATTTCCTTTTATTCACAAAAATATTCTTGGACATTTACCGTGACATTGAAAAATAGGGTTTAGATTGGGGAAGAAGGGGGAGATTGAGAGAAAAGGAGGGGTTGAAGAGGAGAACAGACGAGAAGAACATGATGATAGTTCCTTTGGTGGTTGATGCATTTTGTGCTGAATTTAACTCGAGTAGTTATCTTGCAAATACCCTAGCTGACGGATAGTAATGCTTTTTGGTCTATTTTGAATGTTAAATTGTATGAATGGTTGGATATTAGCTTGTATAGTTTATTTGGTACAATTCATTGAGGAGGCCCTCAAAACTATTTCTCTTTGTAAGCACTGACATTTTTTGAGGGGGTTGTTATTAGCATGTCATTTTTGGCTCTTAGCAGATCATTGATATTTGCAATGAATAAAATTTTATATGCAAATCATTCTGTTATATACACTCTAAATAACTTAATTGAGAGGTCATATTTTTTATAAAGCTTTGGTGTCATCATGAAAATACTCATGGCACCTAGTTCAATGAGTGGTGAAGCCGAGATCCGGCTTCCAACTAGTTTAGACCGAGATCGTCGAGAGTTACTTAACCCGAACGACAGGAATGTGAGCGACCAAAATGAAGTTGTGTGAGATCTTACGCAAAAATATAATGAAAATAATTATAAATTGGAGGTCCCGCAACTTACATTGGAGTGCGAATAACTCCCCCTTCAAAACCAAAGTTCTAGCTTAGGTGAGGGGGATAGAGGTGGTAGAGATTTCTCTATTTGGCCCCCTTCTACCGTAATAGTCGGTTCTATTTATAGATGGTAAGACGTTTCTGCCCGTCGGTCAACTCTACTGTTCCACAGTTTGCCCATTAAGCAGAGTTTTGTTTGAAACTTGGTTCCACGAGTAGGTAAATGCCAAGAGAAAGCAGATCAACCTATAAAGAAACTGGCCGAAGACATACATGTCTTATACTAGTACTTAAGGAAGTTGTGCTTTAATAGACCCAAGACAAAAAAGAATGAGTTTCTCTCTTAAATTTTACTTGGTATCAGAGCAATGACACTTCTTCCGCCTCTGACCTTATCATTGAGTTGCGACATGTTTTGCGCCTATTATCTCGATTCCCTTATGGCTCTTCCTCCTTCAATTACGGACCATGGTAGCATTCTCCTCTTCGACATTAATCGACTCTTGATCATGAGACACATGCCACCGTATTCATTTCAGCTGAAGCTTCTTTCAAGAATGACTCTTGATCGCGATATCCAAGTATCAACATTAGAATGGTATTTTTTTAGTGTTTGATTGACACTCGATTGATCTTCACACCGCTTGTGCTCTACCACGTCGACATTCAAATGGGGTCTCTTTTGCAATACGTTTTTGTTGCGGGTAACTCAAAGCTCCTGGTTGACCAGACTAAATTAGGATGCCTTAGCCCGTGGAGCGGTCGAGCCGCAAACATTCATTGAGTAAGTAAATAAATGCAAAAGACGTTTTTAACGTGGAAACCTGTATATTGGGTAAAAAATCACGTGACCGGTTCGGTGTCAGTCAAACTTCACTATTAGTAACGGTTTACAAAGTGCCATAAAATCGAGGGCGACGGGCTGCTCCTCGTTACAGCTTGTAGATGAGAGAAAATACAAGTGCGCTTGGTGGGCGACAAACCGCCACCCGCTAAGCTCAAAATTTGTTTCTTGTTGTTGGCGGAGAACACTCTCGAATGCTGCCCGGAAGCTGTGCGATGCTGCGATGTACGTAGGAGATTCGCTGGTGAGGACTTGCAGAATGGCTTGCACGTAGGAGATTTTTTGGAGAGACCGACGGTGCGTCTTCTTCTCTGGGGCTTCGTGAACATAGACGAATTCTCAGAATAATGGGAAGGAGGTGGCTTGTGGGAGGATTTCTACCGAGCTGCGGCCGTCTAAGCTTTCTTGAGAGATTTGGCAGCCTTGGGGGCCTTGACCGTCTTGGTCTCCTTTGTAGGTGACTTGGGATCCTTACCTTCAGCAGCCGACGTCTTTTTCGGTAACAAAACAGTGTTTATATTCGGAAGAACTCTGCCATGAGCGATCGTGACACCCAAAAGAAGCTTTCTCAACTCATCAACGTTTTTTATGGAAAACAGCAAGTGTCTGGGGATGATGCGGCTCTTCTTGTTGTCTCTCGCGACATTTCCCACCAATTCCAAAACCTCGGCGGCGAGATACTCGAGAACGATGACAAGGTAGATAGGGGCACCACTTCTGACGTGCTGGGAATACCGGCCCTTCTTGGGGTATCAGCCAATTCGAGTGACGAGGAACTGAAGGCCGGCCTTGACGGTGCGGGTGACGGACTTCTTCCGGCCACCGCCGCTCTTCCGGCCACCAACTCCCTCTGTATCTTGGCAGTGGCATCCATGGCTTGAAATTTGAAAAGTCGAGTTAGATGTAAAGTGGGGGGAATTGGTGTTCCTGTGTACCTTGCCGCCGTCCTTCAGTATCTCGCCGCCGAGGTTTTTGAATGGGCTGGAAATGCCGCAAGAGACAAAAAGACGTGCCACATCATCCCCAGACACTTGCTGCTTGCCATAAAAAAACGATGATGAGTTGGGAAAGCTTCTTTCGAGGGTCACGATCGCTCATGGCGGAGTTCTTCCGAATATAAACTCTGTTTTGTTGCCGAACAAGACGTCGGCTACTGTAGGCAAGGAGCCCAAGTCACGTACAAAAGCGACCAAGACGGTCAAGGCCCCCATGACCGCCAAATCTCCCAAGAAAGCTTAGAAGACCGGAGCTCTATCAAAATCCTCCTACGAGCCACCTCCTTCCCATTATTCTGAGAATTCGTCTAAGTACACGACGCTCCAGAGAAGAAGACGCACGACCGACCTCTCCAAAAAATCTTCTATGTGTAAGACATTCTGCAAGTCCTCACCAACGAATCTCCTACGTGCATCGCAGCAGCGCACTACATTCAGGCAACATTTGAGAGTGTTCTCCGCTAACAACAAGAGATGTATTTTGAGCTTAGCGAGTGACGGTCTGTCGCCCACCAAGCGCACTTGTATTTTCTCTCATCTCCAAGCTGTAACGAGGAGTGGCCTGTCGCCCTCGATTTCTCTAACATTTTGTAAATCACCGCTAATAGTGAAGTTTGACTGACACTTAACCATTCACATGATTTTTTTATCCAATTTATGGGTTTTCCACGTTAAAAACGCCTTTTGCATTTCTCTACTTACTCCGTGACTGTTTGTGCGCTCGACCGCTTCACGGGCTAAGGCGGCCTAATTTTGTCTGGTCTATCGGGAGTTTTGAGTTGCCCGCAAAGTGGTGGCCACCTCTCCGTGGGTCAGTATAATCCTCGGGGTAATTATCATTGGCGTGGTCATATCAAGCGGGTGGGGGACCACGCTCTCTCCGACTCGAAGGATAATACTCATCGCGGTGATGATCACGACGACCGTGTGGGGGTACACGATCTCTGGGATAAGGCTGAGGTGGCATACAGTACTCATCACGGCTATGTGGAGGTCTATCACGCGTCGGATCAGGATTTTGCCTTGTCGGCGGAGCTGGGGCTCGACGAGAAATATCACGACGGTGGCGGTCTATTGGTGGCTGACCATCTCTCGGGCGTTGGTCAGGATGTGGAGGAGCATTGGGGTCGTCCCCAAGTGAATCGTCACGCTGTGTTGGAGTGTCCCTGACATTCTCTAAGTGGTCTAAACGAAGATTCACTTTGGCAAGATCATGACGCACATTGTTGAACTGGGCACCTAAGGTGTCAAACCGATTTAGGATAAGGCGCTGAAACTCAGCAAATGCGACACCCGAATTCGAGCTCGTTGTTTGGTCGTCGGTGACTTGTGTATCTACCATGCCTCTTTCAAAAATCCTACCACTACGGAGCATGCAAATGACCCGACCTGGCTCTGATACCAATCGATGTAGGGTAGGCTATGAGGGTGCACAAAAGCAAGGCTACTATGGGCGAAATGCAAATGCGACACACCAACCCTAGTCTAAATGCAATGAAACCGTCGTTGACGACAATGAATAATTCAAAGCAATGAAAATATTAACACCACGCAAAATAATTAAAGAACAACATTCAATTTAAAAATTACGTAATGATTTTCCTCCGCTCGGAGGGCCAAAGCTAAGCGTTCGGCGAATTGGTCCCACCTTCAAATTATAATCGGATTGTAACAAATTTCTTCAAGCACGAATCTAAGCGAAGCATGATAATCAATCAATAATAATGTCAAATCAAATGTTTCAATACAACGAGAGGCTCACCAAAGTAGCTGGCTGATCGCGGCACTGAAGACTTTGGATCCAGATGCGTGGAAAGACGATCAAACGTGGAACCGACGGCGTGGAAATGATGGTGGTGGCTGTCCTCGGTGGTGTATGGCGAGATCGGGCCGGAAATAGATAGATCCGGCCACATGGGAGTAGATCCGAGCAAGGGAAGGGTGGATCCGATGTTTGGGAGCGGGTCCGAGCTAAAAAGGAAATATGAGTGGTGGGGATGACGGATCGGGGGCTGAATTTCTCAGATCTGGACTGATCTTGAGAAAGGAGACGACGGGAAGTGGATCCACAAAAAGGGAGGGGTGGCGGCTAGGGTTTGCGGCTACAAAAGGGGAGGCGGCTTGGGGGAAAGGGTTTTGTTGTCGGAAGGGATTTGCGGCCTGGTAGGGGCGGTGGTGGAGGGGATCTGGGCTGTAGTTGTGGTGGCGGGGTGGGTTCAGGCCGGCAGGGGGGGAGATTTTGGAAGCCGGCGGCTGCAAGGTGCTGGGAACAGCAGGCCGCCGGGTTTTGGGGGTGGGCGGCGTCTAGAGGGCGGTTGGAGGGGTGGAAAATGAGGGCTAGGGGTAGGGGAAGGATAGGGGGAAGAAAACCAACCTAGGAATTGTCACCTAGGGCTCCACGGTGTCGGCGCTGAGGGGTGATCGTTGGAATCCGGGAAGAAGACTCCAAAATTCTGCAATATCTTGGTTCAGACCCCAAACACCTCTATTTATAACAACATGAAGATTAGGGCATCTCAATCAACGACTATGATTGGCCCGGGGGAAAACCACTTGAATATAACAATAATAAACCAGAATATATACAGTACTATATGATCTCGACTCGCGATGTGGATCCGGACACATCCGCGGAGTCGGATTGGCGATCCGGTGATGCCCTCCCGCGCGAATACACGAACGTGGGTTTCGCCTTGCGGCGAGCCCTCCTGGTGCACTCGATAATAGCTGCAGTAAAGCACAGAATAGAAATTGAGTAATATGAATCAAATATGAAGAATAACTTGAACCAACCAATATAATGCATATAAAAATAGTTCTACGGGCACAGTGGTCACTAACAAAATATATAGAAATATAAATGAATGTCCATGTATAACAAACTAATATCCAGTTAGCTCAATCAATGCTGACTATTACAATAATAGTTGAAAAGACCAGCTTGCCTATCACACACTCTCTCTAGGATTCTCACTCTAGTTGCCCTACAACCCCTAACAAGTGTCTATCGCTGGAGATCCCACTCTAGTCACCAGTCGCCATGTGTATTATCACTTACTAGATTAATCCTTTATGCCCTATCTAGACTAATCCTCTATGTTCTATCCTCGGACGAGTGTGAAATAATCATAGAAAATACTTGTCTAGTCGCCTATCAACCAGCGAGTGCCTTCCTAGGCATATCTCAACCTAGATGCCGCAAACTAAGGCTCTGTTTGGGGCAGTTGTTGATTGAATAAGCTTCTTTGAGAAGCAGTGATAAAAAACTAAACTGCAGACTGTTTGGAGTGTCCGTGCATAAATGCTGATCAGATATAACTTTTTCAAATTTGTTTTCATGTCGCATGATTGCCAACATCCTTAATAATGCCGTTGTTTTTTCTGAATAAGGTTTGATGCATTTGACAAATGAATGGACATGCACAATATAAAATTGAAAATGATTCTTCTCTTTAACTTGGGAATTGACTGAAGGATTAATTCAATTTATCTCCTTGATTAGCAAATCCGTAAATGGAAACCATAGACTTATCTTTACCTATAACCCAAGTCAGTAACCTGATTGATGATTGACTTCTAGACAAAGAAAAAGAAACATACAATACTAAGGAGGCCAATGGACCTAGACTGAAAATCGAGAGGCCGGTGGATTTTACGGGTAGAACCGGGAAATGCGAGGAAGAAAAAAAAAGTTGCAGGCCCTGACTAGACTTCCCTTGAGAGGAAAAACTGAGATGAACTCAAAGCCAAAAATGAGAAAAAAAACCCCCAAAGCCTCGAGTAGATGAAGATCACGATTGCTCCAGAAGAATTCCTTTGGGTTCTGCCTGTTGGTGATCGATCAAAACAGAACTTGAACGTCCTCTGCTTCCCACTTGTCAATAGCAAACCGAAAAAAAACCATAAAAGGGGAAGAAATAATAGCTGCTCCTATTCACGCGTGTTCACGAATGAATTCCACTCCGTCGGCTTGGAAAGCGAGATCAACGAGGAAAATCGAGATCAACGTTGGAAGGGAACTGGGGAAGAAAGGTCGGAGAGCTCGGAGATGATGATCGACGTCGGAGGGGAAGAAAGGTCGAAGAAGAATGAGCGGAAGTGAAGGTATCGGGCTCCCGTGTTCCGTGTGAAAAGGTAAATCACGTCTGAGGAAAAACTGGAGGCGGGCGAGTTTTCTAAGGGCGTCTTATACATGATTTAAAATAATCTTTGCCCAAGAAGTCGTGCAACCAAATGCCTTTAATGTTGTGTTTGCTGATGGAAGGGAGCTTTTCCATCCGCAAACACTGTCTCAAACAGACCCTAAGAGCAATCTTCCCATCCTCATGCTGGACACTCTCCAACAAGAGTATAGAAACAAACGGAAATGATAGAAAAAGTGATATGAATAGTTATGAGGAAACTCCACTATGGTGAACTTGAATTAATGCCATGAAGAAGAGTCCCCTTGAATCTTTTATAGCGTGGGTTGGAGTTCCTTCTTTCTCTTGCACCTTCAGTAGATGATGATTGATCTCCCTCAAGAACTTCCACCTAAGTTTGGAGCTTTAACTTGAACACTATGCTCGTTAGGAGAAATGGTGATGATGAGGGCTATATGGATATCATTGTACGAAATTTCCCTCTCCTTCTCCAACATAGATCTTTGGAGGACCTATGAATTGCTTGATCGGCTTTGATCCTTTCCAATGCCTTCTCCCGCTGAAATATCGCCCATTTTCGTCCTCAATGTTGATTGGAAGAAGTGCCTTTATTGCTTTTCTTAATAGCCCTTAATAAGGTGTACTATTTATCTGTAGAATGTGATCTATAACTTAACAACCAAGACGGTAAGTGCGTCGCCCAACAATATGAAGCCTGGAGAATTTCGTCTGGGAATGTTCTGAAATTGCAATATCCGTGACATTCCCTTCGCCTTATAAGAATGATGTCGTCATCAGTGCACCAAATGCCATTGATGCATTCCGTTATGATTGTTGATGCGCGGAAACGTCGCGGGGCACCAGCCAGCTAACACGGAGGGGGTGTTCGGTCTCACGAGCTAGGAGAGGAGGAGAGGAGGGAAGGAAGGAAGCCTCTGAGTGCTCGAGAGTGGAGCAAACGGCTTGTCAAAGAGGGTTGCGGGGATAGAGGAGAGAAGCTTGATCAACAGAGCAGGTTGATCAAGAGAGGAGAAGGAGGTTGATCAGGAGCTGTCGAGCAGACGGCTAAGGGGACGGTTGTGCTTGCAGGTTGGATGCCGAGGAGAGCTGAGCTGAGAAGAAGTTTGCTGAGCAGAGGAGCAAGACTTGCTGAGCAGAGGAGCAAGACTTGCTGAGCAGGATGAGCGGAAGGACCCACCTGCAGAGAACTGGAGGTCGCCCCCTAGCGGGCGACCTGGGCGGACTCCGGGAGGAGTCCGCCCGGCAGGCCGGAGGCCGCCCCCTAGCGGGCGGCCTGGGCGGACTCCGGGAGGAGTCCGCCCGGCAGGCCGGAGGCCGCCCCCTAGCGGGCGGCCTGGGCGGACTCCAGGGGGAGTCCGCCCGGCAGGGTGCCGGGGCCGCCCCCTAGCGGGCGGCCTGGGAGGACTCCAGGGGGAGTCCGCCCGGCAGGGTGCCGGGGCCGCCCCCTAGCGGGCGGCCTGGGCGGACTCCAGGGGGAGTCCGCCCGGCAGGGTGCCGGGGCCGCCCCCTAGCGGGCGGCCTGGGCGGACTCCAGGGGGAGTTCGCCCGGCTGGCGGGCAGAGGCCGCCCCCTAGCGGGCGGCCTGGGCGGACTCCAGGGGGAGTCCGCCCGGCTGGCCTGGCCGCCCCCTTGCGGGCGGCCTGGGCGGACTCCAGGGGGAGTCCGCCCGGCTGGCCTGGCCGCCCCCTTGCGGGCGGCCTGGGCGGACTCCAGGGGGAGTCCGCCCGGCTGGCCTGGCCGCCCCCTTGCGGGCGGCCTGGGCGGACTCCAGGGGGAGTCCGCCCGGCTGGCGGGCAGAGGCCGCCCCGGGTGGGCGGCCTCGGCGGACGGCGGCTGGAGACCACCGCCCCTTGGGCGAAATAGGAGGCCGCTCCTGGCAATGCTGTTGGCGGACTCCTGCAAGGAAAAGTACTGCACGATTAGCGGACCCAACCGCATGTCCCGCGAGGGTGAGCCATGGGAATAGCCCGCCGTCCCGTAGGGCATGCGATTGCTAGGAGACCTAGGCGGATAGGGAAAACTGTCCGCCTACGCTGGAGCTCATCGCGATCAAAAAGGGAGAATCTAAGGGTCGCGATTAGCCAGCTGGCCACCTTGGGAAGGATCGCCGATTTCTGGGTTAACAATGATAGTGTGTCACCCAACAATATCTCTTCTTCTTCATGTGGATTATTGATGGAGGAGGAGACTTGCTTCAGAATCTCCATAGATGAATCTATGACCTATTTTTGATTTTGTAGATGAGTGAATTGTGTACAAAGTTGAATCTCCGTTGCGGTATATGTCGCTGCAGAATTTGGAAATCTTTAACGGAGATGACTGCTTCGCGCTTACTTGCTACTGATCTTTGATTCATCGTAGATGCAGATGTAAGAACCTCTGACTTGAGAATTGAGATGAGACGGTCGATGCAACAAATATCATGGCACATCCATTTAAGAGTTTCTGGATTTACCCTCCCATCGCAGTTTGCGCCAACCCCCAGCTTCATGACTGTCTTTCATCTGCTCTGCAAGTGAGGTCTTTGTTCTTCCTCTTGCAACCATGTGTTTTACCTTCGAAAAACTGACACCCATGATAAAAGTAGAGTGTCAGGTGACAACAATAAAACAGGCTAAAAAGCAATCAGTTAGATTCTTTTCCCTGCTCTTCTTGTTCCTTGAAAGTTATCTCCGCTTTTGTCGCCCCTCTCTTCCGTTCCCCCAAATGGAAACTGTATGGCACAGGTTCTGTTTGAGCGGGTGATCGACTGTTGAAGATGGAGCAGTCGAAGATGAAAATAAAATAATGCTTTTCATCATTTTTTGTTGAGCTTTGATTAATGAAGCCTAAAACTGACACAAATTCATAAAGAATTTATTTAATTTATTATATTTGATTTTTATTTTTTAATATGACAAAAAAAATTAATTATGGAAATTGTGCAGTGCTATTTGAGCTGTAGTTCATTTTCTGACTTTGCAACATATAATTTTCATACTGTGCATGCGTATCAGTGCATCCTGATGGCGATCGCTACTCTAGATTGGTGATTGGTGGTTGCCGACTATCAAGCCCCGGGTTCCCGCACAGCTACTCGCGTCCGGCGATCAACTTAAAATTTTAAATGCTGCAGGTCTTGTGCTCCACTGTTTTTTTTACAACTTAAAATTTTATCCCAAAGTGCATATAACTAGATTTTAGTTATATGACTAGATTTTAGTTATATGTGCAGAGCATTCCTCCCTAAACCCTAAATCAAGAATACTCCTACAACATTTCTATTTTTTAAAATCAATTTTAGTGTAATTACAAGAATGATTTAGGTTCCATTTGGCACGGTGGTGATGGTCATTAACATCATGGGGTTAAATTAATATTAGTTAACGCCCACCTAAGGAACTTCATCCACTTTTATGTTCAAACAGATAATGTTTGTTAGGTGATGGTTTAACCCATATGTTTACGACCACCATCACCGTGTCAAACTGAGCATTAGTCATGTCATACTTTTTTATAATTTTAGTTATGTAATTTTTTTTTAAAAAAAGTACTAGTGTCCTTCACCTTCTCTAATGTGCCAACTATGACGACAATAATGTTAAGCGAGGCTGAGATCAAGTCATCAAAGGAATTCAAAGCTTCGCTTCGATCTAACAGTAGTTAGTTGATCCAACTGTTCTTCTTATCCAATGTAACAGTAGTTGAATCTCTCACCCTCAGTCAAGCCTGTACCCTTTTGCTGCTTCCTTTCTCTGCAGAGAAAGGAAGGAGAAAAGGATACACTCCACCCCTAAGCATTTGGGATTCAGAGCTGTGGCAAATCCACATATCATTTATAGATAATTACAAAAATTATAAGCGATTCAACAACCCCAACTCAATGCTTCGCCAACGCCTACCATCCGAAGCTGTTAAATTGTTAGCGGAATTAATTTCAGTACTAATTTAAAATAAAGTATAAAGTTAAGGAACAATTCATTACTTTGGCAATTCTCCATAAATCATGTTGTTTATTGGGTTCAACTATATTACATAAACTTTATATTTATTTTCAAAAAAATTTAATTCTTCTGTTAAGTTAAAAGGTATAAAAAATAGATTTCGTACGTGTTCTAGATAGCTTGATAGTCAGAGCACAAACGTCACGGGCTAAACCCTAAAACCCCTAAACTCTGCACACAAGAACGTGTTCTAGATAGCTTGCCATTCGTGAAAATTTTCTATCCAAGCTCTGTTTTCAAATTTATGTTCCAATTGCCGTGATGCTGATATGTGGCGGAAAAAATATAGCATTAGAAGCTTAATGATAGCAGGCAAAATTACTAGTAATTCATGTGAAGAGCATGCATGATTTTCTTGAAAAGCTATTTGATAGACATATTCTCTCGAGACTTTTCGATGAAGGCGCACATGAATATTTAGTCTATTTGGATTTCTATGAGTGCTTGTTAATTCAGCCGTACGAACGGTCGAAGCACGTGATAGATGAGTCAAATCGTCTCATAATTTTAGTCACGAACTCTGTCTTAACCTTGACATATGAATGGACATGTAACATGTCAATTAAATCTCAATTAATGATATGAGATTTAATTTATTTGTTTTTTTTTAATTTGAGAGTAATGAAAATTAATTTATCTCTTTTTGATAACTCCCGTTAAACTTTCCTATTAAGACAAAAACTGAAATCATGTTCATGTTCATGGGTAGTGGTGCACAAAAAGATTGGGTCTGGAAAGTCCATCGGGACCCGGCCTGACAAAAGTGGTTAGACCTAGGCCCTGACAGATCTAGTCCTGGCCCAGTCCAGTCCTAGGAGGCCTAAAAAGGCCGCAATATAAGTGTTTTGCCCGGCCCGGTCTCAGGCCTTGCCTGAGCCTGGCTGAATAATGAACCAAGCAAGGCAACACGTTGCAAAATTGCCGCACAACTTTATTTAGAGACGTTCTCTAAATTAATTAGAGATGTTGCTAGTTGGCAACGTTTCTAATATAGAGACGTTGCCAGCTAGTAACGTCTCTAAAGTCTAAAGGGTAATTATGGCTGGAAGAATGCCAGCCATAATTACCGTTTATCAATTGTCAGCTAGGCATTAACAGCTCATTTTGGAGCCGTTGGGCATTGGCTGGCCGGCCCATACTTTATATAGAGTTTTATTTAGTTTTTTTTATTAATTTTTTATTTTTATAAATATTTAAAATATCAAAAAATTATCTATAAAAAATTAATTTTTATTGAAAAATCGGCCAAGGCCTGGCCTGGTTAGGCCCGGCCTGGGCCTGGCTGAAGAGGCTCAACCAGTCAACCTTTATATAAGGGGCCTAGGTCTGGGTCTGGGCTTGACTATTATTAGACCTAGGCCTTGGTCTGGGCAGAAAAAGCCTCGATCTTGCATGCCCGATGCTGAACTAGGCCTCCCAGGCTCCATGTGAGTAAATAAGGCGTGAAATTTTGATACCCTTTCGTGAAGCACTCGCATAAGCCACCACCTGCTTCATTTCTTGTCGACACAAATCTTTTGATCGTTGTTCCTATTACCGAAGTGGCCACTATTTCTCTGGCAGTCACAACTTACAATAGGTGACAAGATGTCATGAAGCTCTTGCATGTGCTCTATTTGTTTTCATTAACACCTACGTGTTCAACAACATTTTGAAAGTGGAAATCATGATATGAAACTGTAGAGAAATACAAGTGAAGAAACAAAACGTGAAAATCCTTGTTGAGTATGTAAATACAATGTATGAGTACATATATATGAGTCCCATTTACAAAGACTCATACATAAAGAGAATAAGAAACTAAATGGGATGCGGGCCTTTACATTGTCTTTTCTAACACTCCCCCGCAAGCTGGAGCGTACATGTCGTAGGCACCTAGCTTGGACAAGAACTTATAGTAGAGCACTAGGCAGAGCCTTAGTGAGAAGATCAGCATTTTGGTCAGTAGCTGGAACATGTCTCAATTCTAGCTTCTTCATTTGAACTTTTTCTCGAATGAAGTCCTGTATCGTGGAAGACCAGATTTTTAGCTATGTGTATAACAGTTTGACTGTCACAGAGTAAGGTAGTTGTTGAGGAAAGTTGTACTCTCATATCACCTAGGAGACTTTCAAGCCAAGGCTCAGATACAACAGATGACATCGAATAGTATTCAGCTTCAGCTGAAGATCGAGAAACCACAGCTGGCGCCAGGTAACAAGATGACCTCCAGGTACAAAATCCCTGGTAGAATGCCCTCCAGGGAACCAACATAATTTGCATCTGGCAACCAATGTTGAAGTAGAAGTAGAGGTTTGCGAAACAGAGACGAGGAAGAAAGACAAGGTTGATGAACTTCTGCAGGCCGAGGAAGGATTCACCGTGGAGATGGTTGAACTCGCGCTGCTGGTGTCTGGCCCTGAAACGACGCGGCGACTCTGATGGTTAAATTCCTCACCGATAATCCATCGGCCCTTGCTCTCGTCAAGGTGATAACTTCCTCTCCTCACTGCATTATGTTCTGCTGAAATGAAGAAATTTACTGTGTAAGAAATCGGGGTAAAATCTTATTACAGGAAGAGCAATAGGGCGTGCAAGGCTTTGGAGTGGAGCGATTACGATGCCTTTTACGGCGTCGGGGCTGGCGTCGGGGCTGGCTGCACGGCCAGGCGGAAGTTCGCAAACGGGGCTAGGTTGAGAGAAGAAATTGCAGTGCGCAAACATGCTTGCCCTTAGTAATAAATTTAGGGAGGAATTTGGATTATTAATTAAGTAGAGACGTTGCTCTAAAATTTGAGAGTAATGAAGATTAATTGAGATAACTCCCGTTAGACTTTACTATTAAGGCTCCATTTGGGGTGTCACCTCAAGCGGTCACGACCGCATGAACCGGATCTAATTAAGTCTTGGTTATGCGGTCTCGACCGCTTGACCGGTGGCCCTCCCAAACGAAGCCTAAGTCAAAAGCTGAAATCATGTCTATGGGTAGTGGTGCACAAAAAGATTGGGTCTGGAAAGTCCATTTGGACCCGGTCTGACAAAAGTCTGGTTTATGACAGATCTAGTCCTCTAAAAAGCTTCAATATAACCGTTTTGCCCGGCCCATGCCCGGCCCGGGCCAGAACCAGGCTAAACCCAGTCCCAAGCTTTGCCTGGGCCCGGTCTCATTAGCCGAATAATGAACCAAGCAAGGCAACACGTTGCAAAATTGCCGCACAACTTTATTTAGAGACGTTCTCTAAATTAATTAGAGATGTTGCTAGTTGGGCTAATATAGAGACGTTGCCAGCTAGTAACGTCTCTCTAAAGGGTAATTATGGCTGGAAGAAGCCAACCATAATTACCGTTTATCAATTTCAGCAAGACATTAACGGCTCATTTTGGTGCTGTTGGGCCTTGGCTGGCCGGCCCATACTTTATATAGAGTTTTATTTAGTTTTTTTTATTAATTTTTATTTTTATAAATATTTAAAATATCTATAAAAAATTAATTTTTATTGAAAAAAAGGCCTGGTTAGGCCCGGTCTGGGCCTGGCTGAAGAGACCCAACTAGTCAATAAAAGGTCTGGGTTTTGAATTGCTAGACCCAGGCCTTGATTGGGCAGAAAAAATCTTGCATGCCTGATGCTGAACTGGGCCTCCCAAGCTCCATGTGAGTAAATAAGGCGTGAAATTTTGAGTTTCTCTCACCACCCTTTCGTGAAGCAAGACGATGTTTGTTGTTATCGATAAAGTGTTGGCAAAAAAACAATCATTGGTTATGTCAATAACATATTGCAAAGAAGGCTCCGACAAAAGTGCTCCCTTTTAATGTTGATGCTAGCTTGCGCTCTATGTTTTATACATGTTTAAAAAAGTGCGACTCTTCCGATAAGTTTGAATTAGTTTGGAGTCGTATGATATTACTAGAGAAATTGAGTGATAATAAATGACTCAACGATTTGTATAAAATAAAAGAAAAATGGTCGACAACTTTCAGTAACACTGTCCGTGATCATGAGATGTTGTCGACTCAAAGGAGTGAATTCACAAATAATGTATTTCATTCTATCACTAAAGCGACATGTATCATAACAACATGGTAACACACATTCATAACATGCAAGAAGGACAAAAAAACCTAAAATAATAAAGCTCCAGGAAACAAATATTTTGCAGGCAAAAGAAAATGAAAAAGACAAAGTGTATATCACACAGTCAACAGAAGCGGTCATGCTAGATTTACCAATTGTTCCAAAAGCATTCAATTGTACCGCATTCGACTATTACTAGTTAATTACAGTTTAGTTTAGGCATGCAACATAAGGAAATTCTTTGAAGATTTCATATGCTATTTCGGCTCTGAATTTTGCTACTTATGTTGCCAACTCTTTTGAACTTCACCACTTTTTATGCCTGTTAGTCTGTTACTGCACAAGAATTCCATGTATTTGATCACGTATAAGTCCACCTCTTAAAGTTTCCAATTGCGTGAAAATCTTAAAAACCGTGATCTGAGTTTCTCTCACCAATATAATTTCTAAAAGACAGTAAAAACAATGTGTGTAATTAACCTGTCAGTATAGATACAAATTAAAGTCAGCATTTATCAAGCTCGTCCTAGCATGGATGAGATCTCATTGCACCTTAGTAATAAGCATCCTACCATGGGTACTCTGCTGGATATGAGTCGTCTGGTTCCTCCTTTTCATTCTTATCTATAGACGCAACATCCTTTTCCTCTGGAATTGAATCCGATGAAGGTTGCTGATTGGGAGAAGCAAAAATTGTACCATGACTAAGCTTTTCTTTAACATCATTTACAGTGCTGGCTAAGTCATTATTGTACGAGGCCTCAAACATTTGTTGCTGCAATTGAATGGCTGCAATTTACAGTTCTTTTCTTTGATTTTTTGATGGCAATACTTTCTCCTGCTCCACTTGCCTTTTCTCCTTCTTTATCTCCTCCAAATTGCATAACCTCAAATCATCATCAGCAATATTCTCCTCCAAATTACATAGTAAAAATACTATGTGGTTGTTGGGAATGATTGCTGCCATGAAGTACGAGTAAGAATATAAAAACAGTATAAATTAATTTTCACACTTCAGTTACTATTCGTTTAGACACGTTTTATTTTGTGTTCTTAATCTAGAAAAATAAATTTAACATTTATATTACATGAGAGACTAGTAGAGCTTGCTTAAAACGATTATTTGGAGTTTCATTAGTCGTCGTATTCATTCGATTTTTTGATAATATAAATTCATCGTAGTGACGCATGCTACACAATTTTATAATAGAGAAGACTCCAGATCTCCTTGAATTTCTCGTCGCTTATAGCCTTCAATTTGGTCAGGATGCTGGATCTAAATTATTTGGGTCCGGACATCCGGAAGTTATTCCGTCCGGATTCCAGGGTAATCAAAATTGCTTACGTGTGACTATTCGAACGGTTCCCACGCCTTTGCCTTTTTAGTTTTTCCTCTCTCTAAGGCTCCATATGGAGGGACTTATTTTCACCGGTCAAGGGATTACGGCCGCATGAATCGGGCCTTAATTAAGATCCGGTTCATCCAGAAGTTATTCCGTCTGGATTCCGGGGTAATCAAAAGTGCTTACGCGTGACTATTCGAACAGTTACCACGCCTGTGCCTTTTTAGTTTTTCCTCCTCTATAAGGCTCCGTTTGAGGGGGACTTATTTTCACCGGCTCTATTTGTTTGGGCGTTTCGCTGCTCCGTTTTGGGCAAACGCCGCCGGAAGGAGAGTAAACAAATGAATCTCCGACGGCGTTTGCTCCATTTCCACCTGCCCGCCTTGAGAAACGCCCCAAAAAATTTCATTTGGAGCAGTCACCTCCCCCCTCCGATTCAAACACTCCCTTTTCACCCGCTAGATCGACATGCCACCGCCAAACTAAAAATGAAGCCGAACCCGTTCCCACGCCGGATTGTAATAATCCCTCAGATACATTTTCAACTAAGGCGGTATATCTAGGGACGTACACGTGGCTGGCTAATATCCCCGACGGTCCGATCCAAATATCGCCCATTTTTTTTCAGTCTCCGTCGTCCGCGCCCTAGCCGTCGGGGGCCATTGTCGCCGATCCTCTGTTTTTCTTCCACAGGGCCGACTGACTCCCCCTGTTCCAGGGTCCGACGCTCTTTCTTCAACAGAATCCGCTGTTTTTGCGAAAAGAATTCCTCGATCGGCCGCTTCCTTCTTCCCCAGCGCCGGTAGAGGGTCTTCTTCCATTGGGTAGGTTGACTCCCAGCGTCCGATGCTGTTTCGCCAGCAGAACTCCGGTGTTTTTGCAGAAAACTTTTCACTAATTTAGCTGCAGGTATTCACTCAACTCCATTTTCCCCTCACTCGTAACTTACCTCCATTGTTGTTGTTGTTGCGTTTTTTTTCTATGTAAACATGAGAAGGTAGTTGCATGTCTTTGCATTTCTTTGGTGCTCATACTCCGCCAAAATCATAGTTGTTCAGTGCTCATATCCATGTAATAGTGTCGCTCGAAGCATCCGGATGGACCATATCCGTTGCCCATAGGTGGGTATAAAGAGGCAATCCCTAGGAGTTACTACAGGTAACGGATATCCGTGTATCCGAACCAACCCGTTAAGCCTACGAACACGTTATTTTGTCCAAATATACACTAACACAATGGACTAGAATCGATGACCTACTGATCCAATTGAACTCCACACCATTGATACGCCCCTACCGCGAGAGCAAGTCCAATCCAGAAAATAAACAGATAACCGATTGAAAGAGAACAAGGGATAAAACTTTGGTTCAAGCCACCTCACCAACACAACACAAGCAAATCACAAGCACACAGGAATACCTTTCCTCCCGGTGGTCACTGCACCTCCCAGGCGGAACCCTAAGTAGGCAAGGCGGAAGTACTGACTTCTCCTCAGCCGCACATTCACAAAGTTCTCAAAAAGATGGTCTATTAGGTTACAACATACATATTTATATTAATAAGGTCAAAAGATTGAACTGCCCTGCTTCACCCGCACTTAACCTCGTTGTCTCCCGCCTTTTTCTCGTGAGAACGTATCATTGCCTCCCCCATCGAAGGTTCCTTGTCCTCAAGGAATGGAAAGTGGGGGTAGCGGTGTTGCAGAAGATATAGATCCTCCCATGTTGCTTCCGCTTCCGAGCCGTTTTGCCATTGAATCAACAGTTGTGTGACGACCAGTCCCTTGCGCAGCAGCATTCTCCTCTTGAGGACTCTCAATGGCTCGACCAGCAGTGTGCCCTCTCCTGTGACCGCTGCAGGTAACGGATTGTGTTGCACCGGGGCCTCCCCCTTACATTCCTTCAACTGAGAAATATGGAAGGTATGACGGATCTTGGCGTCAGGAGGTAGATCCACTCGATAGGCTACTAGGCCAATTTTTTCCACGACCCTGAACGGACCGAAGAACTTGGGTGATAATTTATGGACCCGATGAGCCCGCATGCTGGTTTGCTTGTACGGTTGGATCCGAATGTAGACCTGAGCCCCTATCTCCAAGGACCGTTCGCGCCACTTCTTGTTTTCGAGGACTCGTATTCGATTCTGCGCCTGTGCCAAATTATGTCTCAAAATGGATATGACGTGTTCTCGGGCCTCGAGAGAACGATCCACTTCGTCCATTAAGGTCGACCTTCTATATATGGAACATGCAGCATCAGCGCCTGTCCACAGACCACTTCATAGGTGGTCATTTTTGATGCACTGTGGAAGGACGTGTTGTACCACCATTCCGCGAGAGAGAGCCACTTCGACCACTTCTTTGGCCGCTCGAAGCACATGCAGCGTAAATATCATTCCAGACAACGATTGACTACCTCGGTCTGCCCGTCGGTTTGCGGGTGATAGGCCGTGGATAGATTTAATCGGACATGCAACGAGCAAAACATTTATTGCCAGAATTGACTAGTGAAGATAGTGTTTCGATTACTTACAATGGATTTGGGCAACCCATGGAGGCGGACGACAGAATCCAAGAAGATTTGTGCGATGGACACTGTGGTGTACGGATGAGAGATACCCACGAAGTGGGCTTGCTTGCTCAATCTGTCGACCATGACCACTATAGTTGTTTTCCCCTCACTTTTCGGTAGGCCCTCGATGAAGTCAAGGGAAATGTCTTGCCACACCCGTTCGGGTATGGGTAAGGGTTGGAGCAGCCTCATTGGTTTTTGGTGGTCCGCATTGCATCGTTAGCACACATCACAACGCTGAATGTAAGAGTAAACTTCAGGCTTCATTCTTTTCCAATAGAACATGCTTTTGAGCCTTTGATAGGTGGCCGTAATGCCGGAGTGACCACCCATTGGCCCATCATGAAACAACTGCAATAACTTGGTCTTAAGGGCCTCATCTCGGCCAACCACCAACCGCCCCTTTCTCTTCAAGATCTGGTGCTGCCATTGGTAATTCGGTTTACAACTTGGGTTTGTTTCCTTTTCCGCAATGATTTGTTGTACATGCTCATCTTGCCTCCAAGACTCCTTGATCCCTTGCATCAAATCTGATAGGAGAGTGACCATTGCATGACAAAGTTTTCGGGCCGACATGTTGCCGTGAGAGGGCATCCACACATACATTATCCTTTTCCTTCTGGTATTGTCTTTGAAAGTCATAACCCATGAGCTTAGCAATATATTTTTGTTGCGTCGGGGTTGCTATCTTTTGCTCCAAGATGAAACACAAACTTTGGTGATCGGTCCGAATAATAAAGGGACATCCGACTAGATAATGTCTTCAATGCTGCACGACCATCTTGAGGCCACCTGCTATCGCAAACATGGCCTACCACCACATCTTGCTGCTCCTGCTCTGGCTGATCCTCCACTTGCTCCTACCGTTCCTGCCCCGGACTCTGCTGTCTCTGCTCGGGAAGACATTGATGCTCTACGCACTCAGCTCCAACACCTGCAAGGGTTGATCTCTCGTTCGTCTGGCTCTGTTGCCTCTATTTTCAATGAAGGTATTTCTTGTCTCTCGCAAAGCTCTCACTGGATTGTGGACTCGGGTGCCACACAACGCCCTCCGCAATATTCAGTGACTGCTCACCCCAAGTTCATAACTGTGGCAAATGGTGATACCACCCCCGTCTCTGGTGTTGCTGGTATACCCCTCACACCTACTCTGTCTCTGACCTCTGCCTTTCATGTTCCCGGTTCCCCATTTAACCTACTCTCTGTTAGCCGCCTCACACAAGATCTCAATTGTTGTGTTACTTTCTCACCCTCTACCTTTGTTGTGCAGGATCAAAACACACAAAATATCATTGCTATGGGACGGCTGTCAAATGGGCTATATCTCCTTGATGTCCCTTCTTCCGCCTTTTCCGCTGTTTCTACTACCGACCGACATCGTCGTCTCGGGCATTCTCCCCTACAGACTCTCAAGAAAGCTCTTCTGGATGTCTCTCTGCATGAGTTTTCTTGTGAGTCGTGTATCTTTGACAAACATCATCGTGTTTCTTTTTATCCTACTTGTACTCGGAGTGATACTCCATTTTCATTAGTACATTTTGATATTTGGGGCCCTTATAAAACCCGTAGTATTTTTGGCTATCGATATTTTGTCATCTTTATTGATGATTATTCACGCTTAATCGGGTTGTACTTACTTTGGGATCGTACTGAACTTACCGCTACATTTCGTGCCTTCCTCAGCGAAATACATACACAGTTCCCCTCTCCTTTAAAGGTTATTCGCACAGATAACGCTAAAGAATACACTAGCCGTATATTTGCTAACGTATGCACCAAGTTCGATATTATACATCAAACCTCATGTGCTTATATGCCTCAACAAAATGGTGTGGCAGAGCGGAAGAATCTCCATCTTCTTGATGTGATATGGTCCCTCATGCTTCAAATGCATGTTCCTACTCATTTTTGGAACTTTGCTGTCTCTATGGCATGTCACATCATCAATCGCATGTCTTCTTTTGTGCTCGAACATGCCACTCCGCTTAGCCTCCTCTTTCCGTCTCAGTCACCGTTTACTCTCACGCCTCGTATGTTCGGCTGTACATGCTATGTTCATCATCTCGATCCAATCACGGATAAGTTTGCTCCCCGGGCCCGCAAGTGTATGTTTCTCGGGTACTCTCGGACTCAAAAAAGCTATGTGTGTTATTCTCCGCCTCATGACAAAGTCATTATCTCTGTTGATGTCACCTTTCAGGAGGCTCAACCATTTTACGACTCATCGTCTGTCATTGCTCCTCCTTTCTTCCCTTCAGTTCCTCGTCTGACTGTTTCTGTCACGTCTTCTTTACCACCGCTACTTCCAACCCTCCCTCCGGCACATGCTTCACCTCAACCATCCAAACCACCCCTTATTCGTGTTTACACCCGTCGTACCCCGGTCTCTGGAGCTCTGCAACAGCCTCCCTGTACCAGTGCTATCCCGCTGACTGACGATCCAACAACATCATCTACCGCTCATCTCATGGCAAATTATGTCTCTATGCATCGCCTTGCTCCAACTCTACGCAAGTTTGCTCTCTCCCTCTCCATTTCTATTCCTAACTCACTGCAGGAGGCTCTTCTACATTCAGGGTGGCGCGCGGTCATGGACGAGGAAATGACTGCTCTTTGGTCTAACCAGACTTGAGATCTAGTTCCTCCTCCTCCCGGACATTCATGTGTGAGTTGCAAGTGGGTGTTTACTATTAGACATGCTCAGGATGGGACAATTGACAGGCTCAAGGCCCGACTTGTGGCGCGTGGGTTTACTCAATTGTAGAGACTTGATTATGAGGAAACCTTCTCTCCCGTTGCCAAGCTGAATTTTGTTCGGGTTCTAATCTCCTTGGATGTGCATCGACACTGGCCTCTTCATCAGCTCGATATTAAAATTGTCTTTTGAATGGAGACCTTCAAGAGACTGTTTACATGCATCAACAGCTCGGGTTTGAGACCACGGGGGAGTCTCGTGATGCCTTCTTCGGAAATCTATTTATGATCTCAAACAGTCTCCACGGGCTTGGTTTGAAAAATTTAGTAAGGCTGTTCGCGATGTTGGATTCTAGCGGAGCTCGGTCGACTTCTCTCTCTTCACTCGTCATCAATCAACTGAGACTGTCATTCTCTTGGTATATGTGGATGATATCTTGATTACTGGCGACGACACCACAGGGATAAAGAAAATCAAGCAACACTTGAACTCCGTTTTCCAGACAAAAGATCTGGGAGGTTTGAGGTTCTTTCTTGGACTTGAGGTTGCAAGACGACCAGATGGCCTTGTTCTGTCACAACGAAAGTATTGCATTGATCTCCTCCACGATGCTGGCTATTCTAGGTGTAAACATGTAGAAACTACAATGGATGCCAACCACAAGTTATGTGCTCATGGGTCTGACTCTGATTCCCTGCTTACAAATCCTGAGTATTATCGACATCTTGTGGGAAAATTGATTTACCTAACAGTTACAAGATCTGATATTTCATTTGTTGTTGGAGCTGTCAGCAGATTTATGCACGCTCCTCGCACTTCTCATCTCCAGGTAGTAGAACGCATCCTCGGATATTTGAAGACAGCTCCTGGACAAGGATTGGTATATAAGCCATCTTCCTCTCTATCTCTTGTTGCATACTCAGATGCGGACTATGTTGGTTCCCTAGATGATCGACGCTCTACTACAGACTTCTGTACCTACTTTGGGGGGAATCTTATTACTTGGTGTAGCAAAAAATAGTATGTTGTTGCTAGGTCATCCGCTGAAGCCGAGTATCGTACAATGGTAGCGGTTGTATCTGAACTCACCTGGCTTGAGGGTCTACTGGGTGATTTGGGGGTCACTTTACCCGCACCAACAACCTTGTTTTGCGATAGTCAGGCTGCAATTCACATCACAAAGAATCCCGTGTTTCATGAGCGGACCAAACACATCGAAGTTGACTGCCATTTCGTTCATGAAAAGGTTCAATTGAAGAAGTTAGAGCTGGAGCATATTCCTGCGTCGGGGCAAGTTGCCGACATTCTCACCAAGGCATTACCACGACAAATGTACCATTAGTTCTTATCCAAGATTGGTGCCTACGACTTGTACGCTCCAGTTTGCGGGGGAGTGTTAGAGAATATTAGTAAACATGATATATTGGCTCATTAATATGACTCATATAGGATATAGTGCTTAGTCTCACATTGTTTGCATAGCTAATTTTTCCTCTCCCCTCTCCTATATATTTGTACTCATACTTGTATTTTGATATTCAAGAAGTATATACAAGGTTTGGACCTTTCTTTACCGTTTACAGTATGGAATAAATTGGAATTAGAGCCTCCTCAATTTAGATTAGCCAAATTGGGTCATAACATTATGAAAATAAAAAAAACTATCACAGTAATATAGTCATTTCATTCTTTTTTTATTGATGAAGTTTGTTTTTATATTTTAAATTTTCTGAAAGGATATGCGGCTGAAGACCACGTTCTGCCAAACCCTTTGCCCACTAACAAATATATAATTGATATAAGCAGTGCATGGATCATGTTTCCTAGCTTAGAATTGAATTGTGATTTGTGATTGTCAGAGTTTAGTTCTTGTTATTTCATAATGTATACCTTTGTTCTATATATATTTATTAAGATATAAAGAGTGCTTTAAGTATTTGACAATGTATACCTCTGTACACAATCACTTAATTTTGATAACTTGGCCTTAGCACGTAGATATATTGCAACCCGACCTGATGAACAACCAGGCCACATTGAGGTGTTTATATTTCGATTTTGCCCCCTCGGTGATTTTGCAAACGAGTCACATAAATGTTAGCTGCTACTTCATAGTTTTACTGAAATATTACCCGAGTATAACTTCTCAACTACAGGAAATTAAAGAATGCTTAGCAAGCCCCCATTTCGGGCACGGGTGACGAAATTCCTCAAACCGTACGTCCTTCGGATGCATTTCTCCAACAAATATGTGAGTGCGCAGGTTGTCCACACTCCCACGGCCACAGTGGCAGCCTCTGCCAGCTCGCAAGAGAAGCTGCTTCGACCCTCGATGGAGTCGACGCGGGATGTGGCGGCTGCAGCCAAGATCGGTAAGCTCCTTGGCGAGAGGCTTTTGTTCCAGAAAATACCGGCCGTCGCCGTCTTCCTCAAAAAAGAGCAGAAGTACCACGGAAAGGTTAAGGCTGTCGTGGATTCGGTCAGAGAGGCTGGCGTGAAGCTGCTTTGAGATCCCGATTCCAGTATCTCCTGAAATAGGTAAAATTCTGATCTTTGGGGGAATGTTTTCTTCAGCTTGAAATGTACCTGCAATATTTTTTTGCTGGTCATACTATTTGATGTTGTTTTTATGAGGGCAGATCCCTTTTACCCTAGATAAAAACAAGTGTTATTTGGATTAACCCCCCCCCCCCACCCCCCCCCCCCCCCCCCCCATCTTTAGTCTTTATATGAAAAAAACATAAAGTTTTGAGTTGTTTGCAAAAAAACTTTGATAGGACAATGCATGAAAAATGGTGGAGATAGCTCAGTTGGTAGAGCAGAGTATTTTCCATAGAATCCTGACCGAACGGTGATTTCGGAATTGGAATTGCAGTCCAATTCCAATGAAAATGGACCTCCAGTTCTAATTCCAGGGCCCCAATTCTATCCAAGTGAATGAACCTTTGGGCTCCTTTTGGCACGGCGATAGTGGTGGTTATGAACTGTAGTTCGTGAAAGCCCGACCTCACCTAAAAAACATTATTCGCTTTTATGTTCAAAACTAGTGTTCTTTTCTTGGTAGTGATCATAACCGTTATTTTGCCAAACATACATTCTATGATTCTACCGTTTTTACCTAAACTCACCGGAGCAAAAACTCTCCTTCAAAGGGACTACTGCTTAGGTTGTTATCATGGTTTCTGGGCAAAATCTCCTGTGTCAAAATTAGGCTTCCTTTGGCATGGTGGTGGCGGTCATAAATTCATGGGTTAAACCATCATTCGTTAAGGATCGTCTAACAAACATCATCCGTTTGAACATAAAAGTGAATGAAGTTTCTTATGTGGGCGTTAACGAATGACAATTTAACCGTCATATTCATGACCGCCACCACCTTGCCAAACAGGGACTTAGAAATTTAGGAAACTCAAATATGTAGGCCAAGTATGCCGAACTTGTTTAGTAATTAAAAATTGTAGGAGTTATATACAAATGCCCAATGAACAATAAAACATTAGGTTGGAATTAGGCCTAATCTGTAAGCACTGTAACAATTGAAAGCTGCTACATAAAGTAGGTTCATTTGTTTGAGCTGCTGCTAATGAAACCTGCTTTTGATATATTTGTTTTTAGAACATACATATATTTGAGATTCTTTCATTAATAGATTCTGTCTGCAGCTTCTCATTCTTATTTGTCTTTCTCACATCTACTGTGTTTTTTGAAGAGTTAAAGGCTCTCTTTGGTTAGGCGGCGAGTCTCCGGTGCACCGCTATTTTGAAGAAATCCTCGCTAGTTGAATTTCACTATTTGTTATCCGCAGATGTTTTTTATTGGCCAGATCAACCCTTACAAAAACTACAAAAATAGTAATGTTTATATTGTGTTCACAAATATCAACATTTGCACTTTTTTGTTGATGTAGTGTAGAATTGGGACGAAAAAGTGAAAACCGTCGGAATTGCCGTTTGGCCGCCCGATTGTGGGCGTTTGGCAGGACGAGATAGAAAGTGTTTGTTCAACCCGATCAAAATAATGTACTGAATTGAAGAACAATGTGGTAGAAGATTAAGGGTCTGTTTAGCGCAGCGGTGGCGATCATGAGTGTTATGATCGTGAAATGCGCTTTATGAATGAAGTGATCATGAGTTGCGGTGGTTTGTGAATGAAATTTTGTCTATGTTTGGTGTGGTGGCGGCGGTCATGACCGTGTGGTAAAATTGTCATTGGTTATCGCCTGCCTAAGGAATTTCATTCACTTTTATGTTCGAATGAATGATGTTTGTTGGGTGATCAGTAACGAATGACGGTTTAAACACATGCGTTTACGACCACCACCACCGTGCCAAACGGAGCCTTTGTCTGAAAAATAGTTTATTTTTCAAATTAAGGCTCTGTTTGGCACGGTGGTGGCGGTCGTAAATGCTTGGGTTAAATTGTCATTTGTTAAGGATTACCTAACAAGCATCATCCGTTTGAACATAAAAGTGGATGAAGTTCCTTAGCTCGGTGTTAACGAATTACAATTTAACCATCCACGTTCATGACCGCCACCACCGTGCCAAACGGAGCCTAAGAGTCTGTTTGGCTAAGCTGTGGCTGTGCAGGAAGCAGTGGTGTGAAACAGTGGTGTAGGAATCAGCTGTTTTGCAGTGGTGGAAAAATTTATGAAACTGTTTGGAAAACTGTATTTGTAGTGCTGTGTGAAACAGTGATGTAGAACTAAACAGTAATGAAAATTAAACAATAATGAAAAATAAACAGGAATAAAATTAAAAAGTTCGCATAATTTATGATGTTCAACTTAAAATTAACAATTTGTTCGACATAAATAGTAATGATACAGATTTGTGAATTGATGATCGTCGTTCTTCTTCAACTCAAACAAATATCATCTGCAAAAAGTAGTTACGTCAGATTAGATAAATTTAATCTCAAATAAATATTTTATTTGTTAAAGTACATGTGTATGAATTGTACCTGCGAGCATGTTCTAATTGGTCTGCAATGAATTCTCTCAAAGCATACATCTCAGATGCACCTGTCCCCTCATGTGTAACTGGCTCTACGCTCGGAGCTGTGATCCCGTTGGTTCGTCGATGTTGAACCTTATGTTCGTATGCCTCAGGATGCACAAACGTTTCATCAAGATCACATGCTCTGAACTCTGGATCAATCCTAGATGGATGTCTTCTTATGTAATTATGGAGGGTCATTGTAGCCACAACAATTATGCATTGCTTTGAAAATGAGTATTGTGGCATCTTCCTAAGGATGCGCCATTTATTTTTCCATACGCCGAAGCTACGTTCAATAACAGAACGCAAAGATGAGTGTGCTTGATTAAATTTTTCACGGCGACCTTCAGTTGGCCGATTGCCTCGAGCGAAGTCCGTCAAATGATATCTTGTTTTTGGAAATGGTTTCAGAAGGTCCGTCTCTAACGGATATCCAGCATCCACCAAGTAATATTTCTCTGTATTAAAATGATTTAATATGACCAAAAAATTAATAATAGTTGATAAATGCAGTGAGAAATTTACCTGCAGGCGCATATGGAAATTTACAACTTCTATCTCGCACAACACGATGATAAATGCGGCTATCATGTGCCGAACCCTCCCAGCCAGGTACCACATATGTGAAGCACATATTGAAATCGCACACTGCCATGACATTCTGAGTTGGTGATCCATGTCGACCAATATATGCGACTTGCTCATGTACCAGAATGCAAGCATCCACATGAGTCCCATCAATTGCTCCAATACAGTCCTTAAAATAAGGCATGTATCTGCCATCATTTTCAATGTGCGCGGGAGTATTTCTGAACTGTGGATCAGTAGGAGCTATGATATCCATTGAAAGACTTGACAGTGCACGCAACCTTTTCTCGAAATATCGACTAATTGTTTCAGTTGAATGTTGGAAGCGTTCTGATGTCTTCCGCAGAGTTTCATGATGACCAAGAATGTATAATGTCATTCCGAAGACCTCTCCCGTAGGGTGCATTTCTCTCATTGATGGGATCCATGATTTCTCTCCCGTAGCAACTACCAAGCTAAACATTTTGTCCATTTTTTCTTCGAGCTCGGGTGCTATGCCTGTATATCGAAATTTCTTCGCGGCTGGTAACATCTATAATAAGAAAAACTGTTATGAAAAATACACGTATTTGTCTTTAATGAAAATAACTAAAAATGCACAATATTAACCTTAATGCGCTCTTCCCACCATTCATCAGAAACATCAATAGTTCTTTTGGTTGGATTCCAACTCAAGCCAGTCTCCCCTCTTTTGAGATCCCTCCATAGCTTCCACTCACGCTTCAACTGATCCCATTTATTCTTAAGAAGAAGAAGAAGAAGAAGAAGAAGAAGTGATCAACACGAAACCTTAACATATTTTCAAAGTGCGTCTTGTACATGTATTTTTAAAAAAAATAATCAACACGAAAGTTGTAGATCTCGTCGAGACCTACAACTTTCTTGTTGAGCACTTTTCCTGAAATTGCATGTACAACACGTATTTCGAAAAGGTGCGAAAAATTAGAAGATTTTGAGGTGCGACTAACAATCGCCTATGTTTTTAGTATCTAAATTTATAATTTTGCCCTTACTAATTATTTTAAAAATTATAATTCTAGAATAAATTTTGCCTTAATTTAAATTTCTAAATTATTGCATTTTCTTTCTCGGTGAAAGCTGGGATGGCGAGCAGCTGAGGTATTGTCTTGCTCCAATAAATTTTGGGTGGGCCTGGCTCGCCCTGAGCAAAGAAATCAGGGCCGTGCACTTGCACATCAAATTAGACGCACAATATTTGATGTGTGAGTGCATGACACTAATCTCGCTCTCACGGTGAGCCACGCAGATCCAAAAATTACACGTCCTCCTCGGGGCACTGGGGGTTTCCGTGTCAGACTGTTAGTATACAGGTAGATTCAGGAATATCAATAAGTTGGGGTGGTTGGATATCTTCTTCGTTTCATTCAGCTTATCGGAGATGTTTCTTTCTTACCAATTCACCATTTTGATGTGTAAGTAGTCAAAATTTATTGACTCGACGAGTAGAATTCAAATCCATTAAAAATCTTTCAAAATTCTTGAGGGCGTACGTTAGATCCGCCCAGACTTTAATTATTTAAGTAACACATGAGCTATCTATTATACATACTCTCTTATAAAAAGTCGTGCTATCTACAAAGCGTGTGCCCTCTTGACGATTTATTTTGCCTTTTGTGCTGAAGAGGGCATCGATTCTTATATGACTTTGTTCTTTGTTGAGTACTCCGCGTGTGTCCGCGATGCCGATTTACATGTATGTTCAGCTTGAAGAACAACGTAGAAGACGGCTTTGAAGGTTCTTTTGTAAAATCCCTCCTCTCGGTAATTGGGCACAGCCGATGAGAGATTTTATGCCTAAGCCCGCCGCCTTACGGTGACACCAACTACCGAGTTAGTCGTCACTGCACGACGCCGATCCTGCCGACTAAAACGATCATTTTACAAGTAGGTCAAATAAAAGTATTTGCTAAAACATAGTCCACAGTTACAGCTCAACAAATATAAGATAGAAATAAAGCAATAGTCCACAATGAGTAATAAAATGAAACTAAAGAGAGTAAGAGCTTATGCAAAGTACAAAACCATAACACAAAACTCTCTCTCAATTAAATGCGGAAGCTATACAAAATATTCATCAACCTGACGTCGGGTAGTAGCAGCAATGCGCGACAAATACTCCTCCAATCATGGTAGCTCAATATCTGGCTTAGGGTTTAGGGTATAGGGTTTAGGGTTTAGTAGCAGCAATGCGCGACACTAGTTCATATGGTCCACCGACCGTTAGTCAAAAGACTAAGCCATTATCATCCTCGTCTCACCCTCCGCGACTCCTAGGCACCGCACAGGGGGAAGAAAGCGAAGGACCAATAGTAGCAGAATGTACAAACAGGTGACAGTGGTATTTACACAATTCTAACAGTTCTATATCAGTATGAGCAGCAACAAAAGCAATAGTAATGAGCAGTAATAAAGTAGAGTACAAAAGCAGTAATGAAGAGCTATAAAAATCTAGGGAAGTAAAAACAGCTACTTTATCATCACAGAAGAGTACCTTAACTTATATGAATACTCATATAAACTTATAAGTTAAGGTTTTCAGGTAACTCATCATATAAAAGAGCTCATGCTAATTTATATGATGAGCGTCTATAAACATAAACTAAATATACTATCTACATATGTCATGTTATGCGGTGCAATGCAATGATTATAATGCAACTCACCCACCCGACTCTGCGCGCACAGACCTTTCAAACATTCCCCACTTTTTGTAGGAATCTAGCCTTTCAAGTACAAACCGGTGTGGCTCATGGTGGCAGTAGAGCAGGTATTTCCACTCCTAGGTGGGCGGACACACTACCTAGCCTAGACCTTGCGTATGCCTCAACGCTAAGAATAGAACAGCGGAGACTCTGCGTACTCTTGTTGGAAGTCCTCTAGACGTTATGGTCGGGTGTGGGTTTAGGGGGTTAGTCCTCCAGACCTCAGTATAAACAACCTACTAGTCCCCTCCAAAGACTTGCATACCTCACCAGAGCCAACGTACTTCCGTTGGTGTGCCGACTGGACCAGTACTGAATGACCCACCACAACAAGCACAAACTGGGTATGAAAATACTTACCCGAGCCTCCAGCTCTCAGGGCCATCCCATCCTCAAGACTTATACGTCATCGAGCCTTCAACTCGCATGAATAACATGTCCTTAATTTATTTCTACCCCGAGCCTCCAGCTTGCAGGACTAACGTGTCATGAATCACTCTAATTCATACACGGGTAAGATTGATAAGTTATCCCTTCAATCTATTAGACTACTCTTGTCTAACTTTTAGTTGTACATAACGATTTAAGGTTGATTTTTGACTTCCCAAGGTCTACCCGGTGAAGGGCTCACAACGGTACTAGGAACTGTAATGAGATTAACCTCATCGTTCCCTTTCTCAAGATATTTAGTTTGTTAATGACTACCCTTTATCAAACCTCTCATATAGTTACGCTTAGAAATTCTATGGTGATTTGTGTTTTATATAGGGGAACGACGATCTTTCGTTATTCCCGAACTTAACTACGCCCTTAGGGTCCATGCACACTAACTCACACCACCTCTAGGTAAATGTCTTAGGACTTCAACCAACATCACATCAAGGTCCTAGGTATACCCCAACATGACTAGAATCAATTTGTATCACATCTAACCATCATCCCTTTGACTTTACTATATGCAACCCAAATGATCGATATGAGTGTATAGCCCATAATTCGTCGAGATCAGAAGTACCCATGCAGACGGCTATTCGCAGACCCTTGAGCGAGCAGAGGCGATCTTGGGCAAGCAATGACAAGTTTGGGAGAGTATGGGTGGGTAGACCCTTGGAACTCGCTAGCAGAAGCTGCATACTCGCCTATACCCCCCCCCCCCCCCCTCAGGATTTCTCTATGAATAGCCCCCATGGGTACTAGAAATGACACTTTTGGAAGAGGTTGAGGTCCCCCCAAGTGGATGCTCGCCAAGTCCATGTCTGCCTAGTACCTCGCCCAGCCTTTTGGTTGCAGAGGAGAAGTTTCTCCCAAACTTCCGGGCACGTGGTGAGACCTCACTGCTGGAGCACTTGGGGTGTGTTTATAGATAGTTTTCTCTCTCTTGCGCTAGCCATTTGAATTGTGATGTCGGACCGTAAAATCAGTAACCTTAGTTTGCCTTGATCCGATTTTTGGAGTTGGGATTTTCCCAGCTTCAATACTTGCTGTGATGAGCGTGGATCGTAGCCGAGAAAGAAATTTTTATGAGAAAACTTCATTGCTTAAGATGGAGAGCTGGAGACCAATGGCAGCAACTCGTGAGCATTCATCAAAGTTGGCGAGTTCTCGGTAAGGTGGGTGAGTTTTCTAGTTACTTGCCCATAGGCGACTTCGCGATGACGACTTTCAAGCACGGCGACTTCATGAGGCGAGCTTCCCTGTTACTCACTCAGAAGTGAGTTCCAGATTGCGACCTCCTTAGGAGGGCTCCAGATGATGACTTCAATTGGCTAGTATATGCAGGCAAGTTCATAGATGTTGGCGAGTTCCCTTGTTGCTCGCCATTAGGCGGGTTCTATATGTCGACAACCCTATGCAGGAATATGGAGACGAGTTCATGGAGGCGAGTTGTAGACGACGATATACCAGTGAGTACATACAGGATTGGCGAGTATCTTTGTTACTCGCCCATTGGCGAGTTCTGCAGGCAGGAGAGGCGAGGATCTTTTTACTCGCCCATAGGCGAGTTGAAGAGGTGAGTATCTTTGTTTCTCGCCCATAAACGAGTTCTGCAGGGTGAATCATGACGGGTTCACCACCAGGGAAAAACATACAGGGTGCTATACGAGCTCCTACTTGTGATGATCTCCTCCGACAACCTACATTCCATGAGACGACTTACTCATGACATCTTCAAGATGGTATTCTACGAGCTCCTACTCGTGATGCTCTTCATGCTTACCGGGTGCTCTCTTCAATTCCGCGAGTTCCATACTCGCGAGGTCATCTCTTCAATAACTATGGTGCTCTTCTTTAATTCTATGAGTCCACACTCGCGAGATCACTACTTCAGCAACTATGGTTTTCGAATTCTGCGAGTTTATACGCGTGAGGTTATTGCTTCAGTAATCAGGGCGCTATGTTATTCATTTCATCTCCTCAAATATCTGGAGCTGGGATGACCTGAAAAGGTTCTACCCCTAAAGGTAACATGTATTGCTTACCTGTAACATTACTTCTAAGTTATTTTTACATTTCTCGCCCCCGGAGGCACGGATGGTTGCGAGTTGTCTTCTTTGTGTTGGTCGTCTCAAATTAGCTAGAAGCAGTGAAGCCCTTCTCCTCAATTGGTTTGGGAAACCAACATTCGACCTGATCCTCCTAAAAAACTCAGGGCAGACGATGCTTCAGGATTTAAGCATCCTTGTAAGACCGAGCCCCTACATTGATGGTCGAGATCAACTCTCCCGTTACATGTTGGCCTAGCTACCCCCGATTTCATCTCTCCTCTGACTAGAGTAACTATCAAGAACAGGTCTGGACGTTAAACTCCTAAACTCGATGAAGGATCGACCTCATAAAGTGATGCCTTGTGCAAATGCGTCATCGGTCTTTTGAGAAGATTAAAAGGCCCGCTCATAGCGATTGTTTGTCCCGTAGGGTAGGACGCGTCTCTATTTTTGCCAAGGTGAGATAACCCGTCATGCTTGTAGAATCAGCTGGTCAACTGAGCTCTGGATGGTACGAGTTCGTGGAAGGATTGTGGACTTGAGTGTGTGTCTTGTAGGACCCCCCTGCGGGTCATTTCCCTTCGCTTGTACGTTGGCCTTTGAAGCTAGGTGGCAGAGCTAGAAGCGATCTCCATGACCGAGTTTGGAAACGAGCATTCAACCTGATTCTCCTAAAAGGCCCAGGACGGGCGATGGAATGATGCTTCAGGATTTAAGCATCCTTATAAGACTGAGCACCTGCATTGACCGTCGTGATCAACTTCCCCTTGCATGTCGGCCTAGCTACCCCCGATTGCATCTCTCCTTCGACTGGAGGAACTATCAGGAACAGGTTTGGACGCCAACCTCCAAACTTAATGGAGAGAAGATCGTTGTCTCTTTGGAATATTCCTTTGTCATCAAAAGAAATTGATGCATCTAAATCTTTGGATATCTCCTAAGCAATAGGGAGAATGACTTCAGCATCGATAGAAGTCCTTGAGTAGTGGAGTTATCGTAGTCTGAGTCCCTGCACAAGCTCCTCTCTTGCATATCGACTACCAACCCCCTTAGGTGAGATTGATTCCTCGTGTGTGTTGTTGTCGTAGTCCAGGCCCCCTGTACAAGCTTCCCTCCTGCAGGCTGACTATGGGCTCAACCTGAGTCGACCTCCACCTTTAGTTGATCTCGGCTCCTGAGAGTTGTCGACCTCCACCTCCAGTTGAGCTCAGCTCCTGTAAGATGTTGACTCCTCATGTGTGTTGTTGGCGTAGTTCGTGCCCCCTGTACGAGCTCCCCTCTTGCAGGATGACTATGAGCTCAACCCAAGTCATCCTCTACCTCCAGTTGATCTCGGCTCCTGAGAGCTGTCGACTCCACCTCCAGTTGAGCTCGGCTCCTGAGAGATGTCGACCTCCACCTCCAGTTGAGCTCATCTCCTGTAAGATGTTGACTCCTCGTGTGTGTTGTTGTCGTAGTCCTTGCCCCCTGTACGAGCTCCCCTCCTACAGGATGACTATGAGCTCAACCTGAGTCGACCTCCACCTCTAGTTGAGCTCGGCTCCTGAGAGCAGTCAACTCCACATCCAGTTGAGCTCGGCTCCTGAGAGTTGTCGACCCATGTCCAGTTGAGCTTGGCTCCTGTAAGATGTAGTCTCCATCTACAGTTGATCTTGGATTTTGTGAGTTGTCAACTTCCCACCTACAGTTGATCTTCCTCCTGCTAGGTGTCGACCTCTTTTCGACCACCAGTTGAGCTCGGCTCCTGCTAGGCGTCGACTATATTCTCCACCTCCAGTTGAGCTTCCTCCTGCTAGGTGTCGACCTCTTTTCCACCAGCAGTTGAGCTCGGCTCCTGCTAGGTGTCGATTACATTGTCCACTTTCAGTTGAGCTTCTCTCCTGTGAGGTGTCAACCTCTTTTCCACCACCAGTTGAGCTTGACTCCTGCTAGGTGTCGACTATATTCTCCACCTCCAGTTGAGCTTCCTCCTGCTATGTGTCGACCTATTTTACACCTCCAGTTGAACTTCATCCTATGAGCTGTCGACTCTCCTCTCCACCTCCAGTTGAGCTCCTCTCCAGCGAGGTGTCGACCTTTTCTCCAATTTAGTTGAACTCGATTCTTGTGAGGTATCAACCTTTTCTCCACATCCAGTTGAGCTCCACTCTTAGGAAGGACCTTGTGCAACACATCGTCTAGCGTCATCTCTCTGAATTACATGTTCAACATTATTTTTCCAAGCTCGTGTCGAGCTCGAAAAAAGTGGGGATTGTGTATAGCCCATAATTCGTCGAGATCAGAAGTACCAAAGCAGACGGCTATTCGCAGACCATTGGTCGAGCAGAGGCGAACTTGGGCGAGCAAAGATGAGTTTGGGCGAGTATGAGCGAGTATCTTGCGAGTTTGGGCGAGTATATTTGAACATGAAGTATCACTTCCAAGGGTCCAAACAGTATCAAATAATTTCCACAAGGTCACAATGATAAATAAAAGGCCTGGACCAAATTTCAGAATATTCCAGTAATATTTGATATTTAATTTCTAATTACAAAAATCTGATCCACTATGTCATGTTACACATGAAGTACTATAAATATTCATCAAATAATCTTTGAAAAATTACTAGAGGTTAGAAATAGTAAATAATTATTTATTCCAGAAATGCACAATTTTATAACTCAATTTGAACACAATTATCTCAATCATATAGAATGGGCAAAAGGGTAATTATTACTGCAATCGTAAGATTCTGACTTCCCAAAATTCCAAATAATTTATATAATGTTTATCACATTAAATCATTTCTATTGACATGGTTTCATAATTTTTTCAAATATTTTAGTCATCATAATTTCATTAATACACATGTGTAATAAAATAATAATTAATTCATTTGCCAAGCAAATCAACTTCAAAAACTCTAAAACTTCATGAGGAGGTGTAATCTCACTAAATAAGTGCATATATAAAATTTCCCTGGATTTGACTAAGTCAATCTTGCTAAACTCACAAGATACATATTTTGGCTAAATGCACATCACATATAACAAGTCATAGCCTCATGCATTAGAATACACCCACATGCAGACCTCCGAATGACTTGAAATTTTTTCACCAGGGCTTTATATTTCCCTATTGAGACTCCACCAAAATTTGTGGTCAATATAATTATTTTTCATCCAAATATTTCACTTTTATTAAAAATCACATTTACCTAAAACTATAGGAAAATGTTGTCAACAAATTTCCATTTTTTGACTGTAGGTGTATCTATAATATATTCTTACATGCCCCAAATTTCAGCCTCATAACTCTAACCATTTAATAGTTATTAAAACAATATGGGTTGTCCCCTCCTAAGGACCAGTCCCACTAAAACTGCATTGCAGAGAGGCACAATGCTCAAAATGGACTGATTTTAATTTCTAATTAAAGTACTCTTAGGGCTACCATTTTCATGTTGGGCACTTTTCATGGTTCTACCCCTAAAGGCCTCATTTTTTTATCATCAAAAAGTGCATATTGAAGGGGGAAAATACACTATATTATATATAATAATAATATATTAAAATTAATTGGACGGTACCATTCATCTTCCCCGATGAGTCAATGGCCATGATAGGCCCGACATGCAGGTTTTCCAAGGCCGTTTTTCGTCGATCCGACCACCTCCCCGGCCGGCCACCGCCACCACCACCTCCGTTGATGTGGTGGTTATCGCCGGGCGATGGCTCGGCCGCCAGAAGGACGATTTTCGGCGAACTCGACGGGAAGAAAGAAAATGGAGTTTTTGGGAGATTTTGAGAATGGCAACCGGTCCAATTGGACTTGATTTCATTTCATATCGATCTAAGATGCTAGCACAAAAGGAGTGAAGGAGAAACGTGCCCGATTTCGGGCTTGGAGGAGACTACTCCGGCGGGTGGCCATGGTGGAGGTGTTTTCCGGCGATCCTCCTCCCGAATCTGATTCTCCACCGATTGCAGTGATCGAAGAATTGATTTTGACTGCTTGATGGCTTCTAAAGGTGATGAAAGGGTCGAATGGACCTATGTGGGGGCTATATATAGGAGATCCAAGGTATGGGGGTTTTGACCATGACCATTAAAGGCCCTCCTTGATAGTGGACAACCTGAAATAATGATGCATCAGTATCCAAGCATTTGGGGAGATGGATGAGTGCTTAGGGGAGATGAAGGGTGTGCCCCATGACCTCCCTCCATGAATTTCCTTAATTAGACCATTAATAACTGAGAATTTCTTTATTTTTCTTTAATAATTAATCCAATTAATTCCCTAATCAGAATAATTAAATTAATAAGCTTAGTGGTCTGTAGGATGGTCCTTGGTCCAAGCTTTAGCCTATAGTAAATGGGTTGAGCATTTATTCCTCTCATTTAGGCTCCACTTTGATCATGCTTGACTTGGGGTGTTGACTTAGTGAACCAATGGGTTGACTGGTTCCATTGGTTAGTCTTGAGTCCTATAAAACCTCCTTGTGCTGGTTGGGCCAAGGAGGGACCCCAATTGGGCCAATTTGTACAAAAGGTGTAGGTTTGACCAAAATTAGCCTAGATTTGACTTTGGTCAAATTGGAGAAATTGACACCATAGGGATGGGGGTTTTGGGTCTACTTAGCCCCTAATGATATTATAAAGCTAGAGGTGAGGTCAATTTGACCATAAGAAGTCTAATCGAGCCTATTTAGGTTGAGTTGACCTATGTTGAGCTATAGTTGACTTTAATCAATTTGGCCAACTTGGTTGACCTAGCCATGAGTCCATTGGTCAATTGCCTCCCCTTTAGGGTTAGGGAGGTGTTAGAGAGCTTACGTTGAGGTGATGAGTTCATTTGGGTGTAAATCGGCCTAGGTTGACTTGTGCACATTGGGGGTGCACATAACAATTTTCCTTAGCTCATGGAGTTATAGAGTCGTCTTCTTGCCCTAACTCGCCACTCAAACCCTAACACCAGCAAGGGGGTCTAGAAGGGCCAGGGATGTCACACTTTTCGCTAACCTTCCTTCCATTCAAGCTCTCGCTCTCCGCCTCTTATGTGATTGTGGGTTTGTTTATTTCGACATTGAACAAAAAAGAGCTTCACATGGTTTCGCTCCCCATATACATGTGTATATCAGAGCCTCCCCAACTCTTCGCTCACATTCGTGGATCTTACCAGCGCTCTTGCAATTTTTTGGATTCCCCTTCTTCCAGCAATACAAATTACCTCGCTTTAATTGATTTCCTCGACGCCACTCCTTGCCCGCAACCACGGTCAGTTGATTTTTGCAAATTCCGTTGATTTTGTTCTCTGTAACCTAGTTATTTCCTCCTCATATGAATGTTATATAGATTTGATTTCATTGCTTTAATTGATTTCACCATTTTGCTAAACCTACATTTGATACATTTCCTCATCTGATTGTTAAGTAGATTTGGTTTCATCGCTTTAATTGATTTCACAATTTTGCTAACCCTAGATTTGATTGTATTAAATTGCTATTACATTTGTCCTTAATCAGCTCACTGTTTTTATGCTTTCAATTATCTCCTCACTGTCTCACGTACCTCTGCCCTGTTTTTCTATACGCCTTATATCATACATTATTTAGTTGAACTCACTTTAGCTGCACCTACTTTACCATCTTTTCAGGGCTTAATTTGTTTTTCATTAGCCATGAAGCACCGGTACGGTTACGGGTACCGGATATGATACGTACCCAGTACGACAGTACGAAAAATTTGAAAAACAAGGATACAGATACATCATGATACGTTATAACAAATATAATATATATTTATGCATCACAAGTGCAATAAAGAATTCTCAAAACATCGTAACATCAAACATAAATCATAATTTGAAGTATAAGTTCCAAATCAATGCAACATAACATGAAGTTTTCAAACATTAAGCATTCGTAAATATTACAAAATTTAACATTTTATATGTTTAACCAAGAGAGATAAAATTAAACTTAAGTCTACTTAATAGTCTTTTTTTCTTCATTGTTAGAGATCAACATCTTCAATCTCTGGTTAGTCTAGAGACAAGTTAGCCGTTTTTTTAATAACTTGCGTTGAATCAACACGTTCAATGCATGTACTTGTAATAGAAACACACTGATACCAGAAAAATACTCGGTACAGATACACAACTTAATTAGACGTACAAATGTTCTTAACATAGAACCAACTTTTGTTTACTCTAGAAAACAAACTCCTATCACAATATGCTGAATGATGTGTTAAGTCTAAGTGTGTTCACATAGGTGTATCCATTAAGTATTGGGTACGTACCGGTACCAGATACGTATCCGGTATAGGTACGCTACCTCCAGGGAAGTATCTGTTGTTCACTTCTTCATAGTTAGTAATAACATGTTATGCGTATTTTGCCTAGAATTCTGTCACAGATGCATTCACTCACTCTGTTCAACTATCTCATATTTAACAAACAACAAATTTAACGAAAACAAAAATCCACCACAGAAGGAACATGTACTGTAAGCCATTTCTCATGAATCGTCGTGATAATAAAAATCATCATGTACGAGACAAAAGAGCTAACATGATAGAGGAATAGTGTGATGCAGTGCATGAAATTACATGAAATTGCGAAAGGGACCGAGTGTCGCAAATGACAGAAGAACAACGTGCTACAAAATGAGCTTGCGCAAGAGAAAGGGCGGCATTAATGACGCAAGAACAACAAGCAAGAAGGGGGGAAACAATGCATAACTATGCTCGACAGAGATGACATGTTGTGAGTAAATAAAAACAATAACTGACAGTATATCAACAAACAACACAACGAGATACAAATAAAGAGCAAAATCAAGCTCCTGCAACACCTCCTAACTTTATCAATATCCGTCAAAACTCAAGCGTCCCATCATCGCATACATTAGGTAGATGACTAATTCCGTTCTACTATCTATTTCTTTTGCAACTACATTCGATCACATCATATTACTTTCAACATAGTTTATATGCGCCTTATATTTTCCCATACTACTATTCCTTGACTCCTTATAATGTTAGAACATCTACTACATGAAATGTAACATCACCGTTGTGCACGTGGCCGCTAGGCGAGCACGTATTTCTTCTGATATGGGCATCAGTTAGCTACAAGAGTTCGCGAAGAAAAAAGAGAAGCAGCAGAACGAGAAATTTCTCCGAGCCTGGTGGTATATATATAGCAAGAAGATGAGACCCACCAAAAGATTCCCTCCAGCTCAGCAGGTACTCACCGAACACGTGGGGTTGGATGATTCTTTACGAGCTTTGCGAAAGCTCAAAAAGAGCGGGGATTGTGTACAACCTAGTGTTCGTCGAGTGGGTCAGCCAGGCAAGCGGGCGAGCCCAGGGGGCTGCCGGCTCTCTTCCGCCACGTAGGCGGGCCTACCACTCTCGCCAGCTCGCCAGCCCGCGTTCGCCTAAGTGGCCATCCGATCAAGATCGTCGGTTTGCCTCCGTGTAAGGGGAAGGCGAGCCGCATGAGCCCGACTCGCACTCTCCTAAAGAGAGAGGCGAGCTATGCGAGCCAGGCCGCGTCCGCCCAGTTGAGTGGCGAGCTGATCCCGATTTCCCCTTATGAGTGGGGTGTTGATATCACGTGGTTAATATAATTTTGTCTGCCAAATGTGATTAGGTCTGCATTTAGCTCCTCAGGACAATGAAATTTCGCTGTTAGCAGACCTCCTTTTGGCTGCATATAACTGTTTAGAACAGCGAAGTTGAGCTATTGGCAGGCCAGGTCTAGAAATCTATAAATAGACCCAAGGGGATACCTCAGAAGGCAAGCTTTCTTGTTCTTTAATTCCCAGATCTTCTTGTGCTTTCTGAGGTGCCCTTAGATCAGCACATGCTAAGGAGGGGAAGGGTTTTAAGATCTTTCGGGTGCGTGGTGGACCTCTGTGCTGGAGTCTTGGGTCAGTTTTGAGCTCTAAGTCTTCAGTCAGCCAAGCTTGCCAGGAGAAGTGTGCGGTCGCTCCTTCCCTAAGGATTTGAACTCCACAGAATCCGGTTCCCATTTTCAACATTTTGGTGCGATGAGCGTGAAGTGTGACCAACACCGAAAACTTTTGCGAGTCCAATGACTGGAGGTGAAGTACAAGGATATGACCGGGGCAATTCGCCACCTCCCCCCCCCCCCCCGCCACCCTCGGGATGTTCGAGGATTTTAGGCAAGAGATATGAAATCTCGTCATGTTTGCACTCAGGAAACGTGACGAGTGCTCAACACTGACCGTCCCAGTGGTCGCCGCCCTAGTTATGGACGAGAACGCCCCCGTCAGGAGACATGGGAAGAAGTAGTGGAGGAAGGCAGCGAGCGAGATTTGCCAGGGCGAGCTTCGTTCCCCGGCTCGGCGAGCGCGGGTCGAACCTGCGAGAAGGAGGTGCGGATCGCCCGACTCGCCTAGTAGGAGAGGGGAGTGCTTTCAGCGAGCTGGTCTCGTCTGCACCAGTTCCAGAAGGGTTCCGCGAGCCGGAAATGTCCTACTACACCGGAAGGGATGTTCCGGTCCAACACATCCAATGGTTCGAGGATGTAGTTTCGATCTGATAGATGTCAGATGCCTTTAAGTGCTGACACTTCGCCATCACCCACAAGGAGAAGGCGAGGGATTGGTTCCACTAGCTTCCGGCCAGCTCTATCTACTATTTTGAGGACCTGCGCCGGAGGTTTTTGCTGAGGTTCACAACTTCCAATAAGAGGAAGAAGAAGTCTGAGTCCTTATTCCTCATCAAGCAGTGAGTGAACGAGACTCTTGTGAGCTACGTGGATAGGTTCCATGAGGAGGACCTCCAGATGCAGGAGATATCAGGGCACACTCTCATGGTAGCCTTCACCCTAGGGCTACAGCAGGGGTTCGTCCGGATGCAATTGAAATGGGTGCCTCCAGTGTCTTTTGAGGAGCTGATGGAGAGGGTAGCCCGAGAAGTCGAAGGAGAGGCATCGAACCCAGAGTTTTCCAGGAAGTTAGCCAGGTGGGCTACATGGGAGTAGAAGGAGCTAGGAGGTGGCAAGGGGCAGGAGGCTAGCAGGGCAGAGCCCAGGCAGAGGGAGCAGCAGCAGCAAATACCGAGGTGGGGGTTGCAGGAACCGAATAATCGGAAAGGATGGAGGCAACAGGACTGACAAGACCATGGCCCAAGGAGAGGTTTCCACGGAGGAGACCACCGCCAAGGGGGGCAGGGCCAGTTCAACCCTCTGATTTGAAGGTAGGTCCAGAGACCTCCTCTCCCCGATCAACATCAGGCTATGACGATAGCCTTGGGGAGGTGGAGGAGAGGAGCCCGGAGAAGGATACCGGGAGGCAGAGCGGAGCTGCCCTATTGTGACTTCCACCAGGAGGAAGGGCATGCGACGACTACCTGCTCGAAGTTCCTAGAGATGTGGGAAGATAGGAGGCAGGCCCTGCAGCAGCAGCATTGCCAGAAGGTGTAGATCGAGGAAGTCCTGTCAGGGGCAGTGGACAAGTATGAAAACCGGGACAATGTAGGAGGCCGAGGATGGATTATGGTGATCTATGGAGGTGTGGGAGTCGAGGCCGCCCGCAAGGCGAGCCTCCACACCATGTATCGTCGGAGCATCACCTCCATGTCCTTAAACCCACCCCCATATGAGAAGATTACCTTTTCCCAAAAGGATATGTCAGATCATGAGGATCCGTTCTACGATGCGCTGGTAATTCAGGCCACCATCGAGAATTTTACCATCTCCCAGATCCTCGTGGACAATGGGAGCTCTGTCAATGTCATCTTAAAAAAGGCGTTCGATGCGATGAATGTGGAGGCTTGGAGGGTGTTGGCATTGTATGGGTCTTTGTTCTGGTTTTTTGGAGAGAGTAAGGAGGTGGAAGGAGGAGTGGGGCTCCATGTCATCTTGGGGGGGGGGGGGGGGGCAGTCCAGAAACTATAGGTTCGTCGTTGTGGACACTCCTACCAGCTACAATGCCATATTCAGACGGCCCCTCATCAGCGCCTTCCGTTGCGTGTCATCCTCCTTCCACCAGTGTCTCAAGTTCAACACTGAGGGCATCCGGATTTGGGTCCGGTGAGACCCTAAGGTGGCAAGGGAGTGCTACGTGACCGCGGTCAACTCCATCTCCTAACAAGGAGGAGCCGAGGAGATGGATAGTAGGATGGAGGAGTTGTTTGGCCAGGAGGCCGCTGGAGAAGCTGAGGGGATGGAGGTAGAGGAGGAAGAGGTTCGCGTCCATGGGGGAGGGGCGGAGGAAGTTCTGGAGGAGCTGGCCAAGGTGGTGGCCATAGAGGAAGCCGAGGAGGAAGTTCTTGCCCCAGCTGAGGGGGCCGCTGGTGAGTGGGAGAGCAATCCCGGCTAGAGGCAGCAGAGGAGGTGGTGGACATGGAGGTTCTCATGCAGGGAGGAAGGGTGGAGAGAGTGCAGATCAGCAGAGGACTGAGCCTGGAGGACCAGAGGAGGATACTGGAGTGCATCCAAAAGAATATCGACATCTTCGCATGGAGCACGGCGGACATGTCGGGGATCGATGCAGATGTGGCTTGCCACCGCCTCAAACTCGACACTGATGCCCGTCCCATCCGACAGAAGTAGAGGTTCACCGCCAAAAAGTTGGTCGAGCCCATCCGAGAGGATGGTAGAAGCTTTTGAAGGTGAGGTTTGTATGAGAGATCCAGTATCCAGGTTGGGTCTCCAATGTGGTGATGGTTAAGAAGCGGGATGGTCGCTAGAGAATGTGTATCTACTTCTGTCTTTTAAATAAAGCATGCCCTAAAGATTGTTACCCCTTACCTCAAATCGGCGCGCTGGTTGACTCAACCATTAGTTTCTCTCTAATGAGTTTTTTAGATATGTTTTCAGGTTATCACCAGATCAGGATGCATCCATTCGACATGAAAGATGTCTCATTTATCACAGGCGAGGGGTCAATAATTCACTAGTCGCTAGAGAAGCGGCCAGGACCACGGGAAGGGCATGCTCCACAACTGTGGGGCTGGCAACCCGCTCAGACATGCGCGGGGAGGAGTGCCTCGGCTCCATTACCCCGCCTCCGTCCTCGCGAGGCGCCTCCTGCGAAGAAGGAGAAATCAAAATTGGAATAACAACGACATCAGGTAACCAACCCGCGTACCTCATTGGTGGCCTCGGCACTGGCCGCCGAACTAGATGTAGGGGCGTCGTTCAAGCGACGCCGCCTGATCATCTTCGCCTTCTTCGGCATGAAGACAGGACCGAGCGATCCTCACGCCAGCCAAGGGGCAGCATCAAATGACCTGCTCCCGCGTTCCCTCCCTCAAGACCGCTAGGCGAGCATGCATTTCTTCTGATATGGGCATCGCTCAGCTATAGTAGTTCGCGAAGAAAAAAGAGAAGCAGAAGAACGAGGAATTTCTTCGAGCCTGGTGGTATATATATAGCAAGAAGGTGGGACCCACCAAAAGATTCCCTCCAGCTCAGCAGACACTTACCGAACACGTGGGGTTGGATGATTCTTTCTGAGATTTGCGAAAGCTCAAAAAGAACGGGGATTGTGTACAACCTAGTGTTCATCGAGTGGGTCAACCAGACAGGCGGGCGATCCCAGGGGGCAGCCGGCTCGCTTTCGCCACGCAGACGGCGGAGCTGCGCTCGCCAGCTCGCCAGCCCGCATTCGCCTAAGTGGCCATCCGATCAAGATCGTCGGTCCGCCTCCGTGTAAGGGGATGGCGAGCCGCAGGAGCCCGGCTCGCACTCGCCTAAAGAGAGAGACGAGCTGCACGAGCCAGGCCACACCCTCCCAGTTGAGTGGCGAGCTGATCCTGATTTCCCCTTATGAGTGGGGTGCTGATATCACGTGGTTAATATAATTTGGTCTGTCAAATGTGATTAGGCTTGCATTTAGCTCTTCAGGACAGCGGATTTTCGCTGTTAGCAGACCTCCTTTTGGCTGCACATAACCGTTTAGAACAGCAGAGTAGAGCTATTGGCATGTCAGGTCTATAAATCTATAAATAGACTCAGGGGGTACCTTAGAAGGCAAACTTTCTAGTTCTCTAATTCCCAGATCTTTTTGCTCTTTCAGAGGTGCCCTTAGGTCAGCACAGGCTATGGAGGGGAAGTGCTCTAACATCCTTTGGGTGTGTGGTGGGACCTCTGTGATGGATCCTTGAGTCAGTTTTGAGCTCTAAGTTTTCAGTCAACCAAGCTTGCTAAGAGAAGTAAGTGTGCTGTCGCCCCTTCCCCAAGGGTTCGAACTCCACAAAAGCGAGTTCCCGGTTCCAACATTACCAACGCCCTCCCACACCTATGGAGACCTCCTCTGCATCTTCTTCCGACAATTTCAGCAAGCCTTCGACGAGCTTCCCACCCTCTTTTGCTCCAGCCGGCCGCCTATCACTGTTCCAGAGCTAAACCTCTATTTCCAAGCAAAGGATGTTTTGGACTTCTCGACCCCATTGAAGTACCACACCTGTTTGGTCCCTGCTAGCAGGAAGGATCATCACAGCCACTTCTTCCTCGTGGTATACCTCTCCCTCTCCTGCTCTCAATCCTTAGTTAATTTTATGTTCAGAGTTTTAAGTGAATAGTTAATTGTTGGAGCTTGTCCGACTAATTTTATCTCCTAAATATCGTTTGTTTCATATCCGTGGTTGTCAATTTCTTGAATGTTATGCATGTGGAAACATGATTTTTGTAACGTTAATATGCACATGCGGTAGTCTTACGTTCGTGAGCGCCGCTTAGGTTGTTTTATTCGTTCAAAATAGCCCGTGAAGTACTCTCACGCCAATTTTTTTTAAAGATCACAATTTTTACATTTCAAAACTACAACCCTAGGTTTTGGGTGCAACACAGTTTCCGCAGGACAGTCATGCAACATTTTCTCCGATCGACATTTGAACTTTCTACTTGCAGGTCACATCGAGTCTCATCGGGGTCGAGCTCTCCCAACCTCAGGAAAATTGATGCAACCCGCGACATATCTTTATTTTTATTTGCACATGTTTTATTTGTGTAGCGTATGTCTTGGTGCGTTTGGTTTTATCTTGTTGTGTTAAGATGTACACACATGTTATTAGCGCTTTTGTGTATTTTTGTATCGCGCACGTTATTCGCGCAATTTTATTTGGCTCGTTGGTGTGACCGGCCAACGAGACCCTAAATGCATAGGTCCAGTGTTTAAGAGGTAGATTAATTAGGGCAAGTGAAAATAATTAACTATTCTAACTTAAATCATCCATATATCCACCGACAGTCCTCCCTTAAAATTAACCCACCTTTTCTTTATTTGATCCTTGTCAAAATTTGTTAATTTTAAATGAGAAAATCTTGGGCTGCTATAAGTAATCCCTTTAAGAAGAAAACCCAAACTCCTCCCTGTATAAATAGGAAAATTTTTTGGTGGGCTAGACTCATATTTCAGCTGTGAGCCTTTAAATAGGACCGGGCCCCACTCTCTTCTCCCTTCATCACACGAAAATTTTCCCGCTTGGCGCCTTGAGAGCGGGAACCGCAGCAGAAACACTAGTTCCCCTAGCATACAACGCCATTAGAGAAGATTGAACCATCGTCGCCACCACTGCATCACGCCAGCGGGTTCGATGGACTGCGCCGCCCAGCCTGACGAAAAGCTACAGGAGGAGGTTCAACCCTCTCGGGTATTTCCGCCACTACCAATCTACAAGCTGCCTCACTCTTTTCCGATTTCAGTATTTTTTTACTCTGTTTTGTTTCCCCATTGCTTTTTTGTATGGATCTATATTCCGACCAGATTTTCGGATAGTGTTTCTTTTCTGACTACTTATTTCTGCTAGTCCGGCCGGAACAAAATATGTGTCGAAACAAAATATGTGTTGTACAAGCTGCCCACACCTTTTAAACGATTTGTTCTTGTTTTTTCAGAGTTGTGCCAGTGTTGTTGTCTATTTGGAGTACGAAGCTTACAATATGTACTGTGAGTACGCGCACAAAAAAAGCTTTAGCGTTCGAAAAACACACATACTATACTAGATACACACTCAGATCATCAAGTCAAAAGGGTATAAGTGTTCCAAAGATGGTTATAAGCGTTCCAAAGAAGAACTTGTTGATCAGATGAAATTTCATAGATTAGACAGTAGAAAAGGATGTTTGACATGCATACATTTCAGCTTTGATACAGAGGGGAAAAATTGAACGGTTGCAAAACTAGTAGTGGAGCATAACCATCCCTTAGCTGTGCAAAACGAGTCTCATTTTCTGCGGTCTCACAGGAAAATATCGAATGTTCAAGTTGACTTACTTAAGAATATGATTGGGAGTGGATAAGAACGGTCCACACATACAATTTTCTTGCTGAGGAAGTTGGAGGCTTTGAGAATGTTGGATTTTGTAAAAGCGATGCTTACAATTATGTTCAACACGAAAAAAGCACTCATAGTGAGTGGTGACTTATTAAGCTTACTGAAGATATTCAAGTACTTGCAAATGAATGATATCATGTTCTCATATGATGTGTGTACTGATTAGTTTAACAGATTCGCTAGCTTTATCTAGATGGATGGACATAGTAAAGTGGATTACAATTATTTTGGTGATGTAATTATATTTGATACCACTTATTGATTGAACAAATATAATTTAGCATGTGCCATGTTCATTACGGTGAATCATCACCAGCAAAATGTGTTCGTTGGAGGCGTCTTCTTGGCTGAGGAAACCATTGATGCATTTTGTTAGTTATTTGAAACTTTTTTGAGATTCGTAGGTGGTAATCAACCTAGCACAATATTTACTGATCAAGATCAAGCGATGGTCGTCGCAATCTCGAGAGTTTTTAGTAATAGTCGACACCATTTATGTCAATGACATATATCAAAAAAAGCACCATCTAAGGTGTCGACCTTCAACCAAGATCCTTCTATTAGAGGTTTATTTTACCACTGCATGAACAAATGTGATACCAAGTATGAGTTTGATGTTCAATGGAGTGCAATGATTTCTCAGGGCAATTTGGAGGAGAATAGGTGGTTATGTGACTTGTATAAGATCAGACGTAAGTGGTCCACTGCTATAATAAAGACATTATCGATCTCGACATTTTATCAACCGAGAGAAGTGAAACCGCAAACAGCGGTCTACACGGATGTTCCAAAGCCACTAGCTCTTTAGTATAGTGTTACAACGGTGTTATCAAGTTGATTTCATCATGGAGGCAATCCGAGCATGAAGAGGATTTCAGGTGTAAATAAGGTAAAATTACCATTAAGGTCAGAAATTGTCTCTTGTTGAAGCAAGCATCCAAAGTATATATTAGAAAAATGTATCATATCTTTGAACAAGCCTATACAGATGGAGCATTAAATGTAAACATTATATATGAAGTTTGACATGATGATGACCACGTTCTTTATGTAACAAAGAATTATGATGGGGGGAGAGTGCTAAGTAATGTGTTGTTAGTGTTAACGCCAATACATTGACAACCGATTGCTCATGTAGGGGTTTTGAAACAAGGGCAATCATTTGTAAGCACATTCTCCCTGTATACAACTCGAAGAAAATGAAACAAATTCATAGTCAGTACATTTTGAGAAGATTCTCCCATATGACCAAGCAAGGGTTGAACTTAGCCAATAATATATGCTTAAATGACTCACAGTCCAACTTAGTACTGAGACATCACCTTCTCTGATTAACCTATGACCTAGCTAGGTGCATTGAAAACTGTCAACTTGCGAAGGAACATGTTCTTAATGTCATGACTGAACTTGGACGGAGCACGAACAAAATATTAGTAAATGACGAGAAAAATAAAAAATGGATACCGCGGGCAAAATACTGAAGACATTGAGCTTAGTGATCCGGCGGTGGTGTGCCCAAAAGGTGTATCGAATGCACGACTCAAAAATCATTTTGAAAAATCGAAAAGAAAGCATAGTAAGTGTTTTTTCATAAATTGAATTATTGTTACAATCTATATATTTACATCTTTGTCTAATTACAGTTTAAACTCAATTTACATTACACAGATCAAAAAGTGATGTCTAAGGATAAATCAAGGGCGAATGAGAATATTAAATAAGATTCAAAGGAGTTTAACTTCATTAGAAGCTGCACCTTCGAAGGGCCTTCAAGCGCAATGGCTGATCAAACATATTTTGATGTAAACGATGAGTTATCAATGTCATTGCCCAATCATTTTAGCAGTGTCCCAGATGTACTACTACATCAATAAAATATCTCCTAATCCCTGCGCTTGTGAATTTTTTGGTTTGGTTTTGTGCATATTTCATTGTTTTATGGATTAGAAGATTTATATGATTATGGATGCGTATAACCATGCATGTTGAAAAACAACCCTGGAAAATAATTGTGAAAGAAAAGACAAAATGACAGATAGAACAATTAAGCATGCATCAAAATCAACATGCATAATTACATCAAAGTCAATGGTTAAACTATATATAGAAAAACAATGCTGAAGAGCTTCAACATGCATGCACATAACTAATTACAGTTGTTGACTTTGAACCATATTCAGCCAAGTTTTCAGATGACAACATTTTCCAAAGATAAAGGCATACACATACCATCATTTTAAAAATAATCCAACTATTCCAAACGATAAAACCTCAGGTAACATTTGGGTATCTGCAATCACGCAAGTCATTTCCCACAATTGAAGTTTTGTGCCAAAAATCATCTGGCCCATATTGGGGTCACGTCAACGAAACTATGGTTGATCAAACATATTCTAATCTATCAAGCATTTTGATATAAAGATAAAGTTAAACAGTTAGGAAGACTAAATCAAGCGCTTAGTGTTGTCCAGCAAACCAAAAAATGAACTGGAGACCCTGTAGAGTTAACATATTTGAAACCTTCTAGAGTTATCATACTAGGAACACCCTTTGCTGGGCAAATCTTCATGCTGGACAAGCCCCTTGCTGTACCCATCAGAGAAAGTTCGTATGATTTCGTCCGCCAACTCGGCCCTAAATTTGGGCATCATACATTGCCAATCCTGACACTTCTCCCAATTTATCTTGTTTGCACTAGATACCGCCTCCATATACTTGATAACAAACACTCCATAATTTTGAAAGTTCAGTTGCTTTGGAGCTGAATCAACAAGCTCTATATTCCACCCCGTCATAGCAACCGAAAAAGCATCCTCAGTATCCTCATATAGATTAGAAATCTGCATAAGTAAAACATACATTAAACACATCTGCGCCATGGAAAAAAATGAACTCCTCTCCTCTATTTGGCAGTCTTAGAATCACTGCAATTTCATTCACCGTCAGCTTCACATAATATTTGCCAAGCAGAAAAGCCTCATTGTCTGGCCTGTACAGTCAGATAAGCCTATACAATAAAGAGATGTTCTGAGGACGACCTGAGAGGGTGAAAAATTGTAGCAGACTAGAATCACTTAATAGAATATTTGACTGATCAGACAGCAAGTCCAAGATGGGCTCGTCATGCTTCTTGAAAGTTGATATAACACATCTACTGTTTAGATATGTACCAGTTGAATGTCCTGCCATCTACACTTTTTCTAACAAATTAGTAATAAATAAGGATATATGCTCACTTTCATGGAGTTCAACTTAAAAAAATAGGGTTATTTAATGCAATGAATCAATAATGAATCAGCAATAAATCAGCAATGAATTAGGAATTTTAGTAGGGTTTTCCGGCCTGTACTACAGTAATTCCGGCCGGATTCATGTATTTCAACATACAAAAAATAGGGTTTCAACATCCAGGAAGCATTAGCCGTTGATGCTGAAACCCTCTCGAAAAAATAGAGTATACCAGACATTATTAAGGAATTAAGGAAAATGCAACATACACAATAGGTTCGACATACCAAAGATAAAAGAAAACACTCACAATAGGTTGGCATTGCGGTGCAATGTTAGAAGGGTTTTCGGCCTGTACTACAATAATTCCGGCCAGATTCATGGATTTCAACATATAAAAAAATAGAATTTCAACATCCAACAAGCATTAGCCGTTGATGCTGAAATTGTCTCGAAAAAAGAGTACCAATTATATATGGTATGTAAGAATCATGAGATTGGAAGAAAATGCAGTATACAAAAAAATTTCGGCATATCAGAGAAACAGTTCGTCGTGGGATGTCGCTGTGCCGCCATTGCTTCTGCGTCACTGACCTAAATCAAAACCTGCTCCGGAGGGCGAGCGGGGAAAGACTTCAGCAATGTGCGGAGAGGCCTGAAGGATCGGCGTTCCACACAGAGGAGGGAAGCTGCGCCGGGAAAGAAGACACATCGATTGGCGTAGGAAAGAAAACATGGGGGACTTTTAAAAAAACCATGCTCTTGAAGAAGGGGGAAAAGAATGGGGCCGTATCTTATTTAAAGAGCTGAAATATGAGTGTATCACATCCAAAAATTTTCCTTATAAACAACTTATTCCCCGTGTTAATAGGGAGAAATTTTTCGATCCGGTGCCCGTTTGGAAATCTAGGTCCGGGTTTAACCCTGTAGCGACACGTGGCGCGATCACAGCGGCACATTAAATCCCGCTATTTCTCTTCTTCTTCCGCCGTTTCTTCTGTTTCTCCCGCGCAAAATTTATAACCAGAAGCTAAATCTCGTCCTTCTCACGAATAATTGACCATTCTTCTTCGTCATTGTTCTGAACCCTCGAAAATATTCGACTTTCAACGGTTGTGGATTCTACCTGCAAGATATTTTCAGTTTTGATGTCGGTTTTTCAGGAGATCACTCTACGCCACCGTAGGGATTCTAGCTGAATGACGAAGATACAGGTATGTCAATAACGGAGCTCATGGAATACCATTTTATAACTTTTTGTAGTTCTTGATCTCCTGGGAGATCAAAATGATTTTCCGACAAGGAGAAACCTTATGATCTCTGTTGAGATCATTTTTGATCTCCCAGGAGATCAGAAATGATCCCCTAGGCGATCAAAATTATATTTCGATAAGAGAAAACTTATGATCTGTGTGGAGATCATTTTTGATCTCCAAGGAGATCAAAAATGATCTCCTAGGAAATCGAGTGTAATATCTATGCTATTCTTTTTTAATTGTTTGATGCTATCATGTGTAGGATATTTTTCCAATTGTGGATAGTGAAAAGGAAGCTTATGAGTTATACTGTCAGTATTCTACTAGGATTGGATTTAGTGTGCGTAAAGAGCACATGCTCTTTTGGCCTAGAACTAAAATTTTAAAGTTACGTGAATATTGTTGTTGTAGGGGCAAATCAAAAAGAGTGTCAAAAGTCCCAGATTCAGAATTTAAGTTTCGTCGGCTAGATATTAGGACAAATTGTCCGGCTGTTATTATATTTAAGGCAAATAAAGAAGGTAAACAGTTGACTGTTAGCAAATTTGTGGAAGAACATAATCATCCTCTTGTTATGGAAAATGAACGACATTTGCTTCCGTCACAACGAAGTATAAGTAAGGAGAGTGGTACTGTTCTACAGTCCATGACTGAAGCTGGCATAAGAACATCTGATACATACTCCTACCTAGCTGATGAAGTGGGGGATCTCAAAATTTGGGCTTCACCAAACGTGATGCATATAACTTTATTGACAAGGGAAGAAGATCTAAGCTCGATGGTGGTGATGCTGCTAGTCTCTTAGAATTACTTAAGGAGCGTCAAATGCAGGATAATATGTTTTCCTTCGATGTTCAAGTTGACGACATGAACATGTTTACAAATTTTTTATGGATTGATGGCCAAGGAAAAATTGATTATGATTGCTTTGCCGATATAATTACATTTGACACCACATATAGAATGAACAAGTATAATCCTGCATGTGCTCCTTTTGTGGCTGTTAATCATCATTGGCAAAATGCAGTTATTGCAATAGCGTTTATATCTGAGGAAACAATAGAAACATTCACCTGGTTATTTGAGACATTTCTAAAATTTGTTTCCGGCAATCAACCTTTGACAATATACACAGATCAAAATCAAGCAATGATTGTTGCAATTGGGAGAGTGTTGAGCCAAAGACGACATCGATTATGCCAATGACATATTGCTAAGAAAGCTCCTTCCAAAGTTCACTCATTCAATAAAGACAGTAATATACGTTCTTTATTTTACCATTGTCTTAACAAATGTGATACCGTTGAAGAATTTGAAGAATATTTGGGTCAAATGATTGTTCTTGGGAACCTTCAAGATAATAGATGGTTGAATGATCTCTACAAATTAAAAGAGAAGGTGTCTACGACATTTAATAAGAATGTTCTTGATCATGGTATTTTGTCTACTCAGAGAAGCGAGTCCATGAACAATGTATGCCATGCAATTACAAAGACCTCTTCCTCTTTGGTTGGTTGTTTTCTATAAATGGAGAAAATGATAATCAACTGCCGGGAAAGAGAAAAAGAAGAGGATTTCAGATGCAAGCAGGGGACTGTCCACGTTGATGTTAAAAATTGTCCAATCCTAAAACAAGTGTCCAAGTTGTACACCAGAAGAATGTATGGTAAATTCTATGAAAGCTTCAAAGTAGGGGCATTTGGTCTATTTATTGAAAAAGATTACATGACAAGTGAAAGCATATGCATTATGGAGATAAGGTGGTGTGATCGAGTTGAAAATAACAAATATTGGACAGTTGAGCTTGATCTGAAGACATTGGACATACATTGGTCTTGTTGCAAGTTAGAAACAAACGACATTTTGTGTAACCATACACTTAAAGCATATACACATAAGAATTTAACAAGCATTCCAGAAAAATATTTACTTCGAAGATGGATGGTACATGCAAAAAGAAGCATCTATCGCCATGACAACTTGAAGAGAAGTGAATCTAATTGTAGTCTTGCTTTTAGAAATCATATGTGTCGTGCTGCGTATGATTTGGCTCTCCGTGTAGAAAAGTGTGAAATTACCAAGAAATATGTGGTAGATGCAATTGAAGAAATATCTCAATATGCAGACTCCTGCTTGGATAATAATATGACAGGATCAAAGCTGAAGAAAAAAAAATCCTCAATCAAGGATCCACCTTGTTTGAGGCCTAAAGGTGTTTCGAATGCTCGAATAAAAGATCACTTGAAAAAGCAAAGTGAGTTTTCTCTGCACTATACATTTTCTAGTTAAAGAAGTATTTGATAATTTAAACACTAATTCTATTTCAGGGAGAAAGCAAAATGTTAAGAGAAAAGAACAGCCAACGACGACCTCGAATGAAGATCCAATTAAAGAAGAACCAATTGACATCTTGTCCCAGTCAATGCAAAATATAGACGAGCAAACATCACTCCAAACAGAATTTCCAACAGGATTTAGCTATACTAGTTTTGTTTTCAACAAATAAATGTTTTCAATGCTGAACACTGCATTAAAAATATTTATGACTCATCATCCACAGGAAATGTTTTAAAGATTTCATAAGCAATTTCTGCCCTGAATCAGGGCATTTTCTCAACCCAGTCATGACAGCTTTTCCAATCTAGGACTCCAGGCTGTAAAATGTGCTCCATGTACTTGATGACGTATACACCACAATCGTACATTTTCCAGACCATCTAAGCAGTCGTGGTCTTTGTTCAGGAAAAGAAACAGGTATGCTTGTGGTATGCTCCAAAAACCATATCTAAAAGCATATAATAATTCAATTAATGTATATAACAAACATAGAAAAGAAGTTGGTTTGTAAAATTAATATACTCACAATCAATGCATGTGTGCATCCATATAGATATCCCAAGGACCCCTGAGGCTGTACATAAATATTACTTGCGGGGGTGGGAGTTAGCTTGCCCCTTACAGATCTCACACTTATCATCAAGTATGAATGTATGGCCTGAGCCCAATTTATTTTTTTGAATGCTTCCAAGTCCAACAAGTTCTCAAACAAGTGTGGAATATAATCTAGACTAGAGGGAAAAAATAGGTTGCATAATACATGTAAGAGAAGGGAATTCAAGCTAACAACACAACTACCACTATCCATTTCAGTAATTTCTTTCCTTAAAGTGGTTTTTGTCCTAATGACATAAGGTTTTTGAACCATGACTAGGTTATCCCCATTATTTGGTAGCCCTATTATTAGTGCTACATCATTAGGGGTAAATGTAAGCTCCCTTGAACCAATAGAAAATGTATCCTTCCTTGCATCATAGACTGAAACCAAGTAACACAGTAGAGGAATATTTTGTGGTACCCTTGGAGCAGTGAAAATAGATAAAACTTTACATTCCCTCAGCTTTTCCTTCTCCTCGGCAAGCAGTCGATCAATTATTTTCTCAACTTGGCACACAAAATTGGAGAAATAGCACCTTGAACTTAAAAAATGTCGGCTACCACCTTTCTCCATTTATATATGTCAAACAAAGAGGAACCATTGACATCAGTTAACACATTTCATCAGTTAACACATTTCAGTTTTGCTCTCAGACAACATATTTCATCACTGATTTTTCAATAATGATCTCCTGTCTGGACCACATTTCCCAGGAGATCAACTGTGTTCTCCATGAAGATCACAAGTGATCTTCATGCGGATCAACTGTGTTCTCCATGGAGATCAACTGTGATCTCCATGGTGGAAAACACTTGTGATTTCCCAGGAGATCAACTGTGTTCTCCATGGAGATCAACTGTGATCTCCATGGAGATCAACTGTGATCTCCATGGTGACAAACACTTGTGATCTCCCAGGAGATCGTTATACAGATCATGACGAGATCGTCTTCCATCGTCACGGTCAGGCATTGCAGGATGTAAGCAAGAAAACCCTAAAACAAGGGCATGAACTGACCTGTAGAGGATATTCGAACGAGAGGCTGTAGAAACGGACTTCGGTAGGATGACGGCGAGGATGCGCAGGAAGATGGTAAGTTTCGAGCACAGTTCGCCGGAGTTCCGAGCACAGTTCGCTGGAGCACAGTTGGTTCGAAAAATTTCGCAGGAAAAGGAGAATAAACGACAGAAGAAGGAAAAAAATAGCGGAATTTAATGTGCTACTGTGAACGCGCCACATGTCCCTATAAGTCAAACCCGGAAATGGGCACCGGTTCGAAAAATTTTCCGTTAATAGGGTGCTGGGAAAAAAGAACAGCGCGCAGTGCCTCCTACTATTCGGTTCCCATCCAGCGCGGCACCCGACGCCTCTCAACCCCTGCTCGACGAAGCTCCCGTGAAGCCCGTCGAGTCCTCCTGGACTTCAGCTTGTCATCGGCGATTGACGCCGGAGCCCTTCCAGTGACCCTCCGACGGTATCTTTTCTTCCAGCGCCGCCGGAAGCCCGCGATCCATCCAGTCGCATCTCCAGCCACCGGATGGTACTCCAGTGACACCATAGGCCTCCTCCGACCTCCTCTGCATCTTCTTACAACGGTTTCAGCAAGCCTCCGGCGAGCTCCCCCCTTTCTTGCTCCAGCCGACCGCCTATCACTGTTCCACCCGACGCCTCTCAACCCCTGCTCGACGAAGCTCCTGTGAAGCCCCGTCGACTCCTCCTGGACTTCAGCTTTCCACCAGCGGTTGACGCGGGAGCCCTTCCAGTGACCCTCCGACGGTATCTTTTCTTCCAGCGCCGTCGGAAGCCCGCGATCCATCCAGTCGCATCTACGGCCACAGGATAGTACTCCAGTGCCACCCTAGACCTCCTCCGACCTCCTCTGCATCTTCTTCCAACGGTTTCAGCAAGCCTCCGTCGCGCCCCCACCCACTTGCTCCGATTCCAAGCAGAGGCTGTTTTGGAGTTCTCGACCCCATTGAAGTACCACACCTGTTTGGTCCCTGCTAGCAGGCAGGCTCACCACTGCCGCTTCTTCCTTGTGGTATACCTCTCCCTCTCCCACTCTCAATCCTTAGTTAATTTTATATTCAAAGTTTAAGTGAATAGTTAATTGTTGGAGCTTGCCTGGCTAATTTTATCTCCTAAATATCGTTCGTTTCATATCCGTGGTTGCCAATTTCTTGAATGTTATGTCCGTGGAATCATGATTTCGTAACGTTAATATGCACGTGCGGTAGTCTTACGTTCGCGAGCGCCGCTTTGGTCGTTTTATTCATTCAAAATAGTACGTGAAGTCTTTTCGCGCCAAAATTATTTTAAAGATCACAATTTTTATATTTCAAAACTATAGCCCTACGTTTGAGATCACATCACATGATATCAGGGCATTCACCGATTAAATGGTGGTTGCGTCGCAAATTAGGGGATAGTTCAAAGTGCGCGACCTTATCCTGCAAAGATACTTGGTAAAAGTGAAAGGCTTGATAGAGAGTTTTCAGTCTTTCTTCGTCGAGCATCTGTTGCTAGAGGAGAGCTCGACAACTAACCGCCTAGCCAAGTACAGCCCGAGGGCCGGGGGAACCGTGACAGAGTTGTTTTGTCAATCAATCGAAGAAGGAGAGATGATGGAGATTGAACAACGAGCCTCCTGGATGGATCCGCTCGTTACTTTTCTATCAACAGGACAACTTCCTGCCGACGATGGAGACCAAAGAAATTTTCGATACAAGGCAACCTACTATCTGCTGCATGAAGGAGAGCTATATTGCAAGACCATCTCGGCCACCCTGACCAGATGCGTGTCAGAGGCTGAGATTCCTTGAGTGTTGGAGGAAATCCACTCGGGAGAGTGTGACAGTCACTATGAGACTCGCACTCTGGAGCAATGAATTCTGAGGCATGACTACTTCTCGACCATCCAAAAAGTTGCGGAAGCCTTCTCAAAGAAGTGCCAAGAGTGTCAGCTCTTCGTTCCCCTCCAATTACAGTCAGCTTAGCAACTTCGCTCGATTACCGCCGCTTGGACCTTTGCTTTTTGGGGATTGGATTTGATAGGTTCTTTTCATCAGTCCAGCAGTCAGAGGAGGTTCGTTCTCGTCATGATTGACTGCTTCTTCAAGTAGATTCAAGATTGTCAGGATCCACGGGTCTGTGGTTCACATCCCAGTGGAGTTCTAAGTCAGAAGCCCGAGAGTAGTTGCGGCAGATGAAGACAATGAGGAATGATGTTTGGAAAACGAAGACGCTCAGAGACTTTCTCTGGATTATATCAAAATGCTTCGAGACCTAGCCTTTATTCGCCAAGAGGAGTTCAAGAGACGAATGACGAAGCACTTCGACAAAAATGTCCGCATCAAACAGTTCCTTGCAGGGGATCTCTTCATGAAAGATGTGGACGCAACAAGGAGAGCAGCCGCAGTCGGGAAGCTTAACCCTAATTGAGTGGGGCCCTTCATTATCCACGAAGCATTAACCACCAGAGGATATCACCTGCAAAATAAAAAGGGAAACTACTCGGAAGCACTTAGAGCGGTGGTGACCTGAAAATGTCTATTTATAGCAGGAAAGGGCACGCTTACCAAATTGTAGAAAATTGTTCAAAACTTAATAAATTCCTTGACCCCTGGAACACGGAATTGAGCGGGTTGTCTTTCCTTTTAAGTTCACCTCCACGATCGGTTTGAAAAACTAGCTTCCGACTTGGTTCTCCTAAAATGTCCAGAGCGGATGATGAGACAAAGTGATGGGTTCTAATGCGTTCTTATAAGACCAATCCTCTGCATTGACGACCGAGATCAGCTCCCCCATTGCACGTTGGCCTAACAACCTCCCGTTTGCACTTCTCACCCGACTGGAGGAATTATCAGGAACGAGTTTGGATGCCAACCTCCAAAATTCGACAAAAGGATAACTTAACAAAGTGTTGAAACCTTATATTAAGGCGTTGTCGGTCTCTGAAAAGATTAAAGACTCGCTCTCAACGTATTCTAGCCTGCGAGACAGGAAGTGTCGCTGCGTCTGGTCAATACCTGGGTGAGGATAACCCCCCAGACATTGATAAGTGACTAGGCGAAGGCATTCCAGGAGGTGAGAATCTGTAATAGGATGGAGAACTCGAGAGTGCCCGTCCTGTGTGACACCCCGACTGCCATTCCTTATCTATGGGTCCCCTCAGTTCCTTTCCGGTTGAAATAGGATGTAGGCCTCGAGAGTGTGTGTCCTTCGGGACCAAGGTTGTAGATGTCGGATGTCAGGTTCATGTCAGTTTGGGTTTGAAATGTCGTATGTCGGATTGCGGGAGATATATCAGAGGTATTTTACAATATCAGATTTTAATATTTAAATAAAGATAACAGTATTTATAAACACATTTTTTGCCAATAAGTAAAAATGTACAAACAAATCACTATAGCAAAGTACAGACAAATAAGTATTTATAACATTTTTTTGAAATAATTTTGAAAGATAAAGGAGAAGCCCATGTAATTATGCAAAGTTAGATGAGAGTATTTCTTAGCTACTGCAAAAATCACTATACCAGAAGTTAACAAAATATTGTTAATATAAGTTAGAAGTGCACAAGAGAAACAAAAATCACTGCAGATTTACACAAGGAAAGATATACACTTAGTTATTGCAAGAAAGAAACCTAACTATAACATAAGTAAGAAGTTTACAGTAACACAAGTTTAATAACAGTTTTAGATCTTATGACTTGATCAATATAACTCCAAATAAAACTTTCAACTGTTGCATAAACAAGAATAAAGAAGAAGAAAGAAGAAGGGGGCTTACAGTGGAGTGAAGTAGTAGAAACCCTAATGTCCGGCCTTGACTCCTCGCTTCCTCGCATGCGATGCCGATTTGTAGAAAGCCCGGCGTCGTCTACTCCTCGCTCGCGATGCCGATTTGTTGCCTTGTCGTCGGAAAAGAAGCTGTCGAGTATCGACCACTCCGTCAAAGCGAGACTCTCCCGTAAAAGTTAGGATAGAGCGAGAATTGCCAAATGCTTGAAATGGACTCGTGAAGTAGAAAAATACAGATCCCGTGAATTTTGTTTTTTTATATATTAAATATAATAACCAAAACATCGGGTTAGAGATATATCGATATATCGGGATATATCGCCGTTTTTTTTACAAAACGTTAGTTTTGTCAAATAAATCGATTTCGTTGCGGTTTGCACTCAAAACATTTATGTCGGCCGACATGTCGGACATGACGGCCGACATCTACAACACTACTCGGGACCCCCGATTGTTAATGCATATCTTCACTGCCTCTAAAGCTCCTGATTAGGTGGAGTAGAAGCCTCGAGAGTGTACGTCTCGCGAGACTCCCCCGAGTGCCACTCCCATGTTCAGGGGGCCGCGATTAGCAAATAGAGAAGTTTTGCATTTAAGCAAGTATGTACTTGGGCGAACTCATTGGCATACGAGCAATCAAATATGATGAGTTCTTTGAGCGAGTATGCAGATGCAAGATGCATGTGCGAGTATGCAAGTGTGAGTGTGCAAGTGAGAGTATGCAGATGCGAGTACGCGAGCAGGGGGCGCGCGTAGCAAACACTCAATATCCCAATGCCTATGAGCCGAACGAGTATCAAAGACAAACGAACATAAAAAGCAACAATCGAGCAAAATATTTCTTCTTTCATTTATATTCGGCGAGCATTACATCACAAAAAGGAGCAATGACGCATTGTATAAAGGTTCGTCCGAAAATATCTATCTATTTACAATGTCTAAAGAATGTTCATGCGCAGGAGGTCTTCCGCCGACTTAGGTGGCGTTTGGTTGGGCTGATGGCCTGTGTGCGGTGGAAACGCACCGGCATTTTGGGAATAAGCAGCGTTTGGTTGGAATTTTCTCAAAACCTCCGTTTAATTAGGTCCGCTGTTTTCTTGATGCTGCAGGCCGCAACTTTTTTCTGCGGTCAACCACAAAAGTCGCTGCTCCCGTCCGCCTCTTCAAGCTCCGATCGCTGCTGCTCCCGTCCGCCTCTTCTTCTTCCTCTTCTTCTTCTTCTTCACTTTTCTGGTTCTTCTTCTTCTTCTTTAAACCCGCGGCTATCTCGCTCCACACGAGTCCAATCCTCCAACTTTATATTCCGGCTCAGAATCAAGGAAGCTTGGATCAGGGATATTCCGGCGAGGATCGTGGCATGGCGGGCTGCTCGGAGATGTGGAAGTTGCCGAAGAAGTCGAATTTTTTTCTCACCTGCAATCTGTTGAGCAAGTACATCAAGGAGAAGGGCTTCCCGGCTGATCTTGGATTCGGGATGCCACCCCGCGCATTTGATCGCTCTGCAATAGGTGTTCTGTTTTTTTCGAGTTTTTTTGCTGATGGATTCAGAAGATTGTGTGTCGTTTTTAGGGGTTTTTAGTTTTTCTGTTAGATTTTTGGTGGATGGATATGGATTCAGATTGTGAGGTAACTTTCTTCCAGGTTTGATGTTTTATGGGGGATGAATTTTTCGTGATTTCGTTTGATTTCAATTGTTCTGTTTCAGTTTCTTCGTTGTCCCGTTTGTCCGAACTTCGAATAGTTGCAGAGCTGCATATTTTCTCGTTTTCCCAATTTGATAACTGTCCGGTTTCAGCAATTAGCAATTGCATTGAACTTGTAATGGTTGTTGGTTTAGGGTTTAGGGTGCACTGTTGTGATTCTCCCCTCTAAGTTGTTGTGCTCGATGATTATGTTTTATTAGAAAAAAATTTCGCTCAAAACTTTATTTTGTATCCAAACAACTTTTCGAAAACTCAGTTTTGTAAACTCTATTTCACCCAAACAGTTTTCTAACAAAACTCTGTTTTTCAGAATCAGCAATTTTTCTATCAGCAACAGTTCATCAGCAGCTTCTCATCAGCAACAGCCGAAGCAAACAGAGCCTTAGTGTCATATCGCCAGTATCGGCTTCATCGTGTCCTCATCCTCGATCACGACATCGACTTCTACCTCCTCCTTGTCCTCGCTGTCTTCGCCATCCTCGTCATATTCGTCTTTGTCAGAATCAGTAGTGGAGGACAAAACTCGATTAGACAAGTTGGACTCTTCGACGAGCAAGCCCGGGATGAGGTCCATCACCGTCAAGTCGGAGGCCGCCAGACCGAGGTAGCCATCGACCCTCAGCTTGGCGAGGACGACATTCTCCGCCGCACACGCGATGCCGCGACGAATCGCAGGAATCTCATTGCCATGAAAGCAGATCCTCTTGCCAACTCCGGGAGGGACCGCTACTGTGGGCTGTTGCTCGACGGGGCGAGTTTCGAGCTCGGTATTCTGCACCTGAGCCGCCTCCAAAGCCGCCTTGGTGTCCACGAGCTCCTGCTCCAGCTGGGACACCTTCTTCACAGTCTCGAGCTCGGCTTCCTGACAGTAACAACAAAAGTCGTCAGCACAACCATCAACAAGAGGCGACTATGCATAGGTCACACATCCGAACTAGGGTTCTCTTGTAAACTTTGCACTGGGCGGCCTTGTGCCCTAGCTCCAAAATCCTCTTGCTCAGCACTTTGACATGCATGCTGGGTTTCGAACAGTCTCCTCGCCGTGTAATGGCTTAGCTCGATAGCCCGTAGGAGCGCGCAACAGTTTGGTTCGCGAGCTCTTCCGCGCCGACATCCTGCAGTGAAGGCGACATCATATGCCTCGCCTCTATCCTCCCAATCCTCCGACCATGCGGGCAAGTTGGTCCTCAAGGTCACCTTATGCTCGCCCTCATCCCAGGTCACCAGCAGGCGATCGTAAGCATCCTCGCCGTCACGCCCTAGTCCATAGTTCGATGGAGGTAAGGCTCACCAGCCTCAGAAGGATCGACCTTCTTGCCGAAGCTCTCGCGGGAGATCCTCGCCTTCTTCCTCGCCGGTTCTTGGGACTTGGCCTTGCCCTTCCCTTTATCCTGCCTGTTTTGCGAAGAGCCCCCTTTTTTACCGGATCTATGTTGATCTTCAGCGCGCTAAGAAGTGTTGGTCAAGTGCTCCGACACTTCCTCGACATCAGTAGGCGGATTTTGCGAGCTCTGACGGGAAGTCGCGGCCTCCTTCGCCAGTGGGAGGGGTTCTCGCGGAAGAATGTGAGAAGCTGAAGAAAGAAAGAAAACAATTAGTCGTAGGAAGAAGAAAGTTATGTGCCGAAGGCAACGAGTACGTAAGAAGCTCACACAGATGTTCACCTTCGCCCGGGAAGATTTGCCCCAGCTGATTGACATGAAGTCGCCAGTGTACGACGTCAAATTTGCGACCTCTGAAGGCATCGATGAGTTGCTCTTGCGGCCCCTCTTGGAGAGGTGGCTTGAAGGTCGCCTCGGATGGCTGTTGCGGCCGGTGAGGAACTCTTTCGAAGTTGCTACTGACAATAACAGGCCACTCGCCCTAGCGACAGACCTTGTTCGCTGTACGGACCAAGGTGCAGACATGATCGCTCAAGACTCAAGTATACGACCCCCTCATTAGTCGCCGCGAAGGCGAAGATTTTTCGGAAGATAGAGAGATCGAATGCGATCTGCTCTGATCGTAAGAAACAGAGGAATCCCATGATCATCGCCACTCCGTTACGGTTGATCTGGACGGGGATGATGCCGAAATACCAGAGTATTTGACAGTACTCCGGTCACAACGGAAGTCGCATGCCGACTTCAAAGTGATGAATAGGGAGCACGAGCTCGTCCTCCAGTACCGTGTTCAGTCGCTCCCCGGCGAGGAGCCTCACTGAGTATCCCTCTAGAAGGAACCTCTTCGTAAAATCTTCTATGCCCCGCTCCTCAGCAACAAATTTCTTGAAAACCGCGTCCGCAAAGTTCCTCACATGCCCCATACGACGAGTAACAACATCATCCCCAACCATTATGAAGTGCGAGTAGAAGAGCAACGACTATCGATAGCGAGAAAGAAGAAGGTCAGAGATAGTCACGAGCAAGAAAAAAAATTACTGATAGCGTAATTAATACGTTCACACCCCCTCTATTTATAGGCGGAGGCCAGGGGGTATTGTGTACCTCGCCGCGAGTATCGCACAAAGCCGCTACCTACCCTCCACACACAAGAAGTCGCCAAAGCTCTAACTCGCGAGGATTCCTCCGAAGAGCGCTAACTCGCCAAAATTCTACACGATGAGGATCACAGGTAGCGAGCTGATCGAGCTTCACCTCCAACTCCATGTAAGCGCAAGCGTCCGCCTTGCGATACTTGTGGGAGGGGAGGTAGAGGGCGTCGATGAAAGAACCCTTCGGGGTTGAGGGGCGGCCTGTCAAAAAAGAGAAAGTTGCCTGTGTTAAATGAAGTTGCGATAAAGAAGCGATCTACTATTCAACAACAGCGAGTTACCCGACCGAGGAGATCGAGATCGGTGGGGGGAAGGGCTGCGATGGGCTGAATCTCGCTGACCTGACGAGGAACCTCCTTGTCGAACGACGACTTTCCCCTGACCGCAACCACCAGAATCTTGCCCCTACCCTCGGCGTGAAGAAGTGCGAGTATCTTCCACCCCGACCTTGCGACGTGCTCGCAATAGCGTGCGAGGAGGCAAAAACCTTTTGGATACGGGCATCCGAGGGAGCGGAAGGATTCAGCTGCAAGGGAGGCAGTGGCGGCGGAGTATTACTCGTCGAAGACTGCGACGAGCCTGTCGCAGGGAGAGATGTCCTACTCGCCCCTTGTTTCGAGATCTTCTTAGCGGGAAGGTCCTTATTCCTGACATCAAGGATTTGTTTCTCTGGCCGCTTCTTTGACGAACCGATGCTGATTCGAACGGGATGATCGGGACGTGACCCCTCTTGGTATTCATGAGCGACCAAAGGAGCTGTTCACAGAGGAGGCACAGACAAATGCTCGCCAGAAGCCGCAGTATTTGGCGGTGGAGCTGCGAGTAACAAAGAACCGCCAGCAAAAGGAAAACCTAATGATGGTGGTAATATGAGGTGCACAACGACGAGGTTTTAACCTTGCCAAGTGGCGAGTTCTGATTGCATCTTGGCCTGGACCCGACGAGGTCCGCCGGAAGAGGAGACTGCTGCAGTGGATGGCGAGAAGATTCAGGAGTTGGCTGTTCAACATCATCACCAAGGACTAGGTGATCGAATAATTTTTGGGTGCCAGTAGGAATCTCGGGTTTGTCGGCTAGACTGGCAACATCCTCAACACCAAGTGGCAGATTCTTTTTCTTAGAAGCGAGCGTCTTCATCTTCTTTTGTGGAGGGAGCTTGGTTGCATCGTCCCCCTCTCGGGGTTGCTTCAAAGTCTTGGGTTTGAGGAATCCCGTCAATTCTGCAATACTCACATGGTATGTTTTCTCAACAGACAGCGACATCCTGTGCGAGTTTAGAAAGTGTGCCTCAAAAAGAGCCACCCCCTATTTATAGAGGTTGGGAACCAACAAGAGACCGCGAGTAGTCCAGATACTCGCCAGCAACAGCTCGCCGAATAAGTGTTTGTTGTTTCTTTTCAAGCTCCTACGTCGCTAAACAACAGGGATTGTGTATAACCCATATTCGTCGAGAGTAGACTCACTCAAAGCCATGTCAGTAAAGGGTTAGAGTCAACAAGTTAATGCAGGAGTCAAAGTCAGCATTCAAGATAGTAGAAGACCTGAGCGAGTATGACGAGCACCCCTTGCATACTCGCCTGGTTGGCGACCAAGACAGATACTCGCCCAAGTTAGGCGAGCTCCTCCAGAAGTCGCATGGTCGCCAGGTGGGGGTTGAGCTATAAATAAGACCCCCCACCCCTTGGATTTTTCTATAAATAGGACCCCAGAGGTACAAAATTGATGACTTTTCCCGAGCTTTGGAATCTAGTTTCTGAAAATCTGAGCCATGAGATAGTGATCATCCCCCATAGTCGCCATCTTGAGATAGTCGCCAAGCTATTGTTCCTCTTGTACCCTGCTCAGCCATTTTTGGTTGTGGAGGGGAAGTTTTTTCTAAGCTTCCGGGTACGTGGTGAGATCTCCCTGCCGGAGCTCCTGAGGTCTTTTAGTTCTCTCTTAGTATTTTTGTCTTTGCCTGTCAGGTTGTCAAACCCGACCGCTGGATCAGTAAACTTAGGCTGCACTTAGATCCGAATTTTGAAGTAGGAATTTTCCCGGCTTCAACAAAATGTATTGTGAGTACGCTCGTACTGTTGGTTTTAGTGTTCGTAAAGAGCATCGTTTGGTCTGTCCGAGTACAAATATCGTCAAACAAAGGGAGTTCTGTTGCAGTAGATCTGACGTGAAGCGAGCTCCCAAAGTACTGGATAACGTTGCAAAATAGCGTAGATTAGACGCTAGAACTAATTGTCCGGCAGTGATCATTTTTAATGCAATAAAGAAAGGAAAAAATTTGACGGTGGGTAAATTTAGTGAGGAACACACTATGAACTTCTCTATAACATGGGCCAACATTTCTTCGATCTCATAGAATTGTCAGCAAGAGAAAGCTATTCTGAAATCCATGACTGAGGCAAAAATTAAAACATGAGATGTGTATACTTACCTAGTTGATGAGGTTGGTGGTTCCCAAAATGTAGGTTTCTTCAAAAGAGATGTCTATAACTTTATAGATAAAGATCAAAGATCAAGAAAAGAGGGAAAAATGCTATAAATCTGTTATAATTATTGAAGGAACAGACAACTAATGATAGCATGTATTAATATGAATACAAGTCGATGATTGGATGAATAGACAAGGTAAATTTGATTATGTTTTTTTGGGGATGTTATAACATTAGATTCAACAAACTGGATGTACAAATACATTCTTGCATTTTCCATTTTGTGGTTGTGATTCATTATTGACATAATGTTGTAGTAGCTATTGCCTTTTTATTTCAAGAAACCATAGTCATTCACATGAGTATTAGAAATTTTTTTTTGAAGTTTGTCACTGGAAAACAACCAATTATCATCTTTACGGACCTAGATCAAGCTATGACTATCGCTAGTGAAAAAGTTCTAACAACTCGCAATCATCGTGTATGTCAATGATTCATCGCTAAGAAAACCCCCACAAAAGTCCCTTCCTTCAATGGTGATGCTACTCTATGATCATTATTTTATAAATGTGCAAGTAAATGCGATACTCTAGATGAATTTGAAATAAAGTGGAGTGAAATGATGTGTCATGGTATTCCATTTTAGAATAGATGGTTAAATGATTTATATAAAGTTAAACAAAAATGGGCCACCTGTTTCAATAAAACTGTTGTTGATAATCAAATTTTGTCTAGTCAAAGAAGCTAATCGACGAACAATGCTTATCACTCAATAACCAAAGCCACAGATACACTAGTTGATTACTTTTTGCAGTTGGAGAAAATGATTGTGAAGACAAGTGAGAAAGGTCAAAAAGAAGATTTCAAATGCAATCATACCAGCTTACTGGTTAATGCAAAGAATTGTCCTATTTTGAAGCATCAAAAATATACACGAGTGATGTATGCAAAATTTTATGAGTAATTCAAGCAATGTGCATTTGGTTTATATGTTGTGAAAGAGGACTATTTTCGATAATAGTCAGGTGATTGTTATTCGGTGGAGTGACTGCAAAAAATAATAAACATTAACACGTAATGCTAGACATTAACAATTTTGATGTTTGTTGTACTTGCCACTGGTTTGAGACTAACAAAATGTCCTTTAGTCATGCATTGAAGGCCTATATTCATAAAAACATTACAATTGTTCCAGCTAAATATATTCTCAAAAGATGGACTTTATATGCAAAGAAGGATTTATATCTACAATCACGATACAGTGGTGGCGGTGATTGCCCATATGCGGTTGTTTTCGTAATAACATATGTCGTTACGCTTACGATCTCGCTGTACGTGTTGAGAAATGTGAGAAAGCAAAAAATTTATGTCATAGATAGACTTAGAAAAATCTCCTCGCATGCGGATACCATATTAGAAGCAAATTGCAAAATTTATCTTTATAGTATGGCCAAACAGACGATAAAAGATCCACCTAAACCTAGGGCAAAAGGGGTATCTAATGCATGGCTAAAGTCTCGTTGGAAAAAAAGTCTCTTTTCATTGGATTTTAGACAATGCTGAAGCAGATTAATAGACAGTAAACTGACGTTATTTTTTGTGTTTTATGGCCGTTCTTACTCAACTCCCCATATATTTTATTACATAAATACCGCAATCAACCAAGTTAACTTGGGTTGGAATTCCCCTTACAAGTGTAATGGACCACTTAAGTTCAGCTTGCATTTAACTCAGCTGGCATCATGGAGAACCCAAATCAATTTTTTTTGCCATTTCTCGTCTGCGAGGATTTGGGAGGGAATCATACAACATCCAACAATGCTTCTCGCTATTTCCAACTAATAAACACCAACGGTTGTCATACAAAACCGTCAGAAATAAAAGTTCAGCTTTCTTCATGATGGGGAACCATCAGATGCACCTGGAGGGGTTCGCCGCAAGGCGGGACCCACATACATGTATTCACGCAGGAAGACTTGATCGGATCGCCGATCGGACTCCGCAGTTGCGTCCGGGACGTCGCCGCGAGTCAAAAAAGTATATTATTTTATTTTTTGGAGTTTGTTTTGATGTACTTTAAGGGGCTAACCCACCGGCCAATCATAACCGTTGATGGGGATGTCCTAACTTGTCTTTTATTATAAATAGGAGTGGTAGAGGCTGATTTGAGTCATTGTTGAATTTGGAGAAGAAGCTTTCCCGGATTCCAGCGATCCCTCCCTAGTGCCGACGTCCTGGAACCCTAGGTGACGACTCCTAGGCCGCCAAACTCCTCCCCAAGGTTTGTCCTAACCCTAAGCCTTTTTCTCCCCTTCCAAATCCTCTCCCACAGCCCCCCAACCCTCCCAAACGCAGCCACATACTGCTGTCCAGATTCCAGTATATGTTCAATTTCCATCTACTGTTCAAAAATTTAGATTACTGTTCACGCCTATACTTTAATTAAAATTACTGTTCACTCCTATACTTTCGCCTCCAGCCTTCTTCCCCGCCGGACTCCCCAATTCCTCCTGGAACCACCGCCTCCTCCCTTCGCCAAAACCGGCCACCCAAGGGGTTTACCAACCCTAACCGGCCACTCCTTTCCCTTGTCCTTCGTGGATCCACTTCCCACCGCCCCGAAAACCCTAGATCTATTTTGATCTAGTGCTACCACCCTCCGATCCGTTATTTCCACCGCACAAACTTTTCATTTTTGCCCGGATCCGCTCCTAAATAGCGGATCTACTCACCCCGGTCCGGATCGACTCATTCGTGGTCGGATCCGCCGTCTTACCATCCGTTACCACCACTTTCCGCCGAAGGCAGCCACCGTCACCGTCCCTCGCCACCGATTCCACCTCCGATCGCCCGTCTTTACATCCAGCCCTCAAATCCTTCAGTGTCTCAGTTCCGCCCTCTACGTTGTGAGTATTTATGGTATTGTATTCTGTGACTCGATATTTTCATTTGGTTGTTTATCTATATTGTGCTGCTATTATGGTTGTGTAGGAATTGATTTCTTTTATGCTAATAATTGCCTGTGGAATTATTCGCCGCACACTTGCCTTGGCCCTCCGAGCGGAGGAAGCCGTTGCCCAATTGCTGAAATAATTATTTGTCTCTTTTATTTCAATTTTTTGTGTGGTAATCTTAATTTCATTGCTTATAATAACTGTTGACGTTACCCGACAGTCACATTGCATTTAGCGTTGCATTAGTGTGTTCCCCGCACCCACACCTAGAGTATTAGCTCCCGAGCACCACTAACCTACCCTACATCATTTTGGTATCTGAGGGAGGTTAGACCATTTGCATGCTCCGTAGTGGTAGGACTTTTAGAGTAAGCATGGTAGAACCACAGAACACCGAGGACCGAGCGACGAGCTCGAACTCGGACGCCGCTTTTGCTGAGTTCCAATGCCTTGTCCTAGGTCGCCTTGACACCATAGGAGCCCAGTTCGACGATGTGCTTCATGATCTTGCCGAGGTGAACCTTCGTTTAGGCCACTTAGAGGATGCCAGAGACACTCCGACACAACATGACGATTCACTTGAGGACGACCCTGACGTTCCTCCACGTTATGACTAGCGCCCACGAGATGGCCAGCCTCCGGCAGATCGCTACCGTCGTGATCCTCACCACCGAGCCCCAGCCCTACCGGCCAGGCGACATCTTGATCCGGTGCGTGAGAGGCCCCTACCTCTGCGCGATGAGTAGCGTATGCCGCGTAGACCTCATCCTGACCCCAGGGATCGAGGGCCTCCACTTGGCCACCGAGACCATCGTCGTGATGAGTACTACCCTCCAGGTAGGAGAGAGCGTGGTCCCCCACCCGGTCGACACGACTACGCTCAGGATGATTACCCCTAGGATTACCATGATCCACGAAGAGATGGACGCTACTTGGACATCACTCGTCGTATTCGACTCGACGCCTAGATCTGAAAGCCTTCAGCGATTGGCTCTTGGACATGGACCACTACTTCGAGTGGTATGACATGAGTCACGAGCGTTGTGTCCGCTTTGCGAAGATGAAGTTGATCGGGCAAGCTAAGATATTCTGGATCAGTGTTGAGAGAGCTTTAGAGCGGGATGGTTACTACCTCATCGTCAGATGGGATAAGATGAAGGAGAGACTAAAGGAGAAGTACCTCCCAGCGTCATACCGAGATCAGCTATTTGAGCAGCTGCAGAACTTACGGCAGGGAACGCTTACCGTCGCCGAGCACATGGCTCGCTTCGATGAGCTGATCGTCAGGAGTGACATTTCAGAGGAACCTATTGCCACTGCCTCCCGCTTCAAGGTGGGCCTTCGTTCCGATATTCAGAGAGAGTTGATTCCCTACCGCTTGGAGACTGTTGATCAGATATTCCAGCTCTCCCTCGAATACGAACAGTACCTCCGATCGTCTAGTATGAGGCAGTTCACTTCGCGGACTTATTCCTCGACTTTTAGGAAGCCCGCTCCGCCCCAGACCACCTCGGATGCACCCTCACGTATCCCCGCAGATGCGAAGGGTAAAGCCATAGCCACTGATGACCAACGATCTGGGGGCATTGTATGTTTTAGATGTTCTGGAAGAGGCCACGTGGCGGTGTAATGCCCCACGCGGAACCTGCTAGTTGAGGAGGAGGAGCAGGGTTTAGAGGACGAAGAGGAGGCCCCAAAGGAAGTTAAGGCCAGAAGGGGCTTGACCGTATGCAGGTGAAGGCCGAGCCTCACCCCCACCCATACCGTGTCGTCTGGGTCGACAAGACGACGATCCAGGTCACCCAGCGTTGCTTAGTCCCGATCACTATCGCGTCCTTTCAGGACAAGGTCTGGTGCGATGTCATTTCATGGACGTCGCTCATGTGTTGCTTGGCCGCCCCTGGCTTTTCAATCGTGACGTCACGTGCTTCGGTCGTTCGAACACGTGTGTCTTTTACGATAGGGGGCGGAAGATTACGTTGACGCCCACCCAACCCCGAGATCGATCCAAGGGTGTGGTAGAGCCATCTGTGAGCACGAGCGCCTCGCGGCCACTGCATATTTTGAGGCGAGTTGAGTTCCTACGAGATAGCGCCGAGTCAGACGTCATTTATGTAGTCGCCGTTACCCAGGTTACTGAGGACACCCCAGTTGACTACCCACCCGTGGTGCGTCCCCTTTTAGGCGAGTTTGCGGACATCATGCCAGACGAGCTCCCCGATGAGCTGCCTCCCCCACGGGACATTCAACATGCCATAGATTTAGTCCCGGGAGCCTCCCTCCCGCACCTGCCCCATTACCGTATGCACCCGGATGAGCACGCTGAGCTTAAACAGCAGGTTGACGAGCTTCTCCGGAAGCAGTTCATTCGTGAGAGTATGAGTCCTTGTGCTGTCCCCACCCTTCTTACCATAAGAAGGACGGTAGTCGACGTATGTGCATCGATAGCCGCGCCATTAATAAAATCACGGTCAAGTATCGTTTCCCGATCCCACGACTCGATGACCGACTGGATACTATGGTGCCCTGATCTTCTCCAAGATCGACCTTCGTAGTGGGTACCATCAGATACGAGTTCGTGAGGGAGACGAGTGGAAGACCGCATTCAAGACCAAGGACGGTCTATATGAGTGGCTAGTTATGCCATTTGGGCTGTCCAATGCCCCGAGCACGTTTATGTGAGTTATGACGTAGGTGTTGCGGCCCTACATGGGCAAGTTTCTGGTGGTATACTTTTATGATATACTAGTCTATAGCCAGACTCAGGCTGCTCACCTTGATTATCTGAGACTTCTCTTTGACACCCTTCGCCAAGAGAAGCTGTATGTGAACCTGAAGAAGTGCGCATTCCTCTCCGAGTCTGTCAACTTTCTGGGCTTTATTATATCCTCTACTGGAGTCTCCGTGGACCCTGGGAAGGTCAAATATATTCGAGATTGGCCTGTGCGTAAGAATATCCATGAGGTTCGTAGCTTTCACGGACTTGCCACCTTCTATAGGAGGTTTGTCCAGGGGTTCAGCACAATCATGACCCCCTTCACGAGCTGTCTCAAGAAGGGAGAGTTTCAGTGGACCCCCGCAGCCACTAGAGCCTTCGAGGAGATTAAGGAGAGGTTGACGACAACTCCAGTCCTACGATTGCCGGATTTTAGCCGTGCTTTTGAGGTCGCCTGTGACGCGTCAGGTGTCGGTATAGGTGGCGTATTGAGTCAAGAGGGACACCCAGTTTCTTACTTTAGTGAGAAACTGAATGAGGCTAAGCAAAACTACTCGAATTACGATCGAGAGTTTTATGCATAGTCCAGTCTCTATGCTACTGGAGGCACTATCTCCTTCCTCGGGAGTTTGTGTTGTACTCCGACCACCAAGCCCTACGTTATCTGGACTCGCAACGCAAGCTGGGCCACCGACATGTGAAGTGGGTCGAATATCTGCAGGATTTCCATTATGTTCTCAAGCACCGCGCTGGTGTTGAGAACAAGCCGGCTGATGCGTTGAGTCGCCGCGTATCTCTGTTGCAGACGATGACTGCGAGTGTCGATGGACTTGAGAGGTTGATGCTCGACTATCCGGCGTGTCCTGATTTTGTTGGGATTTACGCCTCCCTATCCCGAGACCCACCCGACCCTGTTGAGGGATATCAGATCTATGAGGGATATTTGTACCGGGGTTCCCGCCTATGCATTCCCCAGGCATCTTACCGAGATTATCTGATTTGGGAGTTGCACGCGGGCGCAGCCGCGGGCCACTTCGAGTGAGATAAATCCATCGTCATTGTCGAGGGCCGTCTCTACTGGCCCGACCTTAAGAAGGATGTAGCCCGAGTTGCGCGCCACTGCCGTATCTGTCGAACGGCAAAGGGCAATAAACAGAACACCGGTCTTTATACGCCTTTACCCGTACCACACCGCCCTTGGGAGGACATTAGCATGGACTTTGTTCTCGGACTTCCCCGCACCTTGCGGAAGCACGACTCCATCTTCGTGGTGGTTGATCGGTTTTCGAAGATGGCACACTTCATTGCCTGCCGCAAGACGGCAGATGCAACTCACGTTGCATCCATATTCATGAGCGACGTCTTTAGATTGCATGGCTTGCCCAAGTCGATTGTGTCAGACCGCAATGTGAGATTCATGAGCTACTTCTGGAAAATCCTGTGGCACAAGACTGACACTATTCTTAGGTTTTCCTCGGCATATCACTCACAGACGGACGAACAGACTGAGGTAGTGAATCAGAGTTTATGGAATCTGTTGCGGTGTCTGGTAGGAGAGCATGTAGGCAGTTGAGACTTAGATTTGCATATAGCAGAGTTTGCCTACAAATCTACAATAGCTCAGTCAATAGGTCCACTGGGTTGAGTTCATTTCATGTAGTGTCTGGATATGACCTGAGGAAACCCATAGACCTTGTGCCGAGCCCTTTAGAGTCCCGCTCTAGTGAGTCTGCAGAGTCATTTGCACAGCACTTGCATGATTTGCATGAGTCGGTCCGCCGACAAATAATATTAAGCAATGAAAATTACAAAGCCTATGCAGATAAGCGAAGGCGTGAGCAAATATTTAACATAGGCGAGAAGGTAATGGTGCGAGTCCGCCCCGAGAGGCTCCCTTTGGTGCCTACCAAGAAGTTAAGCACGAGGCGAATGAGTCCGTACTCCATTATTAGTCGTATTGGGATCAACTCCTACCGACTTGACATCCCGGCCAGTATTAGAATTCACCCTGTGTTTAATGTTGAGGACCTGACTCCATACTATGATCCTCATGAGTATGTGGACCCGAGCAGTGGAGATGCCCAGCCACCCCCGCCCCACTGTCGCTACCATACCACCCTCACACATCTGATGGACATCCTGGTTCACCCACTGTTGCCACCCACCCACTCGGTACGTCATCCCCTTTGGTTCCACCGCAGACATCACCGATCGCACCGGGATCCACCTTCCAAGAGGCGAGAGATGAGAGCATCACGGAGATCAGATCCCACCAGTTTGTTCCCACCTCGGACGGACCGCGTTGCCGCTACCTGGTACATTGGCGGGGCCACCCAGACACTGACGACACTTGGATACTACCGACAGAGCTCGATCGGCTCGCCCCCAGACTTCGACCTCAGTACGATCATCTCCATTCATCGGAGATGAAGACTTTTCAGTCGGGGGGAGTTGATGGGGAACCATCAGATGCACCTGGAGGGGTTCGCCGCAAGGCGGGACCCACATACATGTATTCGCGTAGGAAGACTTGATTGGATCGCTGATCGGACTCCGCGGTTGCGTCCGGGACGTCGCCGCGAGTCAAAAAACTATATTATTTTATTTTTTGGAGCTTGTTTTGATGTACTTTAAGGGGCTAACTCACCGGCCAATCATAGCCGTTGATGGGGATGCCCTAACTTGTCCTTTATTATAAATAGTGTAAAAAAAGCTTCAAACCTTGTATATACTTCTTGAATTTAAAATTACAAGTATGAATACATTTATATAGGAGAAGAAGAAAGAGAGAAATCTCAATCCAAGATGTGAGACTAATACAAATAGAGAGAGAAGAGAGAAAAATGGGCCCCTAGATGAGCCCTAAAGTAGGCTTTTCTAACACTCCCCCGCAAGCTGGAGCGTACAAGTCGTAGGCACCAAGCTTGGATAAAAACTGGTAGTATAGTGGCCGGGAGAGAGCTTTAGTCAGGATGTCAGCAACTTGGCTTGCAGCAGGAACATGCTGTAAATCTATCTTCTTTGCCTGTTCCTTTTCTCGGATAAAGTGACAGTCAACTTCAATATGCTTTGTGCGTTCGTGAAAGATTGGATTCTTGGCAATATGGATTGCCGCTTGACTGTCACAGAATAAGGTCGCTGGTGATGAGAGACGAACACCCAAGTCTCTCAGAAGGCTCTCAAGCCAGGTTAACTCGGAAACAACAATAGCCATAATGCGGTACTCAGCTTCAGCAGAAGAGCGAGCAACCACATTCTGTTTCTTGCTACGCCAGGTTATGAGATGTCCACCGAAGTAGGTACAAAAACCTATTGTGGAACGCCTATCATCAATGGACCCGACATAGTCAGCGTCAGAGTTTGTGACAAGGCATAAAGATGTGGATGGCTTGTACACAAGCCCTTGTCCTGGAGCGTTCTTGAGATACCGAAGAATGCGCTCGACAGCTTGAAGATGAGATGTCCTCGGGGCATGCATAAATCGACTCACGACTCCTACGACAAAGGAGATGTCTGGTCGAGTAACTGTAAGGTAGATCAGTTTCCCAACCAGTCGTCTGTAGTATTCCGAATTCGTAAGCAGCTTATCGGAGTCAGAGCTATGAGCCGATAGCCTGTGATTAGCGTCCATTGGAGTATCCGTAGGTTTGCATCCCGAATAGCCAGCATCATGAAGAAGGTCCATACAATACTTCCTTTGGGATAATACAAGACTATCAGGACGTCGTGCAACCTCAAGCCCGAGAAAATATCGTAGGTTACCAAGATCTTTGATCTGAAAGGCATAGTTCAACTGTTGCTTGGTATGTTGTATCCCTATAGTATCGTCGCTAGTAATGAGGATATCGTCAACATAGACAAGTAGAATCACTGTTCCGGTTGGCCGGTGTCGAGTGAAGAGAGAGAAGTCAGCCGAGCTCCTAGTGAAACCAATATCGCGGACTACCGTGCTGAATTTGTCAAACCAAGCGCGCGGGGACTGTTTGAGACCATAAATAGATTTCTGAAGATGACAAACCCAAGGCTCCCCCGTGGTCTCAAACCCGGGAGGTTGATTCATATAAACAGTCTCCTGTAGATCACCATTGAGAAAGGCGTTCTTAACATCCAGCTGATGAAGAGGCCAATGACGGTGAACAACTAAGGAAAGAAGAACTCAGACCGTGTTCAATTTGGCCACTGGAGAGAAAGTTTCCTCATAATCAAGGCCATGTTGCTGAGTAAAACCCCGGGCCACGAGGCGGGCCTTTAGACGCTCAACGGTGCCATACGCCACATGTTTAATAACAAAGATCCACTTGCAGCTAACACATGATTGACCTGTAGGAAGAGGAACCAGATCCCAAGTTCGGTTGGCCCAGAGAGCCCGCATTTCATCTTCCATGGCCGCCCGCCATCCGGGGTGGTGAAGAGCCTCCTGTACAGAATTAGGGGTGGAGATAGAGGATAAAGAGAGAGCACTCTGACGGAGTTCCGGAGAGAGGCGGTGAAGAGAGACAAAGTTGGCCATTGAGTGGGCAGTGGAAGCAGTTGTCGGATCCGCAGGTTGCAAAGCATCATGAGAGCGGGGCAGCTCTTGTAGGGTAGTAGACGAGGGAAGACGTCGAGTGTACACACGAATGACTGGTGGTGTAGGTGGTTTAGGTGGGATGGGTGGGGGAGGTAGTGGGATGGTGGAATTGACGGGGATAACAGGTCGCGGGAGAGGTGGCGGAAAAGGAGGGTCAATAGATTGAGAGTAATACGACTGATGTTTGAGGAAGGTGACATCAACAGAAGTAACCACCTTGCGATCCGTGAGAGAAAAACAAATGTAGCCCTTCTGAGTTCGAGAGTAGCCCACAAACATATATTTAGTGGCACGGGGAGCAAGTTTGTCAGTGGACGGACCAAATGATGAACAAAACATACACAACCAAACACGCGTGGGGTGATGAAGAATGGAGGTTGGGAGAGAAAAATGAGATTGAAGGAAACCGCAAAATTGAGGATAGATGAAGACAGACGGTTAATAAGAGTGCGAGCGGTTGAAACCGCAAAATTCCAATATTGTTTTGGAACATTCATCTGAATCATAAGGGATCGGGTGACCTCGAATAGGTGTCGATTTTTGCGTTCAACAACGCCATTTTGTTGGGGTTATATGTGAGGCCCCCGTTTTCGACCCCACATAATTCTGTATCTAAGCTACTTTCAATTCATTTATCCCAGTAAGGCTAGTGAGCACAAAATAATACACATAATAAAAATGTACCTCATACCGTGGATCATTTGACGAGTTGTTGTTAGGTCTCCCAAATCCACCTCAGTTTACTTGTGTGCCCAAAGTCACATTCAGTACCTAGACAAAATTGGCGACGGGCTTAGTCATAAAAATATGACTAAGTGAGAATATACCTCTTTAACTTGCTATATAAACAAATAAAAATGATTAAACATATCAGTAAACATTTTTCATACTAACCCGTTTTTGTACCAGTAATGAAACTGTGAAGCGATATTATAACTGAAATGTTAGTAACTATAAAACAATATAAGTAGTTATCGAACAGTACTCTTCAGTAGCTATACGAGTGTCAGTACAAGTATGCAAAATATACCAATAACTGTGCAAGAAGGTAAAGTATGTGACATTGGAGCCATGTAACAGTGTCAGTACTAAAGTATACTAATAATAATGCAAGAAAAGGAATTCTGTGACAATGTAATCATGATAATAACATAACTGTAAAACCATATCAGTTCGCATGTTCATTTGCAATGTATCAGTGTGACTGTATAACCGTACGTTCTTATGTTATCTTTTACATTAGGTAATGTTAAAGGTAACTGTCAACGTATCAGTATCTGTATTTCAATATTTCAGTCTTTGAGCCCGACCCTTCTGGGTCATCAGTATCCAAAACAGTACGTACAACACGCGTTTATGCCTTTCGGCTCGACTGGTTTGGCAAATCATCAGTATCCTTTATATGCGCATTCATATGCAGTTATACCCTTATCATTACTATGCATCGATGCATTTTCATTTATGTTAGCTGTATGCAATTTGTTAATATACTTAGAGTTTATGTGTTTCTTCATCCCCTCAGAATTTAATCGCCTGTTTGCCTTTATACAAGGCCATACATATGCGAGTAATCATTATCAGTGATGTACAAGTATTCCATGCTAACATATGCGAGTAATCATGAGATTGCAATACTAATAATCATAGTGCGCATAATGAAAAAGAAGGACAATATGCGTAAACTTAAACATGTAGCTCTCACCATCAGTCGTTTTGTTCTTGTATCGCAACTCATATCATTGTCGCGTCTATTTGGAGATGTCATCCTTCACGATATTTGTATAGATTCATATCATTTATCGGGGTTGCACCTTACTATAGTCACAATGCTAATTCAGATGATGACATCATTTGGAAGCTATTCAACCAACTATTTGTTTTACATACCCATCAAGACACAAAGTTAAAGTAATAAAACTTCATTCCCAACTTCTAACAAGAATAAATATAACATAGAGGTCTATACTATCAGAGATTTTTGGCCATGGGGAAATCTCACATCAGCATAATATTTTTAGTTGGTTTTTCCCCAACTGGACAGAATAGGAAATCAAGAAACGCCAGTCTCTATCAGTTTCAGTTATTAAAATAAGCTCATGCTCTCAAGTACCCTACACACACATCAAGCAAAAGAGCAACACCAATTAGTTGCACCCACATGAAGAAGAGGTGCACCACTAAACAAGCAATTTAACCATTTTTAGACCATAAAACCCTAACATAGCTGGCCGGCCATGGGCAACTCAAGTACTACACAATAATAAATAATGAACTTATTCCCAAATTGAGTTAGAAAGCCTTAATTGAAAACCCGATTAATCACACATTTTCTGCAGCCTATAACCGGCCAAATCTAAAATTCCAGCCACCACAACAAGTAATGGTCAACAATCGTTAAAATAACTCGTATAGATCTCAAAATAGGCCAAGCCTACATGCTCTTTATAATGCAATACACCCGAAATCCAGGGAGACTAAGGAAGAATAAACAAGAAAGAGATGACTTACAGTGAAGTTCGCACAAATCTGAACGAGTCACCATCTGTGAATCAGCACAACAAAATGCGCTTAATAAACCAACCCAGGCTTTGATCGCCGCAACATGTAGAAATAACTAGATCCGTGAAATAAAGAGAAGGAGAAAGATCATCTAGCGATGAGAAGAGGGATCGAGTAAACCCTAGCACCATCTTTGCCCATCCCAACTTCCGGAGGAGAACAAATAAATTGAATGAGTGTTGGCAAAAACAAAACAGGGCTCGGGAATACATACAAGCAGCACTGCTTCTCATGAAGTCCACCGCCTCAAACAATAAGGCTTAAGCTCTTAATAAATCAACTCAAAGCCAATGACCTCATATTTCCAAAATACTTAGCCGACCCACTTTATCCTGTACAACCACTTCCCAGGTGCCAATGAAAATAACACAATTACATCCACATCACTAAATGGCCAAGTATAGAAAAGTAGCAAAATCAACATTCCCTCAAGACGACTCAAGTGCCGCAAAATATCTCAAACTTTCAAAGCGACGCCGAGTCGACACTGATTATTTCATTTTCCTCATAGGAGATATTTATTATTACATTTTATTATCCGTTTGGGCATTTCATGTTTTGGGTCGTTACAGTATAAACACAGGAGGTCTGATGGAGGATCCCAAACTCCGCACAGAGCTGAGAGAAGGTATGACTAGTGTATTCTCGGGCATTATCAGTGCGGAGGGTTTTAATGGTTGTGGAGAACTGGTTGCGAGTTTCAATAAAAAAAGGTACGGAATACACCAGGTAATTCAGAGCGGTCATGAAGGAGATACAGCCAGGTCACCCGAGAATAGTCACTCACAAATGTGACAAAGTAACGGTATCCAAAAGCACTTGTAATTTTGTAAGGGCCCCAAATATCGGAGTGAACAAGATCAAAGGGAGCAGGACGCCGAGAAGGATGTGGTGAGAACGTAGAGCGATGATGTTTCCCATAGATACAAGACTCACGCGTGAACTCGTGGAAGGAAACGTCTGGGAGAGATTTTTTGAGGATGTTTAGAGGAGCATGACCCAGACGTCGATGCCAGTCAACGGAGCTAATAGACGACAACACCGTTGGGGGAGACGAGTTAAGGATATAGAGATCATTCGACAGATGCCCTTTTCCAATGATGGTTTGCGTCTTGCGATCCTGCACAACACACAAGTTAGAAGAAAAAATAACAGCACAATCGAGGTCAGCAGTGAGTCGGTCAATAGAGAGAAGGTTGAACGGAGAGCCCGAAACATGAAGAGCAGAGCGAAGAGTAATGAAGGGAGTGAAGTGAATATCTGCAGCACCAGAGACGGGAAGTGTGTCCCCACTAGCAACAGTAATGAACCGGGGATGCACAGAGTTCAAATATTGTGGTGGTTTCCGTGATGTAATGTGGTGAGAGGCGCCGGAATCCAAAATCCAGGATGAGCTGTGAGCAAGGCAGGAGGTACCACCATCGGAAACAGACACCACAGAGCCCGGAGGACAGCCGATCATTTTGCAAGCAGTAGTCCGCAGCGGTCACTGTGACAACGCACCAACGGCAAGAAACAACCACTATCAGCGCGGTAAGAACAAAGGCCGCAACGGCTAGAAACAAGCAGGCTGCGCGGTTAGGAGAAGACCGCAACAGAAGCAAACACCTGACGAATAAGGAACGAGACCGGGCGGATAAAAACAGACCGGGCCAAGGTAAACACGACCTTAGCGGGTCGATAAGCGGCAATGGGGAAAACCGGGAAGGAAGTCGCCTCGAGAAAGACCAGCTCGCAACGAGAAGGAGCAGTCCGCGCGGTCACACCAACGATTAGGCAGATTGCGACCAAAATGCAGAAAGAGAAGTCCGCACGGTCAGATGGACAGCCGCGGATAGAGAGAGAGAGAGGAGAACTCGCACCGGAAAGGAAAGGTCACAGCGGGAAGCAAGATACTACGAGCTAGGAACTCGAGCGGTCAGGACACAAGACCGCGAGTAAAAACAACTCAAAGCAGTACCGCAGCGGACAGGAAGAGAGACCGCAGCGGGAAGACAGAAAGGAGGTCCGCGCGGGTAGAGCAAGCGACAAGTCGAGGCCGCAAGAAGAGGCCGCGAGAAGAGAAGGCAGGTCGCAGCTAGAGCCCAGAAACAACCACGCGAGCAGGCGAGAGGAGAGGAACTCGCGACGGACAAGAGAAGTGCCCGCTGCGGTCAGGAACTCGAGGCAGACAAGAGAAGAGTCCGCGAGGTTGAAGAAAAGCAGCAAGGAGACCGCAGCGGACAAAAGGAGAGTCCGCGGCGGATAAGAGAGGTGGTCCCCACGTGTCAGAGCAGAAGATGGCTATAAGAAGCCGGAGGAGGGTGGAACCGCGGAGAGGGAGAGGAGAAGCGGATGCAGAACGTGTAGGCCGCAAAAGCCGCGCGGATAAGGGAAGAGCGGACATACCCGCAGTCCGCAGAAGAGGAGCCCGCAGAGACAGGCGGGTAGACGGGTAGGAGGGAGACCGCAGAGCAAGCTGCGGACAGGAAGGAGGGCGGGCTGGGCGGTCGAACAAGGGGAAACCGCAGGCTTCGAACCTGGCTCTGATACCATGTAGAAAAAGCTCCAAACCTTGTATATACTTCTTGAATTTAAAATTACAAGTATGAATACATTTATATAGGAGAAGAAGAAAGAGAGAAATCCCAATCCAAGATGTGGGACTAATACAAATAGAAAGAGAAGAGAGAAGAATGAGCCCCTAGATGGGCCCTAAAGTAGGCTTTTCTAACAAATATGAGTGTTAGAGGCTGATTTGAGTCATTGTTGAATTTGGAGAAGAAGCTTTCCCGGATTCCAGCGATCCCTTCCCAGTGCCGACGCCGTGGAACCCTAGGTGACGACTCCTAGGCCGCCAAACTCCTCCCCAAGGTTTGTCCTAACCCTAAGCCTTTTTCTCCCCTTCCAAATCCTCTCCCACAGCCCCCCAACCCTCCCAAACGCAGCCACATACTGCTGTCCAGATTCCAGTATATGTTTAATTTCCATCTACTGTTCAAAAATTTAGATTACTGTTCACGCCTATACTTTAATTAAAATTACTGTTCACTCCTATACTTTCGCCTCCAGACTTCTTCCCCGCCGGACTCCCCAATTCCTCCTGGAACCACCGCCTCCTCCCTGCCCCAAAACCGGCCACCCAAGGGGTTTCCCAACCCTAACCGGCCACTCCTTTCCCTTGTCCTTCGTGGATCCACTTCCCACCGCCCCAAAAACCCTAGATCTATTTTGATCTAGTGCTACCACTCTCCGATCCGTTATTTCTACCGCACAAACCTTTCATTTTTGCCTGGATCCGCTCATAAATAGCGGATCTACTCACCCCCGGTCCGGATCTACTCATTCGTGGCCGGATCCGCCGTCTTACCATCCGTTACCACCACTTTCCGCCGAAGGCAACCACTGTCACCGTCGCCTCGCCACCGGTTCCACCTCCGATCGCCCGTCTTTACATCCGACCCTCAAATCCTTCAGTGTCTCGGTTCAGCCCTCTACGTTGTGAGTATTTATGGTATTGCATTCTGTGATTCGATATTTTCATTTGGTTGTTTATCTATATTGTGCTGCGATTATGGTTGTGTAGTTGTTGATTTCTTTTATGCTAATAATTGCTTGTGGAATTATTCGCCGCACGCTTGCCTTGGCCCTCCGAGCTGAGGAAGCCGTTGCCCAATTGCTGAAATAATTATTTCTCTTTTATTTCAATTATCTGTGTGGTAATCTTAATTTCATTGCGTATAATAATTGTTGACGTTACCCGACAGTCACATTGCATTTAGCGTTGCATTAATGTGTTTCCCGCACCCGCACTTAGAGTATTAGCTCCCGACCACCACTAGCCTACCCTACATCACTTCACATTTTCGGTTGTCAGATGTGGAATATACATCTTCGCGACATCTTTAGAATGCTTTATTTGGCTATACAGTTAGAAGAAAGTAAATGAAATTAATTTGTAATATTCTAAAAAACATGTATATCAAAATCTATTGCCCTTTTAACTGCTTGTCTCGCACATAGATTAGGATTGATGTAAATAAATTGCAGTCAATTTTTAGAATCTTTTGCCCTTCTAATTCCAGTTTATGGGCAAAAGCATCGAGATGGCAATCGACATCGTATCCCCCCGTCAGTAAGTCGTCCATCGATTCTCTCATTCAGGAGATTTTAAAACATTGAAAAACAATATAATTCTAGTACAAAAAAGAATTCAGATTACATGTTAAAATTCAGATATTTCTCAGCTACAATTATTCAAATAGAAACAAAAAAGAAATACTCATACTTTCAACTTTAATTTGTTCATTCTTTCATGAATTAGACTTTGCTGCTCCTCCGTCAAGAACATCTTCCAAGTTTTGTATCCATAATCTTCAGGATAAGTATCTAATTCATCCTTTTTTCAAGTTTTGTACCCATTTCTGGAGACTTTCCATAATCTGCTTTCATTTTACACAGCTCATTCACCTTGGTCTCAAGGCTGTCAAAACATTTATGCAACTTGACTCAAGTCTGTTAAACCCTCTTCCAAGTTGGACTCAATGTTATTAAAACGCAATGCCATTTTGGTTTTTCTTTCTTCCAATTCATCTTTCTCCTTATTCACGGGTTGACAAACGATGAGTTGGTTCTCTACATAGCAGTATGTTTGATCTACTCTTGTAATGGGCTAGAGATGTAAAATAGAATATTTTATAGGTGTAATGTGGTCAAAACATACCAAGATGACTTTAATATTAGATTTCAACATGCTCATAAATTTCACATTACTCCATCGTTGTAAACAGGGTCTTTTTGCAGGAGGCACTCCGAGCTTAGTATGCTCCAATAATCAGATCTGAAGAAGGCATATTAAATAACATTATAGGAAAAATTAATGTTATAAAGTTGTGAGCATCCATTGAAACGAATTTTGACAAGTAATACTTGTGAGCATCTATTGAGATACCCAATTGATTTAGGTGATTCCTTCTTCAACTTCTTTCTTTTCTCAGCTAAGCCCCACACACTAGCCATGAGATAAGAGTGTACAACTTTTGACCAGTTGTACTTAACAAACTCAATTGGATCAGACAAATAAATGCAAAGCTCTCGAATTTTGTTGCAGCTGTATGAAAAAATAATGACATAGCAAATATAAAATGAAATGTTTCAAGTATTTCTCTTCAAGCTTGTAGTTGACAACTGAAATGACAACAATAATGTCCTTCAGGTCTTTTTTTAATAGCCCGAAAAAGGTATTTGGATCAACTTCAACTTTCAGCCCTAGGTTAGGCATGCCAAGAGTCATAGCAACCTCATTCACAGTAAGCTTTAACATTTTAGATCCAATTAAAAAGCTATCAGTTAGGCTATTATAGCTCATCACAATTTCAACTAAAACATGGTTCTGTGGCAGAGTGGTAGAATAGTAAAGATACAAAACACCAATATCCCTAAGGGTCCGTTCGTTTCGCAGGAATTGAGCTGCAGGAATTGGAATTGAATTCAATTCCCATTCCCGCAGGAATTGGAATTGAATTCAATTCCAATTCTGCTGTTCGGTTGAATGCAGGAATTCTGTCATGGGAATTGGAATTAGTAATTTCACTGTTCGGCTTCATATAAGAATTTTCTGTCCAAACGTGCATTTTTTGCCCCGGAGCACATTTTTTTGCCCGGGGGCATATTTTTTGCATGGGAGCGCAATTTTCGTTCGGGCGAGCATTTTTCGCCAGGACACACAGTTTTCGCACGGCCGCACATTTTTTCGCACGTCCGCACAATTTTTCACTGCGAAAAATTCACGCCCGCCGGTCGAAAAATGTGCACCCGGGCGAAAAATGTGTGCGCAGGCGAAAAATTCGGGACCGAGCGAAAAATTCGCGCCCGAGCAAAAAAATCGAGCACAACCAGAAAATACGCAGTCGGGCAAAAAATTCGTGTCCGTGGAAAAATTGCGCGCCCGGGTGAATATTGCGAGCACGGACGAAAATGCGCGCCCGGACGAAAAATGCGTGCTCGGACGAAAAAAGCGCAACCAGACGAAAAATGGGTGCTCGGGAGGAAAAATGGGCGTCAGGACGAAAAATGCGCGCCCGCGCGAAAAATGCCCGCCTGGGCGAAAAAGCGCGCCCGGGTGAAAAATGCGCGCCCGCGACTAAAAATGCGCGCCCGGGCCGAAAAATTCGCGCCCGGCCGAAAAAATCGCTTCAAGGAGAAAAATTCGCGCACGGGCGAAGATTTTGCATCGTGACGAAAATGCGCGCCCGAACGAAAAATATGCGCCCGATCGAAAAATATGCGCTCGACCGAAAAATACGCGCCCGAGCGAAATATTCGCATCTGTGCGAAAAATGAGATCCCTGGCGAAAATACGTGCATTGGAAAAAAATGCGTGCTCGGGCAAAAAATACGCGTCGGGGTGGGGGGGATACGTGCCCTGACGAAAAATTCGCGCCCGAGCGAAAAATTCACGCATGGGCGAAATATTCGCTCTCGGGCGTAAAATTCGTTCCCGAGCATAAAATTCACTCCCGAGCGAAAAAAATCGCGCTCATGCGAAAAATGCTCCCAGGCGAAAAATATGTATCCGGGGAAAAAATGCGCGCACGGTCGAAAAATGCGCTCCATGGCGAAAAATGGTTGTTGTGGCGGAAAAATGCACGCCCGGCCGAAAAATGCGTGCTCTGGCGAAAAATGAGCTCCCGAGCGAAAAATTCGATCCCAGGCAGAAAATGTGCGCTTCATCGAAAAATTTGATCTTCGGCAAAAAATTCGGTCATGGGCGAACAACATTATTTGCGTTGATGTTTTTTTGAGAGAGTTAGGGACGCGCTGGTAGGGGTGGGAATCACGAATTCTTACCTCATGAGGTAAGAATTGAGGGAGACATGTTTCTTCTATAATCAATTCTCATGGGAATTGAAATGAATTCCAATTCCAATGTAATTTTATGACCGCCGAACAGCCACAATTGGAATTGGCAAATGAATGCCAATTCCAAAGGCCCAATTCCCGCTTAACGAACGGACCCAAAGAGTTTTCTTCAAAATTTTATCTAATTTATCCACAATTGGTTGTGTTGTAGCATAAAATGAACAAATAAAACACATGGACTAAAGAAAATGTACTCTCCCAGTACCCTTAGAGATGGTGAAAGTCTGAAAAAACATATTTTTATCAGCATGACTTCTGTGTGGTATCAGTTGACATCTCTGGGGTAATAAATAGCTTCTGAGATGTCAAAATTGACATCTGAGCTATCACAAAAAATATATGAGATATCCAATATTATGACTGAGATATCACACAAAATGATTTCTGTGTGGTATCAAATGACATCATAATGTCACAAATAACTTCTGAGATGTCAAAATTGACATATGAGTTATCATAAAAAATATCTAAGATATTCAGTATTACAACCAAGATATCTCAGAGGACATTTAAGATATTTCAGAGGGCATCTCCATTGTCATAAATGACATTTGAGTTATCAAAGTAAAATCTCAGTTGACCTAAAATGTTGAAAGCACCCTAAGCGAAGAAGTTGGAGATGAAGATGCCGAAAGCTAAAATGACGAAACCTGATGGAAAATGCATATATACCAAGGTTATCGTAAATGCTGGGGGGAGAAGCTTCAAGGTGGTCGGAAAATAGCAAGGATGAGCAACAATGAGGAAGAAAGACTCCAGCGGCTCTGTATGGTATCTGAGACATTGGCAGAGAGGTTCCGAAAGGTGTAAATAAAATTAACCGACAAACCCTAGACGGTTTAAAAATATTCATATTTAATTCGAATTTAACTTCACTTATCAACATCCTGTAAATCCCGGACCGCGATCTCTAGCCGGAGCCCGTACACAAATTTCTCCAAAATAAAAAACCTAGTGCCACACATAAATCGGCGGCGAATGGGCATATGAACACGACTTTTTTTGTTTCCTCTCTGTCGGCCTCTAGCCTATGTTATTAAAGGCACGCCTCAGGCGCGCCTAAGGCTCCAGACTCACCAGGCTCAGAGGTTTGCGCCTCTGTGCGCCTTTAGAATATAAAAGGCGCGTCTGAGTGAATTTATTGCTGTAAATTTATTTCTTCATAAATTAAGAAAAAATAAAGCAATAACTCAATAATTTTTATTGATTTAGTGTTTGTGAAAGATAATTGTGCGTTGAAGATTAGATATAATATAAGTGACCACATTGATTCTATTTTTTAGGAGATATAAATGATAGTACTGAATGATTAATTAGTAGACTAGATGAAGAATTTGATTGAGAAACTGAAATGATGTTTTGATGCTGATTATTTAAAATCGATGTGGTTGCGCCTTGCATTCATTTGACGTGTGCCTAGGCTCAAAGACCCCTTTGCGCCTCGGTGCGCCTTGCACTTTTAATAACTAAGGCTCTAGCTGAGGCCCCGTTCCCGATTCCGCTAGCGATTCCAGACGACAGGGCGCTGTCGGCCTCGACAAGGCTTTGGCGACCTGCATGTAGTCTTCGACCCCATCTCCAGCGAACATACATGTAATGGAAGTCGGTATCCCATGCAGTCTCACCAACTCACAAATGAAGGCTTCCACCGCGGACTCTGCTGTGCTAGGGCGCGATAACGCAATGAAATGCTCGTACTTGGAGAGGCGGTCCCCCACCACCAGGATGATCGACTTGTCTTGTGATTTGGGCAGCCCCTCTATGAAGTCCATCACAATGCTCTCATGTGAGCTTCGGAATATCCAGCGGAACCAGTAACCCTGCTGGAGCGGTCGTGTCGTACTTCTGCCTCTGACACTCCTTACAATTCTTCACGTGTTGCACCACGTCCTCCTTCAATCCTCTCCAATATACATTCTGCTTGATCCATTGATAGTCTGCAACATTCCGGAGTGCTCGCTGCTGGGTGTGTCGTGAAACTCGCGGATCTACTGCTGCCTCAGTGGGGATCTTGGTGCCACCACCAAGCATCCCTTGTTGTACAAATGACCGTTAATGGCATGGTATCCCTTTTCTGCCTCCCTTCCTTCCGTAGTATCTGCCAATATCCTGCTTAGCTCCTCATCGGCTAACACCCCCCGATGGATATCCTCCACTGTGTCCAAGATCGATGCTAAGATAAGGAGAATAGAGCTCGACGGTGGTAAGCGCGAAAGCGCGTCAACTACCTTATTCTCCTTTCCCTTGCGGTATTCTATCTCATAGTCGTATCCCAGTATCTTTGTCACCCACTTCTGCTGTTCTAGTGACGAGACCCGCTGCTCCAAGAGGTACTTTAAGCTATGGTTGTCAATTCGTATTTTAAAGTGTCTTCCGATGAGATACGCCCACCATTTTCCCACCGCATGCAAGATCACCAACATCTCCTTTTCGTACACCGAAAGGCCCAACGCCTTCCCCTGAATTGCCCTTTTGTAGTATGCCAACGGTCTCCCTTCCTGCATCAGCACCTCTCCCAAGCCGGCTCTAGACACATGTTTCCACTGTGAACAGTTTGGAGAAATTTGGTAATGCTAACACCGGGGTCGTTACCATAGCTTCCTTCAGAGTTAGGAACGCTAACTCAACCTCCCTTCCCTAATCAAACATGTGCCTCCAAACTTGGACTGTAGATGAGGATGTCGCACCATACTTAGGTGCTCCATATGTGCCTCCAAACTTGGACTGTAGTTGAGGATGTCGTCGAAGAAGACTAACACAAACTTCGGCAACCACGACCTGCATGTTTTGTTCATGACTTCCTGAAATGTTGCCGACACGTTCATTAACCCGGAGGGCATCACTAGGAATTCGTAGTGCCCTTCATGTGTTTGGAACACTGTCTTTTCCATATCCCCCTCCTGCATGCTGATCTGATGGTACTCCGACGACAAGTCCAGTTTTGTGAAATATTGAGCTTCTTGCAATTCATCTAAGAGTTTGTCGATGACCAAAAATTAGAAACTTGTCTTTTACGGTAACCCCATTGAACGCTCTGTTGTCTATGCAGAACCTCCAAGTTCCATCCTTCTTTTTCACCAGTTGGACCAAAGAACAAAATGGGCTCGTGCTGTGTCGAATGGTCCCTTCTCGCAACATATCCCAAACAATCTCTTGATTTCCTCCTTGTGTATGTGTGGATACCTGTATGGTCGACCGCTGGTGGGCTCCGCCCCTTCCTTAATCATGATCCTATGATCGCATGCGTGCGTAGGTGGCAGCCCTTTGGTCGTCTCGAAGATGACCTCAAACCTTTCCACAACCTCCTGCAGATTTTACGGGATCCATTCCCTCTGCTCCCCAGGTTCCTCTCCAGTCAGGACCCAAGCCACGGGGTAGTCCTGCTCGACCCATTTATCCAGAGACAAGACTGTGGATTCTTTCACCAACAAGCCCGTATTACTTTGCAACTTGTGTGTCTTCCCACATTGTGTAAACTCTATGGTCATGTTTTCCCAGTCATTCATAACTAGTTTCAGCAGCCTTAATCACTGCACCTCCAATACAACGTCTGATCCTCAAATCGGTAGTATGTACAAATCCACGACACCTGAACCCTTGTATCATGAGTGGCACCCTCCTCACGGCCCCCGTGCACTGCAAAAGATTCCTGTCAGCCACAAGCACCTTGAACACCTTATCCTCCGTTGGTGTGATGGCTAATTTCTTTGCTCTCTCGGTGTTGATGAAGTTGTGGGTGCTCCCGCTGTCCACCAATATGGAAACTTTTTGGTCAGACACTCTTCCTGTCATCCTCATCGGGGAGGGCTGCCCTCCCCCTTTTAAAGCATGAACTGAAACTTCAATTTCTTCCAAATCGAGGACGGAGCTCCTTGGAAGAGCTGTCCTCGTTGGCCTCTGGTCCGTCAGCCTCTTGCAACATATATACCTGAACCACCTTCATTTGAGTTCGGGAACAGATTGCTCGTCACAAGTGTAACACAACCCCTTGGTCCGCCGATCCTGCATCTCTTGCCACGACAATCTCTTCACAACTGCATCCTTACGTATGGATGAGCTGCTGGTTCCTTTGGCCGTACCCTATTCTCCTTCCTTACTGATCCTTCGGTAAGCTGCTGCCGCCTTGCGTCTTCTTAGTTTTTCCTCCGGCAACCCGACCATCCCGATGGCTTGTGCTATGCTCCTGGGCTGAAATGCCTGCACCTCCTCGCTGATTTTCTCCTCGAGTCCGGCCATAAAACACCCCAGAAGCGCCTTCTCCGACCACTGCACCCGGTTAACTAATCTTTCAAACTCCTTTTTATACTCGTTGACAGTCCTTGTCTGTCTCAACTTAGTCAACATCATATCGAAGTCCTCGTATTCGGTTGGCCTAAACCTCATGATCAACCCATCGCAGAATTCCTGCCATTTGGGGTAGGGTCACTGCTTCCTCCACCAGCTCAGCCATTGATAGGTATCCCCTTCCAGATGAAAAGAAGCGCTGTGCACCCACTGATGCTTGTACTCAAAAAATATCTCGGCACTCTCGATCCATTCCAGTGGATCTCCGTTTTTGTACTTTAGGAAACTCCATCCTTGTCAGTCGGGGCTGCACTGGTGGGCGGTGTTGCTGCGGTGCCTGCACCTTTGAAAAATCTGGAGGTTGCCCGCAGCCTTGATTCCACGGTCCCCCATTCTCCCACGGTCTTCCCCTGCCTTTCATGACGGGCCCCCGACCCCAGTGGTCCTCCGCCAGCTCCTCCCCTTCCTCTCTGTGCGGGGTTTGTGCACCCCACGCCATCTCATGCCGGTTCAGTTGCTTCCTTCTCCTTCCCACCAACCCACCCAGTGCTGACCGCCCCCTCTTCCTGCATTCGCATCCCTCTGGCTCGTGTCATCCTCCCTCCATGCCACACGCGGTTGCTGCTGCTGGCGGAAACCCCCCGGGTCCTTGGTGAAGCCGTAGAAGCCCCCATAGCCTTCGTCCGTCCCCCATACGCCGCACGGCTGCTGGCCCTAGGATTGCTGGCTGGTAACGACGACCCCTTTAGCCCGCACAATCCCTCGATCCCGCCGTCTGCTGCAATCGGTGGAAATCCAGCCGCATTCCTCCGCTCGGCCGAGGGATCTCCCGCGCCATCGAGATCGACAACGACCTCCATTGCCATTCCCTTGCCGCGATCTGTCGCCCTCTCAATGCCGCTGAGCTGTTCCCCCAACGCTTTCGTCGCCTCCAGGACTGTCTCACGTGAATGCTCCTCCCCGTCGTTGAGCTTCTACGCTTGATCCTGCTTCAACATGCCTCCATGAGCTCCCATAGACTTTGCCGCCCCTTTTCTAGTGCCGTGAGGCGCGTGCCGTGGATTGCCATGCCCGACGATTGAGTCTCGATCCTTTGATACCAATTGATAGCCATTGCTACTCCTACGGAAGAAACAGAAGAAAAATACCCGCGAATGCTCTTCGATGCCCTAGAAGGTGCCACCGCTGCACCTAAATACCCAACCATAGACCGGTTAAGCCAGTTCGGTTCACTTAGGAGGATGGAGAGACTGAAACAGTCTGTTCAGTCTCCTTTGCCTTCGACCCCTTCCAATGATAAACCACTCTGAACCGACTCCGGTTCATATCACTCTCCAACCTCGATCATACTTCCCATCGGGTTTTCTTCCAAATCTTCACCACCTACTCTTCATCGACCAAATGTTCGGCCCCACGACCCTCGTTCAGGATCTTGATGGATTTACACCATCAACCTTCATAGCATCTGACCTCCGACCGAGGCCCTGTCCCAATTGGCGTGCACCTCGCCCGACTTTGAGAATGAGATATTTTGCAGGCATGCCATTCTTCACCTCTCAGGAAGTCCCATACTGAGTTCTACGCCCGTTTCAGTTGCCTGTTCCACAACTCTGCGACAACAAGCCCGCCACGACACCTAAGGTTTTGATGTTTCACCTGATCCACCCACCAGAGGATCCACCTGAGTCTCGCCGACATGCCATTGGGACCCTTACAGGCTCGACCTTGGGGACAAGGTCACTTTTTTAGTCTGGGTGTGGTGATACATATACACATTATTCTGTATTGTGTCTTGTAGTGGGCTCCATCTATATAAGGAGCCCTAGGGGTGTAGTCTTGCTTATCTTTGGAGTCTTAGAGTTTTGGGCTCTCTTGGGGAGTGAATGTGTAAAGGATAGTGCTGTCACGGTTCCGGTTCTGCTAAAACCATGAACCGAACCGCTAAGGTAACGATTCTTCAAGTTAGAACCAAAACCGTATATGGTTCGACCGGTTCCGGTTTTGGTTCCAGTTCCATCATAATTTTTGGAACCGTCGTATCAACGGTTCCGGTTCCGGTTTAACGAGAACCAAAACCAAACCGGTCACTAACGGTTCGGTCCGGTTCTATGCGGTTCGGTCCGGTTCCAATCGGTTCCAAAAAAACCAAATTTGACAGAATGAAATAAAAGCTGTCTGCAAAAAACTCAAAACGCCTTCAAAATAGAAATAATTAAGTTGCACACTGTTCGACGATCTCTTCCACGATCTGTGGGCTAGTATATGTCGCCTTTTCATTGGTGGAGGTTTTTGACCCTGAAAAGGTATGCACACCTATACCCAGTGGCGGAACTAGAATTTTGAAGTCGCACGGGCACAATCTAAGTACTGTCAATTCGGGGGGTTCGGGGGGCAGCGCAACCTGAGCGGGGGTTCGGGGGCAGCGGCCCCAGAAATTTTTTTTTTTGCAGGCATGTGGCCCTCCTAATTCCTAAGCAAACTAAAACAGAAAACCGGGGAACAAGAGTAATTACCAATGGTGTGTTCCAGCAACACAAGACGATTGGAGCTCCAAATCAACCCTTCACAATGGATTCCAGCAACACAATGGTGTGTACCTAACATTAAAATGCTCGAAGATTAGCACATTGGTGCGTTCAAATCAACCTTTCACAGAAATCTGGACTGAAATTCACAGTGAAGAAGAAGAAGAAGAACCTCATGTACAGGGCTAGTTCCGCCCAAAACCGGTCGGGCACGTGCCTGAAGAAGAAGAAGAACCTCCTGTTCAGGGCTAGTTCCGCCCAAAACCGGTCGGGCACGTGCCCTACCGTGCCCAGGGCTAGTTCCGCCCATGCCTATACCTATATAGGTCTTCAATTTTTGACCAAAATCGAGGCTTTGAATTGATATGGATATACATACACAGTAGCAGAAAACTACAGATCACAATAATCCGAAATTCCAGACATTATGTTCACTGTTATTTAGGCTTCATTTGTTTTAGCGGTGGCGGGTCGATCTGGAGAGTGGAAACGGAGAGTTCGAACCGGAGGGGGGAGGTGGCTGCTCCAAACAGAACTTTTTGGGGCGCTTCTCAAGGCGGACGGGTGGAAATGGAACAAACGCCGCCGGAGGTTCATTTGTTTACCCTCTTTCCGGCAGCGTTTGCCCAAAACGGAGTTGCGAAACGCCCAAACAAATAGAGCCTTAGTTTTTGATAATAGATTCCTAAGGGTGTGCAAGCTCTGAATGCTATCATTCATTAAATTGCAACTATTAATGTTTGATCAAGAGTTTTATTAGCATATTCATAAATTACTGACTCGTGTGGAGAGATTATTTTATATGCATACATTATACTAATTATCTCTTGTTGTAGTAATTTAGACAACATATAATTTTGTATGCTAACGGGATATGCTAGCGCCGCAGAGTTCATAAAGAAAATACATGTCAACTGTTGCGAACATCCGCTATCACGAAGCACGAGCTCAGAACAAACGACAGTATAAATTTTCAGCACTTCAGTTACCGTTTATTCGAGCTCTATTTCATTTGTGTGTTCTTAAATTAATTTGACTAATTAGAAAAGTTAATCTTACATATTACTCCAATGGAGATTATTAGATTTTAAATAAGACGATCTTTCATCCGTCATCACTACATTCAGCGTTTTGTAATTATCCTAAATTTTTGATAATACAATTGCGTAGCGACACACATTAATTTTTCTAACATAAATATCATAGATAGATTATAAAATTATAACAATATTATAATAAAATTAATAATAATAAACGGGTTGCGGTTCGGTTCTACTTCGGTCCGGTTCGGATCGGGTCCAAAAATATTGAAACCGCTTGAGACTTGTATGTTGCGGTTCCGGTTCCGGTTCCGGTTCCGGTCCGGATAATAAAATGTAAGAACCACACCCAAACCAAAGTTGTTCACGGTTCCAAAATTCAAACCAGAACCCGAATAATTTGCAAACGGTTCGGTCCGGTTCTTTGCGGTTCCAGTTCGATTCCGGTTTGGTTTACGGTTTTCGGTTTTAAGTGACAGCTCTAGTAAAGGAGGTTCGACCTCCGGATGCTTTGCAAGAGTTATCTCCTGATTGTATATGTGTTTTCTTTATTCCAATCTAAGTTCTCGTTCGTGTTTGTTCTTGATTCGACTTAGGGATATCAAAATTTTCTCGTTTCCCCTTTGACTGCCTCTAGCGGAAGCCCCATTTCCGATTCCACCAGCAATTCCAGAAGACAGGGCGTTGACGACTTCAACACGACTCTGACAACCTACGTGTAGTCTTCAACCTAATCTCCAGCGAACGTGCCTGCCGCCGTCAGCTTCTGTGATCCTTTCCGACGACATATAGTCCTTACAACGCTGCATCCCGTAGTGCTGCGCTACGACTATTGTCAACTTAGACGTCCATTCCGGTGGCTGACAATGAGTTATTCCTCCTATGGAGGATCGATCCTCTCCCTCCCTGCAATCTTTCCAATGTGTTCATATCGGGCTTCTCCCGATTGTACACGAACTTGTTGTGGCCTATTTTCTTCCGCCAGCTAGTAATTTACATGATAATATTTCTCTCCCAAATCACTTCTAATTATTTGAATATATTTTATGCAACAATTTCAGCATCACATGTGTTGAGCCTGCTGAATCTCTTTCATTATTTTTGATTCGTCGTTACTTTCCGTATGTTATTTAATGCTAATTAGCCTATGAGAAGCACATGAACCTTGCTAAAATCGATCTGTGAACATTTGAGGAAATGACTCGACCACAATTCTCTTAACTCATGTTTGATCTATTTCGTCTTGAATTTGAAAAGCGCATGTGAAACTCGTTTTAGTTCCGTCATCTAAATTTACTCCATCAAGCGGTTTACATTAGTCTGCGAAGTGTTTGCACCTAGAGGCTTGCGCCAAAGTGCTACAATCGAATGGAATCCCCAGCGAGTAACTCTGATGAGCAACTTCATCAAGATGACTTGCGAAACCTCAAGTATGTCGTAGCAAACACCATTGTGGAGTTGTTCCAAGGGCTCCCACCAAGATCTTTCTGACAAAGGAATCTCCATTTCAGGAAGGCTCAAAGTCTAGATAGTCTATTTTAGGGCAGCACACATACCCACAACTTTTACTTCATTTGGTAGGAAATAAATATGTAAAACAAATATTATGTGATTATGCATATTTTATTAGGCCCCTTTGTAGTGTAAATACCTTTAGTAATAAGAAAGTAAAATGAACGTTTAAATCCTAAATCTATTTTGTTACAAACATAGTGTGTTTGTTTGTGGGTAGTGACTAGAGTTTCTAATTTAGTTCGTGTGCGGGTTGTTGGTTCTTGATGACAGATGTTTCCCTCATTGTGTTAAGTTATGCTGTGGTGCAATAAAGTCTCCACGAAATAATCTTCTCGAAATCATATTCGCGTTTGTTAGCTTGCTATGCTACAACAGAAATCCATCTACTGCACTGTCGCAATTACTTCAAAGCAGTTTTCCTGATAAGACAATATATTAATGTATGCTCAGTTTGTGTGAATGCAACTTTTTTCACTTCTTTGTTGTGCTTTGTTCATCTGGACAGAATTGAATGTTCACAATTGGAATTTTAGATCCAATTTCAATGAAAATGGATCTCCAATTCTGATTCCCCGGCTTCAATTCCGTCCAAACGAATGGACCTTTAGAGTTTATCTCTCTTGTTATTAGTTGCCTTCTATGACTCCACTTAAAGTTTCACATTATTGTTATCAGGTTGTGGAGTGCTTTGCAGTTCTCCTTCGATTCATTTTTTCCGAGGAATCCTTGTAAAATTAGATTGGAATCCTTGCAAAATTAGATTTGTGTCATTATCTTCATAGATGATGGAGCCAATGAGAACTTTGCTTGGGAGAGTGCTATTAGAAGAAATTACTCCTATTGTTATGGTGCTTTCAACTCCTCTTGCTGAAGAAGCTTGTGAAAAAAGTGGTCTAAATTTTGTTGAGATGCTACTTCCATTCTCTGTTTTCAACAAAATAGATGGTGAGTTCCTTGTTTATTGAATTCTTATACTCAGGAAAGTCTTTCTGCTATTAGATTGATTGCAATTTACAATTTTTCTTCGCAGTACCTGTTCGTACGGTAAGTGATCAACCCTATAGGCTACAAATGTTCAGGCTTCGATTGGTTTATGCTTCTGACATAGGCCAGCAAGATTACAAGGTTCCTTTTTCACATTGTTCCATCTTAAATTTCTTCATTTTTTGTAATAACATACTGCTTCTAACATAGGCCAGCATGAGTACAAGATTCCTTTTTTGCATTGATCTAATTTTAAATTTCTTCATATCTTTTTTAACAACGTACTGCTTGTAAATAGTTTTTTCTAAATGATTATTGAAGAAAAAGATTTATCGTACATATGTAATTACAATGTTTTGTTGTCTGATTTCACCTTTCTTCTAGAAAGGGATTAATATTTAGTGAGAAGAAAGAAATGGTTGTATAATTTGTTGTTTATTGAATGACATTTTCTTATGGTCTTTCTTTTCTGTTGATGCAGCCCCCCTATATTTGGGTTAGTTGTACATTATAAATTTTGAACCTTTTTGAAGTTTGGCCACTTGACTGCTTTTATAAGAAGGGTTACTTGGAAATGCTAATTCCCCGGTGGTGTTCTTTTCTATGCAATTGGTGTGAATTAATTATGCATCATTTAATAAAATTGTTATTTGAGGGGTTAGTTTGATCTCAAGCTAGATTGCTAGCAATGATGCAGAGAAAAAGAAAATTTTAGAATGCCTAAACCGTTTGAAAGTTGCTGTGTTAGTAACAATCTTCGGGAAAAAAGCTTTCATACTTTCAATTCAGCTCCTTAATTTATGAAGTTTTTGAAAATATGCTTTATCATTTGCATTGCCATTGAGTTTTTTTCCAAACATTGTCGAGTTCAGATCGATTGGAGCTTATGTTGATGAACTTTCTTTTCACCAATTCAAAAATTTTTTGTAATTGCAAAAGAAAATAGTGTCTCGACGCTTTGGTTATGCCATTATTTCCTCCGGAAGAACAATATTTTGTACTTTTCTTATTTAAAAAATCTAGTTTCTTAGCTTGTAACTTGTAACCAAGTTTCTCATAAAATATGCCTACTTCTTCGGTTTTTAAAAAGATATTAAGACACTACTCTGATCGACAATAAAATGAAAATAATAAACCCAGAATTTTCAATGTAGCAGCAGCACTATTATATTAGCTATTTCCTTAACCCCTCCCTATATTATTTGTTAATATAACACGTTTTTGGTAGGGACGAAAAGGGAGAATAATAGACTAAAAACGCAAAATATTGTAACTCGAGAGTAGTGCAATCTCGAAGGCTGATTCCATCGCTCAATACAAGGCTGAACCCATAGAAAATATACGAGATGATTGTTATGGACACATTTGGATCGATCCACACATACTTATCTAATTAGTTCTTTTAATTATAATTTGTATTTCGTTTCATTTTATATTTTGTTGGATTTTATATTTTGTTGCATTTTATTGTGTTTGCGTAATTTTGAATATGCCTACTTGTAGGTGCATGTTTTTGTAAGTCTATTTACGAAGTCTTTGGGCCATGGAATGAGAAAATGCGAGAAATAATTCTTAGTTCTCATGTTAGGATATGATGCCCCCTTATGTCTCCCACATTGGCAGCCATGGTAAACGCTTTGTAGTATCTCTTTTGCCACCGTCAAGATCTCTCCTTTCTCCCAGCCATTAATGCAGTCGAGTGGATTGTCCAATAATCATATCCACACATGCCATTCCCACCATGGTAGATCAGTCTGGCGGACTGTTATGGCCCTTCTTCGGTGGTGGCCGGATGTAGGGATGTGGGTGGTGGAAATGGTGGCGGGATACTATGGAGCCATGACCGCGGATGCCTAAGCGGGAGAGAGCCACCAAGATCTCACAATGGAAGAAGGAATTAGAATATATTCTTGCTTACCTCATACATTCCCCCACATGCCTATATATAGGCTACACGTAATGTTGACTCACCTAATAATCTCCTAACTCTCACCTAACTCTCACCTAACATAGTGAAATAATAATAAGGATACAACAACATGATTGACACCTCATAATACGACGCATAATAACGACGCAATACGACACATAACATACGACACATAACATCTCACCCGTCCTCCGAAAAAGCTTGTCCTCAAGCTTTATTCGATGCCCGCGTCGTCCGAGTCCTCAACGTGTAGGTAGAAAAGCCGGGTGCACCTGTGACCACGAGTGTACTGCTCGTCGCAATTGAAACACAATCCTTGTGCGCGGCGTTGCAACATCTCAGCCCGAGATAAGTGGCGGACCTGTGGTGCTGGAGGATCCTCGTGTCGGGCTTGTGGAACAATGTCGGTAGCAGGTGGATATGGCTCTTGGGATAGCTGAAGACGACGATCACAGAGCCGAGCCAGACTCATTTCAGTCACTAAGTCCGGAGGGGCCTCAAACTCTACATCCAATCACAGCCGCTCACGAAGTACTGCGGTGAAAATGTTGACCTGCATATCCGGGGCAAGAGGGACATGCACTAAGAGCAGCTAAAATTGTTCCATGTACTCGTCTATGGTACCCGTTTGTCGTAGAGTTGTGAGTGCACCGAGGGGGTTACTGCGAATAGGAGGTCCGAAACGCAAGTTGCAGAGCCGCTTGAAGTCGTCCCAAATTAGATTCGGCCGGTCGGTGAGAAGTCGAGAAGCCCATAAAACAACAGAGTCGAGCATATGGAAAGATGCGAGATGGATTTGATCTCCTGCCGGAGTTTGCTGGTGGCCGAAAAATTGTTCACACTTGGTAAGCCAGCTCAAGGGATCACTTTTCCCATCATAGGTTGGAAACTCTAATCTGGTATAGCGCGACACAATTGCAGCGTCGGGGCGCGCAGGGACCGATGGTGGTGGTTCGTGGACGGTCAGGGGCGGTGTGGCATTGCAAAAAAGTGGCTATGCCGGACTGCTGCTTGCATGATCATGTGGTGGGGCGGTTGACAGATCATCGATGCGCTTGGCGAGCGCAACAATGGCCTCCTTATGACAGTCCGCGAGAGTAGTGTGCGCAGTTTGTTGCGTCATGAGGTCATGTAGCATGGACATAATCTGATTGAGTTGTTCAGAGGAGTCGCCCATAGCGCGGGATGAGGAGAGAGAAGAGGAGCGGGTCACCGGGCGGTCGGAGTGCGCCGATTCAGATGACTGAGAGTGGCCGCGAGAGCCGCGGTGGCGCCCAATATTGACAGCAAGGAGATGGGCCCACAAATAATTAAAAATGAGGCTTGGAATGGTGGGGCCGAGCTGTTTAAAGATTAAAATGAAGTTGCTAGATGTAATTGGGTGGAGCCTATTGTCTTTAGTGGTAATGAAATATAATAATATTGTATGAGAGTGCTTTAAGGATGGCATAGGCAAAATAAAAGGCAACAGGTTTAGAAAAAAGGGTCGGCGTGCCGTGTGCGGGGCTTGATGCAGCGCGACAGGGCGTGGGGATCGACGAAGTGGGTGTTGCGGCGGTGATGTAGAAGAGGGCGCAACAGCGTGTGCGGCCTGGGAAAAGACGGAGGAGAAGGCAGAATGTTCCGTCGCCTGCGCAGGACGAGCAGGGGCCGAGATCGAGGAGGCCCGATGAAGCGGCGCGACTCGATGAGGCCGGGGACGATGCTGCAGGGCAGAGTGCTCGCTGGCGCGGCTGAGACGATGCTGCGGCTGGAGACGATGCTGCAGGACGATGTCGTAGGGCAGAGTGCTGGCGGCGATAGTGCGGGACAGGGAGCAGGCTGGCGCCGAAGAAGGGTTGCGGCGTTGATTGTGCTGGACAGGGAGCAGGCCGACACTGATGCAAAAAATCAGTCCCCCACAGGAGTCCGAAAGGAAGCACGGGGAGGGGGGAAGGGCTTTGTTGGTGTCGAATAAGCGGATGCGGAAGAATGGAACCCTCTGATACCAAGTTGTTATGAACCTTCTTCGGTGGTGGACGGATGTAGGGATGTGGGTGGTGGAGATGGTGACGGGGTACTACAGAGCCGTGACCGCGACTGCATAAGCGGGGTCACATAACACAGACCTAGGTTGATCCTTGCAGAACCCAATACTTTGGTATTTGATTTCCATTACCAGACAGTTTGATCATCATCCTAACTTGCTTTACAATCGCCGACATGTGTGCTTTTTTTGAAGCTCCACAATTGTCGTTCTTTCTCAGAAGATGTTTGATGATCTCATCGGAGCCCGCATAACACTTGACAATCATGCCAATTTTTTTCCATGAGGCGTGATTTTTGGGATTTGTTGGTAGAGGAATGGAGTGGGGGACATATCATGTGACGACCCAGGATCGGCTCAAATCGGGACTACATCCATCGAGGGAGACCCAGCGGGACCCAGCTGGTGTCATCCGGGCTGCAACCCAAGCACACAACCCCTCTCCATGCCCACATGCAGGTTGTTGGAGGGCCCACAACCTTCCTTTGATGAGGAAACTCTAGTTAAGGAGGTAACACATGAACTTTCCAGAAGGTCACCCATCCCGCCACTACCCTAGCCCAAGCATGCTTAGCTATGAAATTTTTTCACTCCTCATCACCAATTGAGTTGCAACTCAATTGGTGATAGCTGCAGCTCAATTAATGATAAGAAGTAGAAAAACTTCATAGTTAAGCGTGTTCAGGTGAGAGTAGTATTGGGATAGGTGACCTCCTGAGTGGTCTGCAGTTAGAGACCCAACCTCAACATCCGCCATTGGAGTTAGCGGTTGCAGCCAATTAGATCCGTGGAGATGGGTTGGGGTCACTGGTTTGCAGACCTATATCGCATCCACAGTAGACCGTGACGTTACATAAACAAATGCACTTTTTGTGACGACCCACGCCCGATTCTAATCAGGACCACGTCCACCGTTGGAGACCCAGCGGGACCCAGTTGGCGTCGTCCGGGATGCAGCCCAAGCTCCCAACCCCTCTCCATACCCCTAGGCAGGTTGTTGGAGGTCCCGCAACCTTCCTTTGATGAGGAAACTCTCGTCAAGGGGGTTGAACGGGGACTTCCCAGGAGGTCACCCATCCTGCCACTTACCCTAGCCCAAGCACGCTTAACTATGATGTTTTTTCACTCCTCATCACCAATTGAGCTATTATGTTACTCCCCGGTCTACTGTGGACGTGCTACAGGTCTGCAGACCAGTGCCCCCAACCCATCTCCGCAGATCTGATTGCCTGCAACCGCTAACTCCAATGGTGTTGAGGTTGGGTCTCTAACCGCATACCTCCTTTGATGAGGGAAACTCCAGTTAAACGGGCATCACGAGGACTTCTTAAGAGGTCACCCAACCCAATACTACTCTCGCTTAAGCACGCTTAATTATGAAATTTTTCTATTTCTTATCAACAATTGAGCTGCAACTTAATTGGTGATGATGAGTGAAAAAACTCCATAATTAAGCATGCTTGGGCTAGTGTAGTGACGGGATGGGTGACCTCCTTGAAAGTTGTTTTGCTACCCCCTTAACTGAAGTTTCCTCATCAAAGGGAGGTTGTGGGTCCTCCAACAACTTACCCTATGAAGCACAGGTACCGGTACGTGGTACGGGTGCGGTACGGGTACCGGTACGTGGTACAACAAAATTATAAAATAGCACGGTACGGGTACGTTTGAGTTTGTGAAATTTTTTTTAAAAACACATATAACAAGTTAATTTGCAGCAAGAATATATTCAATGAAATATTATCAGTTATCACCATACATGCACAAGATGTTAAGATTGTCCACATAAATAAAGAAATTAGACTATTCTAAGGAATGATGAAAGTGAGAATCATACTAAAAATATCCTCTAGGAAAAGGAAAACACAGTAAAAGAAATCCATCTAAAAGAAGATATAGGATTATAGTTCACCAAACACAAAAGAAATCCAATGATGATATAGTCATATAGGGCATACATAGTTCAACAAAACAAATAAAAATCTTATAATAACTAAAGTTCTTGATTTTCAAGGTCATCATTTTCTTCATCGTTAAATAATATTGCTTCGATCTCTGGCTCATCAAGCGATAAGTTAGCAACTTCAAGAATACTAACACTCTCCATAGAATCAAATGCATCTCCACTAATGTCTCATAGTTTGGTGTCTCCTTTAGTATAAAGTGGCGTCCTCCTTGAAAGAAGACGAATATTAGAATGCACAAAGACCAAATCTTCACATTGTTGTGGTGTAGCGCCAACCGAGCTTCTGATATAGAGAACGACGGAGCCCTGGAGTTCCGTTGAAGTTGACAGGGCTCGCAGGAGTCGATGACGTCGAAATAGTGGTGACCTGGAGTCGTGGGTTTGTCGATAGGGTTCGCAGGAGGATGTCGCCGTCGAGGTCGCTCGCAGGAGATCTGCCGCCATCGAGGTCGCTCGCAGAAGGGATGTCGCTGTCGAGGACGCTCGCAGGAGATCTGCCGCCGTCGAGGTCGCTCGCGGGAGATCTGTCGTGGGTTTGTTGAAGAAGTTAGCCCTAACGTGAATAAGGATCCGCGCTATTAATAATATCGGGAAGTACCCGGCAGTACCGTCCTGTACCAAAAAACAATAAACATACCTGACACTTTTTTTGCCGTACCGGGCCGTACCAGTACCCGCAAACGTACCGTGTACGGGTACGAGACATTTTTTTGGAGTACCCGTGCTTCGTAGAACTTACCTGTGGGCCCTCCAACAACCCTCCTGTTAGCATGGAGAGGGGTTGGGTGCTTGGGCTGCAACCCAGACGTCGCTAGCTGGGTCCCGCTGGGTCTCCCTCGGTGGACGTGGTCTCAATTGCAGCTGGGCCTGGGTCGTTACAAAAAAGTACATTTTTTTTGTAACAACCTAAGCCATGATCCAATCAGGACAATGTCCATCGAGAGACCATCGGGACTCAGCTAATGTTGTTACCGTTGTCACAACCCGCATTTTCTCCGAAATTTTAGAAGTATCAGAGTAGAAGAAAACGCGCGTTGTGATGCCACGTCGGACAGAGGATAACTGTCGACGCTCAGGCAACCACTAACTGCTAAGACTAAGAAAGTTCAAAACTTTAATGATGTGAAAACCAATTATATTTTTTTTTGAGGCCGTATCCCTCGGCTTCGTGGGTCAACTAGTCCACCCTTTCAAAATTATACTTATACGTAGCGGAAAATACTTTATTCATTTTTTAACATCCTAAGAGAAAGCTTATGCGTCCCCAGGGGACGCCTAAGGCTATGCAAAACCCTAGATTTAATTTATATATTATATATAGGAAATACCCTTTTTACGTGGTTTGAAAATAGTGATTGAGCTTTTTAGAAAGGAAAACATGATGCCTATATTTTTGATATAATAGTTATTTTCTTTTATAGGTTTTAAAGTAACTAGCAACCTAACATAAATCATCCCAGAAGCAAGTTGAATAAACTCCAAAACAGGAAATCTAGCAGCATAAGCAAAGTACAAAGCATCTAAAAGAGAAACCACCAGTGGGCGCCAACAACTGACACGAACCCACTGGTGAGTAGGTATATCTGTACTACAAGTCTAAAGGAACTACCTCCCAGGAGTGAGGAGAAGAAACTCAGCAACAGCTATAGCACTAGCAACCTCCAGAAGAACCCTAGCCGCACAGTCGGCTATAAACCTGAACCTGAGGCATTCAAAGAAAAGAACGCCTCAGCAAAGCAATATATAAATATGGAAATGAACAATAACATAAAAAAGAAGTGAAACAGGTAAGAGCTAAAGTAAACAAGTGAAAGAGGAATACTCGCCATGAGTGAGCAAAAAAAGGGGTGCACCAAGTGCACGGGTGAGGTCAAGCCTCTCACATATCTGCAGGAAGGATTAGCAAAGTAATAAATCCAGGTATAATGCTAGAGCAGAAAGAGTCACCTAGTACTGGAGATTGACAAAAAGGTTAGAAAAAAAAAGGGCCTAGACTGGTGGCAACGGTCCAACCACGTCTCACAGGCCTAAACATCTCAAGGTGCTGTGGTGGTGGCATCGGTCCAACTCAACCAAACAGCTCACATTGTCTTAATAAGACAAGAAGTAAAACAAGGGTGGCGGCATCGGTCCGACCCACCTCAAAATCACATCCTACTCCAGCACTACGTGACTCGGGAAAGCCCTCACTAGTGGTTCCATGAACCACCAAGAAGTCACACTGACCCTAAGCACTCTAGAGCGACCCACCTAAGAGCCTTATATTCATACCATCGGACTAAACATCGACTTCGCCCAAGCAAGAGGGCTGACACAATTAAATTGAGGGCGACACGAATCCTAGTTTAAGTAAGTATTTTGATACTAAACGCGTTCCGATAATGTGATATTAAATACGACAAAGTAGCTTGACCTCCAACTAAAACCTTAAAGTTAACCTACTACCACCGTACACATTTAGCTTACTACATCTCATAAACACTATACTTGGGTGGTTCGATACCTACATTAGTAAGGGGCTTAACACTAATGCGAACAAGTGAATTGACACCAAAAAGAAAAAATAACAAGAGGGTTGGGTGGCCTCGATACCGAGCCGATTTTCTTTGGGGCAACCAAGGGGCAACTACGATAAAATCCTTGCCATTAATAACAATGAAATCACCTCAAAATTTTCTAGTGCCGAAACCATACCAAAATTCCAATGTTGAAATACTATCAAGAATTTCCTAGTGCTGAAATCATATCAAAAATTTCTCATGGATTAAGTAACAAATCTAGCATGAAGAAAATTTTCTTTGGCAAGAGAGTACTTGCCTTGGTCTTAGGAGAGGATTCGGCCAGCAGCGGATCTAGGAAACCTGGACAAACAAACAAAAATTCGGGCTAGGAGGAACCGGCCAGCACCCAATCGGCCCGCAAACTCAACCACAAGGAGAACCTGGACAGAAATTAGGGTAGGAATCTCCATTACTGCTTGGAAAAACTGAAGATGAAGAGATCCGACCGGGAAGAACATGGAGGAAATCTCAAGATAGATACCTTGGAATGGAGATCTTGACTGGAGGAGTCCGGATCCGGCCTCGAACTGGAGATCCGGGCTGATTTGGGCCGGCGAACGGGTGATCGGGGGCTGCGGGGGCTTCCGCCGCTTCTCCTTCTTCCGCTCGGGTTCCAGGCAGCCGACGGGTTTGGGGGGGGGGATTTCTAACCTAACCGATATATATATATATATATATATATATATATATATATATTTATATATATTTATATATACACTTATTACCTACACATCTAAATTTATATTCACACACCAACACTCAAATATATATATATATACCTATACCTACACCCTAACACACATATATATATATTCATACACACACATATAAATATACTTATTAATTGACTAAGACAACCGCTAACCACACTAGTTACAAGCACTAAAATACATGTACACGTCTATTAACATGTATTCGCGCACACAAATTTTCTACCCCGGACGCAAGCACACGCACGCGCACGTACAACTTACAAACCTTGCAAGCACGTGCACGTGCAATTACGCAACGGCACGCCCAAATCGCTCGCTATGCCCTAAATGCGTAAACATGCAAATACGCTCACATAAATGACGGCTCGCTAACTAGCGACCGTCGAAAAGGCGCAAAAACTAACGTTCTCGGATTCCGACCAAATCCGCACCGTAGCTAAACACTCGGGCTACGAAAACATCGGCGAAGTCGGACACAACCTCCGACGACCACACACTTGGGCAAACCTCGCCCGAAGCCAAAGTACAGGGATTCCCTAAGAGGCTCAGCCGGGCCTCCAAAACAGACGCCGGCTAGCTGGGGAAACCATACCACAGGCTAAAAACTCTACGAACACCCAACGAGGTACTCTAACAACGGCACGAGCCGGGAATGCGCCAACGTAACGCCAAACGAGGACTTAAATAATTGCCGAAAATTCGGGGGCGTTACAGTCACTCCCCCTAAAAGAAAGTTTCGTCCCGAAACTTTACGTACACTACCTCTACTATAGCAGGAAAGTAACAATATAAAAGTTACTAGAAATAAAACGTACCCAACAAATCAGGAGAACAGGCGAGGGTAAGCCTCCCTCATCGCCGACTCTAGCTCCCAAGTCGCGCTTTCCAAATCTTGATTCTTCCAAAGAACCTTCACCATCGGGATAGACTTTGATCGCAGCACCCGGTCCTGAGTATCCAAGATGCGGACCGGCACCTCAACATACGAGAGGTTGGGCTCCAACTGGGGCACGACATCCAAGACTTGCCCACTGCTCCGCACACACTTCCGCAGCTGGCTCACGTGAAAGACATTATGCACGCCTGGGAAGTTGGCGGGTAGATCCAACCTATATGCTGCCACACCAATACGCTCCAAAATTCTGAATGGGCCCACATACCTCGGATCCAGCTTACGGTTCTTGCCGAACCTCTTCACTCCAACCATCGGAGACACCTTCAAGAAAACCAAATCCTCTACCGAAAATTCCAAATCAGACCTGCGCCGGTTGGCGTTTTTCTCATATCTTTCCTGAGCTAACCGAAGCTTTTCCCGAATGAGCTTCACAGCAACCTCCATTTCCTCTAGAGCATCAGGACCCAACAACGGCCTCTCACCGGCCTCAGTCCAAAACAACGGAGTTCTGCAGCGCCTCCCATACAATGCCTCGAAGGGAGCCATTTGCAAGCTCTCTTGGTAACTGTTATTGTAGGCAAACTCCATGAGCCGCAAACGCTCATCCCATGCTCCACCGTGATCTAGAATGTAGCACCTGATCATATCCTCCACAATGCGGTTCACCCTCTCGGTCTGCCCATTTGTCTGAGGGTGGTAAGCGGTAGAATATCTCAAGTCTGTGCCCAAACCCTCCTGCAAACTCTTCCAGAAACGGGAAGTAAATCTGGAGTCTCGGTCTGAAATGATGCTCACGGGAACTCCATGCAATCGGATGACCTCACTCAAATACAGCTCTGCTATCTTCTTCATCGGGTAGTCGATCTTATAAGGTACGAAGTGCGCACACTTCGTCAATCGGTCCACGATCACCCAAACTGAGTCAAATCCTCTTGGAGATCTTGGTAAGCCCGTGATGAAGTCCATAGAGATACTTTCCCACTTCCAAGTCGGGATTTCCAAGGGAGTCAACTTTCCACCAGGCCTCCCATGATCGGCCTTCACCCGCTTGCAAGTGAAACATTCAGAAACATACCGAGCTATATCCCCTTTCATACCCTGCCACCAGGCGATCTGCTTCAAATCATGATACATCTTCGTGGATCCCGGGTGGTAGGCAACACTGGATCCATGAGCCTCTTTACATACCGTACTCCTGATGTCTCCAACCGCGGGGATGCAAAACCTGCCGCGGTACTTCAAGGTACCCGAATCGTCGATGGAGAAATCCGGCAACTCCCCTCTCTCAGCCCTGAGGTACAGGTGTAACAAATCTGGATCATCCTTCTGGTGCAACCTGGTGAGCGAAATCCAAGATGGCTCTGCCACTGCCAAACTGCTTTGCAAATCATAGCCTCCCACAGAGATGTCCATCAACAAGAACTCTTCCACTAAACGGTCCGCCGTGAGGTTGAAGATCTTCCCTGTCTTGCGGCTCAGGGCGTCGGCCACCACATTGGCCTTGCCTGGATGGTACTGGATCTCCACGTCATAATCGGCCACGAACTCTAGCCACCGCCGCTGGCGCAGATTCAGCTCCTTCTGAGTAAACACGTACTTCAGGCTCTTATGATCTGTGAAAGTCTTGCACTGGGCCCCATAGAGTAGATGCCTCCACAGCTTCAACGCAAAAATCACCGCCGCAAACTCGAGGTCATGCGTAGGGTAATTCCGCTCGTGAGTCTTCAACTGCCGCGACCCATACGCGATCACCTTCCCCTCTTGCATCAACACGCCTCCGAGCCCAACATGCGAGGCATCCACATAAACATCATAGTCCTTGCCCTCCGTAGGCAATGTCAAGACAGGAGCAGTGCACAATCTCCTCTTTAGCTCCAGAAAGGCCTCCTCGCACTGCTCGCTCCAGATGAACGCTGCATGCTTCTGCGTCAACTTAGTCAAGGGCGCTGCCAAGGTAGAAAAGCCCTCAACAAACCTTCGATAATAGCCGGCCAACCCCAAGAAGCTCCTGATCTCCTTGGGTGTGCTCGGCCTATGCCAATCCATCACTGCAGAAATCTTCACCGGGTCTACTGAAATGCCATCCTTGTTCACCACATGACCCAGGAAGGACACCTGCGGCAACCAGAACTCACATTTGCTCAACTTGGCGTACAACTGATGATCTCTCAAGGCAGATAACACCAACCGCAAGTGCTGATCATGCTCCGCAGCATTCCGTGAGTAAATCAGAACGTCGTCTATGAATACGACCACAAACTTGTCCAGAAAATCCTTGAACACTCGGTTCATCATGTCCATGAATGCTGATGGGGCGTTGGTCAACCCAAAAGACATAACTAGGAATTCGAAATGTCCATGCCTCGATCGAAAAGCCGTTCGCGGAATATCCGACTCCCGGATCCTGAGCTGATGATATCCTGATCGAAGGTCAATCTTGGAGAACACAGAGCTACCACGCAACTGATCGAATAAGTCGTCGATTCTGGGCAGGGGGTACCTGTTCTTGATGGTGACTTTGTTCAACTCCCTATAGTCGATGCAAAGGCGCATCGAACCATCTTTCTTCTTCACAAAAAGAACGGGTGCACCCCAGGGCGACGAGCTCTGCCTTATGAAACCCTTCTCCAACAACTCATCCAGCTGGGTACGCAGCTCCTCCAGCTCTCGCGGGGCCATCCGGTACGGCGCCTTAGCAATAGGACGCGTACCCGGCTCCAAATCAATCACGAACTCGACATCTCTGGCCGGGGGAAGACCGGGAAGGTCGCTAGGAAACACATCAGAAAACTCACGGACAACAGGAATCTCATCCAACAACGGCACACTGCTAACAGTCCCCAGCACCGAGACTAAGCAAGCAAAACAATCAGAACTGAATAGCCTCTGAGCACATACCGCAGAAATCGCCGGAGAGGCCTGGCGCGGATCGCCATAAATACTCCCAGGCTGACCGTTGTCCTTCTTGAAGTCCAAGCGCTTACCCCTGCACTGGATCACTGCATCGTATCTGGACAACCAATCCATACCCAGGATGACGTCGAAATCTTCCAAGTCTATAACCTTCAGATCCGCCTTGGCTGGGAAATCCCCCAACATAATAGGACAATCCAGAATGCCCTGATCTGATATCACGGAATCACCCGAGGGGAATTTGACGCAAAAAGCATCACCGACACGATCAAGAACCAGCTGGCACCGCTCTACAAAGGCCCTAGCCACAAATGAGTGGGTAGCACCTGAGTCAAAGAGAACGCGCGCCCAGTGGTTCTTTACCTTAAAACTCCCTATATAAATATCAACGGGGAATTGCACAGTCAATAAAGAAAACAAAAGCCAGACTAATATGCAAAAGAAGTAAAAGACTAGCAAGAAGTTTTACCTGAAATGACTTGCGTCGAAGTTTGAGCCTCCGCTGAAGATATCACGTTCAGCTTCCCTTTGCCTCTATCCATAGACTGAGGCGGTGGCAACGCCTGAAGAGGAACAGGTCGGTGCACAGACTGGAGCTGCGGGCATCGGGCCTTGGTATGACCTTTCTGTCCGCACTGATAGCAGACCTTGTCCTTCAACCAGCAACGGGCAACATCATGCCCCTCTTTCTTGCACAAAGTACACACCGCATTCTGTCTGGGAGCATCCTGTATAGCATGCACATGCACCTTCTGCGCCGCAACCCTCTTGAAACATCTCTCAGCAGGATGGCCCGGCCGGCCACAAAAACTACAAACCTCCTTGCTCCTCTTCCCCGAAGGAGCACCGGGCACAAGGGGACTCTTCGCTTCAACAACTTTCCTCTTCTCATTCCTCGCCTGCTGTCCTCTAAGCTTCGCGTTTTCGATGGCCTCTACCTTCAAAGCGGCCTCCACTGCCCCAGCATAACTCACCGCTCCATGAGCCACCGCTAGCTGCTGTACATCGCTCCGCAGGCCACCAAGGAAACGCTTTGCTCTATCCTCCTCTGAGCTCACCAAACTAGGGGCAAAGCGACTGAGTTTGCTGAACTCAATCTCATACTCGCTGACTGAGAGCTGCCTCTGCTTCAGATGTAAGAAATCATTCATCAGCCTGTCTCGCTCCACTGACGGTAGAAATTTCCGCATCAAGATCTCCTTGAAGGAAGCCCAAGTGCTTCCTCCTATCATTCCCTCCTTCTCCCTCATCCACCAACTCTTCGCTAACCCCTTCAGCTGATAGGCGGCCAGCATCACCTTCTGATCATCAGACACTCCAGAGTAGTGAAACATTTCTTCTATGGTAATCAGCCAATCATCCAATATCATGAAGTCCGCCTTACCATCGTAGGTGGGGGGTCGCAGTCGCTGGAACTGAGTGATGAAAGCCATCTCCGGGGGCACCACCACTGGAGGCACCAAAGGGGCTGGGGGTGCAGGAGGTGCGGGAACAGCTAAACCCGCAGCAGGGTCCTGCGCTCTCGGGGCTAGTCCTGCCACCACAGACAACAGGGACTGGATCTGAGACTGAACGTCCACCATCTGCCTCGATAGAGCCTCATTGCTCTGCCTCAGACTTTCCATAACTGTACCGCTTTGAGTACCAGAAGACCCGCCCTCAGATTGGGGAGTCGACCTCGCCACTCTACGCTTAGGCGCCATCCTAAAAAGATCAACAAACAATCATCAGAACCTAGTTCAACTACTAGGACAAAACAACAGGTACATACAAACCTACATAAGTACTTGCTTTCACTGCCAACTTGCTCTGGGGTTTTTTTTTTATATGTATATATATATTTATACAGGGGAAATAATGTCATGCTTAACCTAAGATGGTTCACCACCATCACACTAACTCTTGTGCCTAAGCCGAGCATGCATGAATTTATAATCTTTTTTTTGACTCAAAACCATGTGTGTACATATGTCATCCTGCAAGTCTTTAGCTTGGCACGTTGTGCTTATGCAATGTTATGCTATGCATGATTGTGCTATGCATTCTAAAAAGGCCCTAATGCATGTTATGAGCGGCGTACACATGAAAATGTTATGCATCCCATACTACATAACATTTTCATGCAACGAAAAAGAAAACGTGCTAGTCGCATTCATGTGGTGAGGTTATGCATCCCATACTACATAACCCTCACATGTTGCCTCCTATGGTGGATCCATATACGAACAAATATTATGCATCCCATACTACATAATATGCCCCGTATACTTCATGTTATGCTATGAGTGTAGTGTTCGTGCTTCAGCCAAGACGTGCCGATGACATATCGGTGTGTGTATGACATGATGCTAAACTTCTAATACCTACAAGGAAAAGTTGCCCGACAAATTGTCAAGCAACCTCCCTCTGATACCAACTGTCACAACCCGCATTTTCTCCGAAATTTTAGAAGTATCAGAGTAGAAGAAAACGCGCGTTGTGATGCCACGTCGGACAGGGGATAACTGTCGACGCTCAGGCAACCACTAACTGCTAAGACTAAGAAAGTTCAAAACTTTAATGATGTGAAAACCAATTATATTTTTTTTTGAGGCCGTATCCCTCGGCTTCGTGGGTCAACTAGTCCACCCTTTCAAAATTATACTTATACGTAGCGGAAAATACTTTATTCATTTTTTAACATCCTAAGAGAAAGCTTATGCGTCCCCAGGGGACGCCTAAGGCTATGCAAAACCCTAGATTTAATTTATATATTATATATAGGAAATACCCTTTTTACGTGGTTTGAAAATAGTGATTGAGCTTTTTAGAAAGGAAAACATGATGCCTATATTTTTGATATAATAGTTATTTTCTTTTATAGGTTTTAAAGTAACTAGCAACCTAACATAAATCATCCCAGAAGCAAGTTGAATAAACTCCAAAACAGGAAATCTAGCAGCATAAGCAAAGTACAAAGCATCTAAAAGAGAAACCACCAGTGGGCGCCAACAACTGACACGAACCCACTGGTGAGTAGGTATATCTGTACTACAAGTCTAAAGGAACTACCTCCCAGGAGTGAGGAGAAGAAACTCAGCAACAGCTATAGCACTAGCAACCTCCAGAAGAACCCTAGCCGCACAGTCGGCTATAAACCTGAACCTGAGGCATTCAAAGAAAAGAACGCCTCAGCAAAGCAATATATAAATATGGAAATGAACAATAACATAAGAAAGAAGTGAAACAGGTAAGAGCTAAAGTAAACAAGTGAAAGAGGAATACTCGCCATGAGTGAGCAAAAAAAGGGGTGCACCAAGTGCACGGGTGAGGTCAAGCCTCTCACATATCTGCAGGAAGGATTAGCAAAGTAATAAATCCAGTATAATGCTAGAGCAGAAAGAGTCACCTAGTACTGGAGATGGACAAAAAGGTTAGAAAAAAAAGGGCCTAGACTGGTGGCAACGGTCCAACCACGTCTCACAGGCCTAAACATCTCAAGGTGCTGTGGTGGTGGCATCGGTCCAACTCAACCAAACAGCTCACATTGTCTTAATAAGACAAGAAGTAAAACAAGGGTGGCGGCATCGGTCCGACCCACCTCAAAATCACATCCTACTCCAGCACTACGTGACTCGGGAAAAGCCCTCACTAGTGGTTCCATGAACCACCAAGAAGTCACACTGACCCTAAGCACTCTAGAGCGACCCACCTAAGAGCCTTATATTCATACCATCGGACTAAACATCGACTTCGCCCAAGCAAGAGGGCTGACACAATTAAATTGAGGGCGACACGAATCCTAGTTTAAGTAAGTATTTTGATACTAAACGCGTTCCGATAATGTGATATTAAATACGACAAAGTAGCTTGACCTCCAACTAAAACCTTAAAGTTAACCTACTACCACCGTACACATTTAGCTTACTACATCTCATAAACACTATACTTGGGTGGTTCGATACCTACATTAGTAAGGGGCTTAACACTAATGCGAACAAGTGAATTGACACCAAAAAGAAAAAATAACAAGAGGGTTGGGTGGCCTCGATACCGAGCCGATTTTCTTTGGGGCAACCAAGGGGCAACTACGATAAAATCCTTGCCATTAATAACAATGAAATCACCTCAAAATTTTCTAGTGCCGAAACCATACCAAAATTCCAATGTTGAAATACTATCAAGAATTTCCTAGTGCTGAAATCATATCAAAAATTTCTCATGGATTAAGTAACAAATCTAGCATGAAGAAAATTTTCTTTGGCAAGAGAGTACTTGCCTTGGTCTTAGGAGAGGATTCGGCCAGCAGCGGATCTAGGAAACCTGGACAAACAAACAAAAATTCGGGCTAGGAGGAACCGGCCAGCACCCAATCGGCCCGCAAACTCAACCACAAGGAGAACCTGGACAGAAATTAGGGTAGGAATCTCCATTACTGCTTGGAAAAACTGAAGATGAAGAGATCCGACCGGGAAGAACATGGAGGAAATCTCAAGATAGATACCTTGGAATGGAGATCTTGACTGGAGGAGTCCGGATCCGGCCTCGAACTGGAGATCCGGGCTGATTTGGGCCGGCGAACGGGTGATCGGGGGCTGCGGGGGCTTCCGCCGCTTCTCCTTCCGCTCGGGTTCCAGGCAGCCGACGGGTTTGGGGGGGGGGGATTTCTAACCTAACCGATATATATATATATATATATATATATATATATATATATATATATATATATATATATTTATATATACACTTATTACCTACACATCTAAATTTATATTCACACACCAACACTCAAATATATATATATACCTATACCTACACCCTAACACACATATATATATATTCATACACACACATATAAATATACTTATTAATTGACTAAGACAACCGCTAACCACACTAGTTACAAGCACTAAAATACATGTACACGTCTATTAACATGTATTCGCGCACACAAATTTTCTACCCCGGACGCAAGCACACGCACGCGCACGTACAACTTACAAACCTTGCAAGCACGTGCACGTGCAATTACGCAACGGCACGCCCAAATCGCTCGCTATGCCCTAAATGCGTAAACATGCAAATACGCTCACATAAATGACGGCTCGCTAACTAGCGACCGTCGAAAAGGCGCGAAAACTAACGTTCTCGGATTCCGACCAAATCCGCACCGTAGCTAAACACTCGGGCTACGAAAACATCGGCGAAGTCGGACACAACCTCCGACGACCACACACTTGGGCAAACCTCGCCCGAAGCCAAAGTACAGGGATTCCCTAAGAGGCTCAGCCGGGCCTCCAAAACAGACGCCGGCTAGCTGGGGAAACCATACCACAGGCTAAAAACTCTACGAACACCCAACGAGGTACTCTAACAACGGCACGAGCCGGGAATGCGCCAACGTAACGCCAAACGAGGACTTAAATAATTGCCGAAAATTCGGGGGCGTTACAGTCACTCCCCCTAAAAGAAAGTTTCGTCCCGAAACTTTACGTACACTACCTCTACTATAGCAGGAAAGTAACAATATAAAAGTTACTAGAAATAAAACGTACCCAACAAATCAGGAGAACAGGCGAGGGTAAGCCTCCCTCATCGCCGACTCTAGCTCCCAAGTCGCGCTTTCCAAATCTTGATTCTTCCAAAGAACCTTCACCATCGGGATAGACTTTGATCGCAGCACCCGGTCCTGAGTATCCAAGATGCGGACCGGCACCTCAACATACGAGAGGTTGGGCTCCAACTGGGGCACGACATCCAAGACTTGCCCACTGCTCCGCACACACTTCCGCAGCTGGCTCACGTGAAAGACATTATGCACGCCTGGGAAGTTGGCGGGTAGATCCAACCTATATGCTGCCACACCAATACGCTCCAAAATTCTGAATGGGCCCACATACCTCGGATCCAGCTTACGGTTCTTGCCGAACCTCTTCACTCCAACCATCGGAGACACCTTCAAGAAAACCAAATCCTCTACCGAAAATTCCAAATCAGACCTGCGCCGGTTGGCGTTTTTCTCATATCTTTCCTGAGCTAACCGAAGCTTTTCCCGAATGAGCTTCACAGCAACCTCCATTTCCTCTAGAGCATCAGGACCCAACAACGGCCTCTCACCGGCCTCAGTCCAAAACAACGGAGTTCTGCAGCGCCTCCCATACAATGCCTCGAAGGGAGCCATTTGCAAGCTCTCTTGGTAACTGTTATTGTAGGCAAACTCCATGAGCCGCAAACGCTCATCCCATGCTCCACCGTGATCTAGAATGTAGCACCTGATCATATCCTCCACAATGCGGTTCACCCTCTCGGTCTGCCCATTTGTCTGAGGGTGGTAAGCGGTAGAATATCTCAAGTCTGTGCCCAAACCCTCCTGCAAACTCTTCCAGAAACGGGAAGTAAATCTGGAGTCTCGGTCTGAAATGATGCTCACGGGAACTCCATGCAATCGGATGACCTCACTCAAATACAGCTCTGCTATCTTCTTCATCGGGTAGTCGATCTTATAAGGTACGAAGTGCGCACACTTCGTCAATCGGTCCACGATCACCCAAACTGAGTCAAATCCTCTTGGAGATCTTGGTAAGCCCGTGATGAAGTCCATAGAGATACTTTCCCACTTCCAAGTCGGGATTTCCAAGGGAGTCAACTTTCCACCAGGCCTCCCATGATCGGCCTTCACCCGCTTGCAAGTGAAACATTCAGAAACATACCGAGCTATATCCCCTTTCATACCCTGCCACCAGGCGATCTGCTTCAAATCATGATACATCTTCGTGGATCCCGGGTGGTAGGCAACACTGGATCCATGAGCCTCTTTACATACCGTACTCCTGATGTCTCCAACCGCGGGGATGCAAAACCTGCCGCGGTACTTCAAGGTACCCGAATCGTCGATGGAGAAATCCGGCAACTCCCCTCTCTCAGCCCTGAGGTACAGGTGTAACAAATCTGGATCATCCTTCTGGTGCAACCTGGTGAGCGAAATCCAAGATGGCTCTGCCACTGCCAAACTGCTTTGCAAATCACAGCCTCCCACAGAGATGTCCATCAACAAGAACTCTTCCACTAAACGGTCCGCCGTGAGGTTGAAGATCTTCCCTGTCTTGCGGCTCAGGGCGTCGGCCACCACATTGGCCTTGCCTGGATGGTACTGGATCTCCACGTCATAATCGGCCACGAACTCTAGCCACCGCCGCTGGCGCAGATTCAGCTCCTTCTGAGTAAACACGTACTTCAGGCTCTTATGATCTGTGAAAATCTTGCACTGGGCCCCATAGAGTAGATGCCTCCACAGCTTCAACGCAAAAATCACCGCCGCAAACTCGAGGTCATGCGTAGGGTAATTCCGCTCGTGAGTCTTCAACTGCCGCGACCCATACGCGATCACCTTCCCCTCTTGCATCAACACGCCTCCGAGCCCAACATGCGAGGCATCCACATAAACATCATAGTCCTTGCCCTCCGTAGGCAATGTCAAGACAGGAGCAGTGCACAATCTCCTCTTTAGCTCCAGAAAGGCCTCCTCGCACTGCTCGCTCCAGATGAACGCTGCATGCTTCTGCGTCAACTTAGTCAAGGGCGCTGCCAAGGTAGAAAAGCCCTCAACAAACCTTCGATAATAGCCGGCCAACCCCAAGAAGCTCCTGATCTCCTTGGGTGTGCTCGGCCTATGCCAATCCATCACTGCAGAAATCTTCACCGGGTCTACTGAAATGCCATCCTTGTTCACCACATGACCCAGGAAGGACACCTGCGGCAACCAGAACTCACATTTGCTCAACTTGGCGTACAACTGATGATCTCTCAAGGCAGATAACACCAACCGCAAGTGCTGATCATGCTCCGCAGCATTCCGTGAGTAAATCAGAACGTCGTCTATGAATACGACCACAAACTTGTCCAGAAAATCCTTGAACACTCGGTTCATCATGTCCATGAATGCTGATGGGGCGTTGGTCAACCCAAAAGACATAACTAGGAATTCGAAATGTCCATGCCTCGATCGAAAAGCCGTCCGCGGAATATCCGACTCCCGGATCCTGAGCTGATGATATCCTGATCGAAGGTCAATCTTGGAGAACACAGAGCTACCACGCAACTGATCGAATAAGTCGTCGATTCTGGGCAGGGGGTACCTGTTCTTGATGGTGACTTTGTTCAACTCCCTATAGTCGATGCAAAGGCGCATCGAACCATCTTTCTTCTTCACAAAAAGAACGGGTGCACCCCAGGGCGACGAGCTCTGCCTTATGAAACCCTTCTCCAACAACTCATCCAGCTGGGTACGCAGCTCCTCCAGCTCTCGCGGGGCCATCCGGTACGGCGCCTTAGCAATAGGACGCGTACCCGGCTCCAAATCAATCACGAACTCGACATCTCTGGCCGGGGGAAGACCGGGAAGGTCGCTAGGAAACACATCAGAAAACTCACGGACAACAGGAATCTCATCCAACAACGGCACACTGCTAACAGTCCCCAGCACCGAGACTAAGCAAGCAAAACAATCAGAACTGAATAGCCTCTGAGCACATACCGCAGAAATCGCCGGAGAGGCCTGGCGCGGATCGCCATAAATACTCCCAGGCTGACCGTTGTCCTTCTTGAAGTCCAAGCGCTTACCCCTGCACTGGATCACTGCATCGTATCTGGACAACCAATCCATACCCAGGATGACGTCGAAATCTTCCAAGTCTATAACCTTCAGATCCGCCTTGGCTGGGAAATCCCCCAACATAATAGGACAATCCAGAATGCCCTGATCTGATATCACGGAATCACCCGAGGGAATTTGACGCAAAAAGCATCACCGACACGATCAAGAACCAGCTGGCACCGCTCTACAAAGGCCCTAGCCACAAATGAGTGGGTAGCACCTGAGTCAAAGAGAACGCGCGCCCAGTGGTTCTTTACCTTAAAACTCCCTATATAAATATCAACGGGGAATTGCACAGTCAATAAAGAAAACAAAAGCCAGACTAATATGCAAAAGAAGTAAAAGACTAGCAAGAAGTTTTACCTGAAATGACTTGCGTCGAAGTTTGAGCCTCCGCTGAAGATATCACGTTCAGCTTCCCTTTGCCTCTATCCATAGACTGAGGCGGTGGCAACGCCTGAAGAGGAACAGGTCGGTGCACAGACTGGAGCTGCGGGCATCGGGCCTTGGTATGACCTTTCTGTCCGCACTGATAGCAGACCTTGTCCTTCAACCAGCAACGGGCAACATCATGCCCCTCTTTCTTGCACAAAGTACACACCGCATTCTGTCTGGGAGCATCCTGTATAGCATGCACATGCACCTTCTGCGCCGCAACCCTCTTGAAACATCTCTCAGCAGGATGGCCCGGCCGGCCACAAAAACTACAAACCTCCTTGCTCCTCTTCCCCGAAGGAGCACCGGGCACAAGGGGACTCTTCGCTTCAACAACTTTCCTCTTCTCATTCCTCGCCTGCTGTCCTCTAAGCTTCGCGTTTTCGATGGCCTCTACCTTCAAAGCGGCCTCCACTGCCCCAGCATAACTCACCGCTCCATGAGCCACCGCTAGCTGCTGTACATCGCTCCGCAGGCCACCAAGGAAACGCTTTGCTCTATCCTCCTCTGAGCTCACCAAACTAGGGGCAAAGCGACTGAGTTTGCTGAACTCAATCTCATACTCGCTGACTGAGAGCTGCCTCTGCTTCAGATGTAAGAAATCATTCATCAGCCTGTCTCGCTCCACTGACGGTAGAAATTTCCGCATCAAGATCTCCTTGAAGGAAGCCCAAGTGCTTCCTCCTATCATTCCCTCCTTCTCCCTCATCCACCAACTCTTCGCTAACCCCTTCAGCTGATAGGCGGCCAGCATCACCTTCTGATCATCAGACACTCCAGAGTAGTGAAACATTTCTTCTATGGTAATCAGCCAATCATCCAATATCATGAAGTCCGCCTTACCATCGTAGGTGGGGGGGTCGCAGTCGCTGGAACTGAGTGATGAAAGCCATCTCCGGGGGCACCACCACTGGAGGCACCAAAGGGGCTGGGGGTGCAGGAGGTGCGGGAACAGCTAAACCCGCAGCAGGGTCCTGCGCTCTCGGGGCTAGTCCTGCCACCACAGACAACAGGACTGGATCTGAGACTGAACGTCCACCATCTGCCTCGATAGAGCCTCATTGCTCTGCCTCAGACTTTCCATAACTGTACCGCTTTGAGTACCAGAAGACCCGCCCTCAGATTGGGGAGTCGACCTCGCCACTCTACGCTTAGGCGCCATCCTAAAAAGATCAACAAACAATCATCAGAACCTAGTTCAACTACTAGGACAAAACAACAGGTACATACAAACCTACATAAGTACTTGCTTTCACTGCCAACTTGCTCTGGGGTTTTTTTTTTATATGTATATATATATTTATACAGGGGAAATAATGTCATGCTTAACCTAAGATGGTTCACCACCATCACACTAACTCTTGTGCCTAAGTCGAGCATGCATGAATTTATAATCTTTTTTTTTGACTCAAAACCATGTGTGTACATATGTCATCCTGCAAGTCTTTAGCTTGGCACGTTGTGCTTATGCAATGTTATGCTATGCATGATTGTGCTATGCATTCTAAAAAGGCCCTAATGCATGTTATGAGCGGCGTACACATGAAAATGTTATGCATCCCATACTACATAACATTTTCATGCAACGAAAAAGAAAACGTGCTAGTCGCATTCATGTGGTGAGGTTATGCATCCCATACTACATAACCCTCACATGTTGCCTCCTATGGTGGATCCATATACGAACAAATATTATGCATCCCATACTACATAATATGCCCCGTATACTTCATGTTATGCTATGAGTGTAGTGTTCGTGCTTCAGCCAAGACGTGCCGATGACATATCGGTGTGTGTATGACATGATGCTAAACTTCTAATACCTACAAGGAAAAGTTGCCCGACAAATTGTCAAGCAACCTCCCTCTGATACCAACTGTCACAACCCGCATTTTCTCCGAAATTTTAGAAGTATCAGAGTAGAAGAAAACGCGCGTTGTGATGCCACGTCGGACAGGGGATAACTGTCGACGCTCAGGCAACCACTAACTGCTAAGACTAAGAAAGTTCAAAACTTTAATGATGTGAAAACCAATTATATTTTTTTTTGAGGCCGTATCCCTCGGCTTCGTGGGTCAACTAGTCCACCCTTTCAAAATTATACTTATACGTAGCGGAAAATACTTTATTCATTTTTTAACATCCTAAGAGAAAGCTTATGCGTCCCCAGGGGACGCCTAAGGCTATGCAAAACCCTAGATTTAATTTATATATTATATATAGGAAATACCCTTTTTACGTGGTTTGAAAATAGTGATTGAGCTTTTTAGAAAGGAAAACATGATGCCTATATTTTTGATATAATAGTTATTTTCTTTTATAGGTTTTAAAGTAACTAGCAACCTAACATAAATCATCCCAGAAGCAAGTTGAATAAACTCCAAAACAGGAAATCTAGCAGCATAAGCAAAGTACAAAGCATCTAAAAGAGAAACCACCAGTGGGCGCCAACAACTGACACGAACCCACTGGTGAGTAGGTATATCTGTACTACAAGTCTAAAGGAACTACCTCCCAGGAGTGAGGAGAAGAAACTCAGCAACAGCTATAGCACTAGCAACCTCCAGAAGAACCCTAGACGCACAGTCGGCTATAAACCTGAACCTGAGGCATTCAAAGAAAAGAACGCCTCAGCAAAGCAATATATAAATATGGAAATGAACAATAACATAAGAAAGAAGTGAAACAGGTAAGAGCTAAAGTAAACAAGTGAAAGAGGAATACTCGCCATGAGTGAGCAAAAAAAGGGGTGCACCAAGTGCACGGGTGAGGTCAAGCCTCTCACATATCTGCAGGAAGGATTAGCAAAGTAATAAATCCAGGTATAATGCTAGAGCAGAAAGAGTCACCTAGTACTGGAGATGGACAAAAAGGTTAGAAAAAAAAGGGCCTAGACTGGTGGCAACGGTCCAACCACGTCTCACAGGCCTAAACATCTCAAGGTGCTGTGGTGGTGGCATCGGTCCAACTCAACCAAACAGCTCACATTGTCTTAATAAGACAAGAAGTAAAACAAGGGTGGCGGCATCGGTCCGACCCACCTCAAAATCACATCCTACTCCAGCACTACGTGACTCGGGAAAGCCCTCACTAGTGGTTCCATGAACCACCAAGAAGTCACACTGAACCCTAAGCACTCTAGAGCGACCCACCTAAGAGCCTTATATTCATACCATCGGACTAAACATCGACTTCGCCCAAGCAAGAGGGCTGACACAATTAAATTGAGGGCGACACGAATCCTAGTTTAAGTAAGTATTTTGATACTAAACGCGTTCCGATAATGTGATATTAAATACGACAAAGTAGCTTGACCTCCAACTAAAACCTTAAAGTTAACCTACTACCACCGTACACATTTAGCTTACTACATCTCATAAACACTATACTTGGGTGGTTCGATACCTACATTAGTAAGGGGCTTAACACTAATGCGAACAAGTGAATTGACACCAAAAAGAAAAAATAACAAGAGGGTTGGGTGGCCTCGATACCGAGCCGATTTTCTTTGGGGCAACCAAGGGGCAACTACGATAAAATCCTTGCCATTAATAACAATGAAATCACCTCAAAATTTTCTAGTGCCGAAACCATACCAAAATTCCAATGTTGAAATACTATCAAGAATTTCCTAGTGCTGAAATCATATCAAAAATTTCTCATGGATTAAGTAACAAATCTAGCATGAAGAAAATTTTCTTTGGCAAGAGAGTACTTGCCTTGGTCTTAGGAGAGGATTCGGCCAGCAGCGGATCTAGGAAACCTGGACAAACAAACAAAAATTCGGGCTAGGAGGAACCGGCCAGCACCCAATCGGCCCGCAAACTCAACCACAAGGAGAACCTGGACAGAAATTAGGGTAGGAATCTCCATTACTGCTTGGAAAAACTGAAGATGAAGAGATCCGACCGGGAAGAACATGGAGGAAATCTCAAGATAGATACCTTGGAATGGAGATCTTGACTGGAGGAGTCCGGATCCGGCCTCGAACTGGAGATCCGGGCTGATTTGGGCCGGCGAACGGGTGATCGGGGGCTGCGGGGGCTTCCGCCGCTTCTCCTTCTTCCGCTCGGGTTCCAGGCAGCCGACGGGTTTGGGGGGGGGGATTTCTAACCTAACCGATATATATATATATATATATATATATATTTATATATATATATTTATATATACACTTATTACTTACACACCTAAATTTATATTCACACACCAACACTCAAATATATATATATACCTATACCTACACCCTAACACACACATATATATATTCATACACACACATATAAATATACTTATTAATTGACTAAGACAACCGCTAACCACACTAGTTACAAGCACTAAAATACATGTACACGTCTATTAACATGTATTCGCGCACACAAATTTTCTACCCCGGACGCAAGCACACGCACGCGCACGTACAACTTACAAACCTTGCAAGCACGTGCACGTGCAATTACGCAACGGCACGCCCAAATCGCTCGCTATGCCCTAAATGCGTAAACATGCAAATACGCTCACATAAATGACGGCTCGCTAACTAGCGACCGTCGAAAAGGCGCGAAAACTAACGTTCTCGGATTCCGACCAAATCCGCACCGTAGCTAAACACTCGGGCTACAAAAACATCGGCGAAGTCGGACACAACCTCCGACGACCACACACTTGGGCAAACCTCGCCCGAAGCCAAAGTACAGGGATTCCCTAAGAGGCTCAGCCGGGCCTCCAAAACAGACGCCGGCTAGCTGGGGAAACCATACCACAGGCTAAAAACTCTACGAACACCCAACGAGGTACTCTAACAACGGCACGAGCCGGGAATGCGCCAACGTAACGCCAAACGAGGACTTAAATAATTGCCGAAAATTCGGGGGCGTTACAACCGTGCTGCAGCCCAAGCACCCGACCTCTTTCAATGCCCATTGGTGGGTTGTTGGTGGACACAACCTCTCTTTGATGAGGTAACTCCAATTAAGGGGGTAGCACGCGGAATTCCCAGGAGGTCACCCATCCCGAGACTACTTTAGCCCAATCGCGCTTAATTATGAAGTTTTTTCACTCGTCATCACCAATTGAGCTGCAATTCAATTGGTGATGAGAAGTAGATTAACTCCATAGTTAGGCGTGATCAGGTGAGAATAGTATTGAGATGGGTGATCTCCTAGGAAGTCCCCATGGTACCTGCTTATCTTGAGTTTCCCTCATCAAAGGAGGTCTGTGGTTAGAGGCCCAACCTCAACAACCCTCCATTGAAGTTAGCAGTTGCGGCCAATCCGATTTGTGGAGATGGGTTGGGGTCACTGATCTGTAGAACTGTAGTGCACCCACAATATACCAGGATGTTACATAATCATACATCAATAACTCCATTCCTTGCATTCTATAGGCTCCGCGTGCCAGTAAGGTGGGCGAGCCTTCACGTCAGAATACAAATCCTGAAATAGTAATGGATGATGGTAGTACACCAGCAACACCAACATTACCATCATTGCTAGGGCAGTGACCTTAACCCTGTTGGAATTCAGGAATGGACTGCTTGCAGTTGATCCAGCAGCAGTCCCTGCACCAACTGTCGTGGACTTAAGGCTGGAATGCTATTTAAGAAACTTCCATGATCTCCACCCCTCTAATTTCCATGGGAGAAGAAATGCCGATGGAGACAGACGACTGGTTGATTAAGACCCGTGACTTGCTCGAAGTTATGCAGTGCCCAGAGAACAAGAAGGTTCCTCTAGCGGCCCTCCTTCTGAAGGGAGAGGCCAATCTGTGGTGGACCAAGGTCTTAGCGGACGACCCCACTGGTAAGTAGCTTAGTTCAAATTTTCCTTTCCCTAATATACATTATCCTTTTAGCATAATGATAATGTGAGTTTTATTTTTGTCAGGTCATACAACATATATGTTCACGTAGAATGACTTCTCGAAGGCGCTAGCTAGTTGGTTCGTACCCCCGTCCGAACGCCGCAGTTTCCAGCAAAAGGACCTCAGGCTCATTCAGGGGGACAAATCTATCATATCTTATGAGCGGGAATTGACCCACTTATCTCGTTGTGCGGGCACAATGCAAGGGGATGAGAATGAGAAGTGTAACCGACTAATCTATTCGTGGACGGATTGCGTGACTCTTTGAGGCAACTACTAATGACAATAGTCAATGCTGATTACAAGAGCTTAGTTGACACTGCAAGGAAGTTGGAAGCTGATCCACAAAGGGTGCAAAAGCGTAACAACTTCCATACGAAGCGGCCTCAGGATGCACCACAGCAGCAACTTAACAAAAATAGTCAAAGGAGGAACTGGAATAAGAAGCAGATGATTGATGATAAGAGAGGTGGTCAGACCAGGGTGTTACAAATCAATGGAAAAGAAAGAAGATTACGATCAATTTGTTGAGATGTGACTATTGGTGGTGCATCACTTGGAAAAGGACTTGCAGAGTCCCGTCGTACCAGAGAAATGCAGATATGAATAGAAAATAATTGAGTTAACAAAGATTTAATGGACACACTGCGAAAGTTTATCATTGTGTAGTCCTGAGGTGGAGGTCATTGCTCGGTTATTGACACTGAGAAGTGTGAATTGCTTGACAACTGGAAGTGTGAGGTTCTTCAGAGGTGTACTGTCATATGTGTTACATATTAGGGTAGGTTTAGTTGTGGGGGTCCACATGCTATTTTGGAGTCGGGGGGACATGGGGTTTATGGGAAGGTATTGTGCGTCGAGGCAATGTCTTGGCGTTGATTATCGTGGAAGGAGGAGCCTAAAAAGAATGTATCAATAGTGCGTTTGAAATTTAGATTGATGTAACGTGTTATGGGTCTAGGTCGGAGGTCTCCGGAGGAGTGGTCGGAGATGGGGAAGATGACAGTGGTGATGGAGGTGGAAGATACAACGAAGCCTTAATCATGACTGCCTAAGCGAGGTTGATCATTAGAAGAGAGAACCACCAAGATCTCACAATAAGGGACAAAAACTAGATTCTTCATACACGATGACGCATAAAATATTAAAAATACATAAATATTAATACAATACAACTTGACTCCTAATACGAACTCCATACAACATATATTATGATAAACGGCGAAGGATTCAAAACCAATCCGTAACGTCTCACCTGCCCTCAAAAATCGAGCTTGCCCTCAAGCTCGAACTCCACGTGGTGACCAGATCATCTGGCAGCTTGATCTCCCTCCAGAACAATGCATGATATCGCGTAGCAACGACAACGATGTCAGTGAGTAGCGGCTGTGCCGGTGCACAGATGAACGACAAAAGAAATGACTTTGGCAAGGTCTGTGAGCGGTGATGAGTAGCATCAACAAGTAGGTCGAGGAAGCGACGACCGGCAGAAGGAGCGGATCTGAGGGCGGTGAGGTGGCCGGAGGTAGGAACGGGTCCGGCGGGGTCGGCAAAGCGGGGGCCTGCAGAGCAAGTGCTGGCGGAAAGACGGCCACGACGTCCGAAGATGGCCCAATGAGGGGCGACACTATCACAAAAGGTGATAGCATTGACACGGGCTGCGGTAGAAAGACAGCTGTCAGATTCTTAATGTGGTAGAGGAGTGCGTCGGCGTCTCGAAGATGGGCGTCCATTGAGGCCATGAAATCTTGTAACTTGGAATGATTCGAATCCAGTGCGGCCTCATCCGTGGCACTAAACCTCAATGCCATTATAATTAATTGATGAAATAAATAATTGTGACACCTGTTTTGGCCAATTTTTATATTTTTTTCCTTAGAATCCACAAACATCTCTTGCTGTGCAACCAACCTATGGCTAATATGCATATTTGTTCTTGGTTTGTTTCTTTGCTGTTACCTTTCTATGAAACAAAATTTTCAGTATTGATCTTAGATCTCTGGTTACTGTTTTTCTTATGTCATAACATTATTTGTAATTTATACATTTGTTTTGATGTTTTGGATATTTAAGTACTTAATCAAATCACTTTACTAACTAACATTTGCTACTATTAATAAGCAAGTCGTTATTGCACCATCAAAGTCATTGGAGCCTATCATAGTACCGTGCATAGGATTGGGTTACCGGGCGCGGTGTGGCGTGGGAGGGAGGTGGGAATTGTTGCGGATGATTCCTCCCCTTTGATTCTTGCGAACAACCCATGTTGAAGTAGGTGATTCAAAGTTGATGTTACGAAACCCCTTTGAGATTCATGGTTGTGTTGCTATGGCGTGGGAGGGGGACGCGGAGGAGGGTTCCATCTAGGGTCCCATACTATGATACCTCATGGCTGCCTAAGTGGGGGTGTTGAGCGTGGGAGAGAGGTGAACCAAGGTGGAACCTTACGCGTAGCTGAGAATTCTATGCGCTCTCAGAAGGACCACCTGGGGTTGGCCTCCAGCTTGAACGTAGCGTCGTTTGCGTTGGACTGCAGCTGCGTGAGCTTTGGTGGTTGGGCACCCTGGATGCGCTGGTGCAGCAGCCCAACTACCTTGGGGAGCATCTCGGTATCGGTGTTGGGCAAAACAACTGACGTCTGGTCTTGGGAACAATGCATGATTCTGCTACAAGCAGTTTGCACTGTAGAGTGGCCGACGACTGCACTAGGTTAGCTGCCTATGGCGGTTGAGATTCTCTAAGTGCGCGTGGATGGAGTGGCCTGGTGTGTGTGGCTTGGAGAAGTGGGCGAGTGGGTGGAGGGATATAAGAGGGAGCCATAATACCACTTTGATGCCAAAAGTTTCATTTCAGCATATACTGTCCGAGTATCATTATAATTATTACAATACTCTCTCATAACGATACAAAATATAGTTTGCGTGAGTAAATAAAATAACAAAAGTGACAAAAGAACAAAATAATGAAATAAATGAGGTGTTCTACACCCTCTCACCACGGGATCTCTTGCCATCTGCACGCCACAAATCTCTCATGACAGAGCTGTCCAATAAACTTCTTTTTTTTAATAACACTGCCATCTTTAAAATTTTTAAAAAGAAAGAATAGAAATAAAAACAAATAAATAAGTGAAAATAAAATATAGTTAAACTAAAATAACATAAAATAAAGCAAGAAAATATAAGGAGGGAGAAAATTAAATAAAGAAATTATAAAATGACAGGGAAAACAAAATAAAAAACATAAAAATAAAGTAAAGTAAAATAAATTAGCTAAATAAAAATGGATGAGGAATATAAAATATTATATGGTAACAAATTTGTTATATTGAACATGTTGCTGGAGACACTTCTTAGAGAGCACCTGAGACGACCAAAGCACTTACGTCGTCGGTTGGTTATTGTGCATGGGGTATCCAATGCAAGTTAAGCTAGTAGTCTAATAGTGTTGCCTGTGAAGTTAGCCAACCGAGTTCTTTTGGATTTTTATGATAAATTTTTTTAGTGTTGTCATGATAAGTGTCTTAGTTTTTCCTGATTGAAACCATTTGATTTCTAAGCATTATTTTTAGACATATTCAACTGTTATTATTGTTTTTCTAATCAGGCAGCGGAAGACCATTTAAAGCAGTTAGTGAGTAATGCAGCCAAGAAAGCCCTTTCAGATTTGCAATCTGAGCCTCCACAACTTGAAACCATCCTTAGCGGTATTTCATTTTGTTAGTATTATTATTTTGCCTTCCATAAATTGCATTTGATTGCCTTAAAAGATTCTCACAAATTTTGGGAGTCTTAAGGTCTAAGATTTTCTAATCATGCAAACACATGTTATGGGCATAGTGTTGTTATCTTTTATGTTATGAGTCGATGCGGTCATCCCAATCATTAGTCATTGTAGGTCTTCTTTATATTTCTCCTTTTTAGCATTAAGTAAACATGTTACTTGCTTGTTAAGAGTTGATGGTGTTATGTATGCCTATTTAAGGTCATGAAAGGTTGAGATGAAGGTATTCATGAATTGAGTCTCTCTTTGTCCTCAAGCATGAGATTGTGGTAGCTCTCTCCCAAGCAAACCCCACTTAGATGGCCGCAGTTTTGGCGCCAAAACATTTCTCGCTCCGTCATTGTCACCTTTGATCATATGTGGTGAATCTACCAACGTGTACGGCCCAGTCTATAGCAACACACTAGAATTTGTAATTCAATACTATTAATTTAAACAAATTTCCATTCCTTGAGATCAAAATTGGAGAACACTTAGAAATTCGATACATAGGATAATAAATAACAACCTTCTAGTAGATATGCTGCTTGTAATTGGAAGCATGAAATGAAAACCATACACTCAATTGAAATCAACTCCGCATAATAGAGGAATCCACATCATACTAAACTTGACAAAACTCAATTGCACATGCAAACTAGTAATTATGTTGTAAGAATAGTAGTAAAAAAGAAGAAATTAACATATACTAATTAATCACCGAATTAGTTGAACTCACTATCATGTCTATACAGGGAGACACCTCCCCCAAAATCTTCAATCTTCGTCTAGCACTAGGAGAGTGTTACAGTTGCATATGCCAACGAGACACACATGCTGATGAGATGCCGTGGCGAGTCCACACACGGAGGAAGATGATGACGGGTCCGTCTGGAGGAGGGGAGACCAAAGACGCGCCACCAATATTTTTGGGTATTGTATCTACAATTACCCTGATTTGAAGAAGTGTCCATTGAACTAAGATGAATTGAGTTGTATTTGATACTCTCTATTTAGTTATGTGCGTGCATAATTATATTGCTAAATACAACCTAATGTCAGGTTACAGTGAGTCATGAAACACAAGACTATACAATGTAATCCTTCATTGTGTAGGCCAATGTGTTGACTCACGAACACATCTCTCTATTGGGGTGTACTTATATCCCAAGTGCATTAGAAGGATCAAGGAAGGATCAAGAAAGGACAATAACCTGGAATCAAAAGAACAGAATTTTACCCAAGTAAAATTCGTCGAGTATAGTAAGGGATATTCGTTGAATTCGTCGAGTATACTCATAGATACTCGTCGAATTCGTCGTGTATACCTACTGGCACTCGTCAAATTCGTCGTATTTACTTAGGATAAAATATCTGAGATTTGGAAAATCAGTTAAGTAAAAATCGTCGAGTATCATCAAGTATACTCGTCGAATTCGTCGAGTGTATCTTCCGATACCCGCCGAATTCGTCGAATATACATGTAGATACACGCCGAATTCGTCGAGATTCATTGGGTATATCTTTGAGTTTCCGAATTTATTTCTCTAGAATTTTCTAAGTCAGATTCGTCGAATATTGCTTGGCTCATGCGTCAAATTCGTTGAGTGTATCGGCCGATACTCGTCAAATTCGTCGAGTATGTCAGCCGATACTCGTCGAATTCGTCGAGTTGGTCTTCTGCAAAGCCTTGAGTTATAGATTACTAGATTCGATCGGGCTGAAATTCTCCAAGTAAATTTCGTTGAGTTTATATGCAGTTCGACGAGTATACTCGGCTATACTCAACGATACTCGACAAGTTATACTTAGGGGTATTTTTTTTCCCAGATTTCAAATTTCCGGATCGTTCTTCCCGATCGCCATGTACAAAGATTTACGCACGTCTCCGGATGGAAAGTCTTTTCTAGCCATTACAGAAGGAAGATTCGTATATATATTTAGGGTGGATTTTCCATCAACCCTAATCGTGCTCAAACCAAATCGAGAAACTTCCGATCAAAAAGTTCCCGTCGGCTCCCGTCCGTATTTCGCAAATCCGCTTGGCCGACGACTGTGCTGCACAACTCGATCTTCCTCAACCTAATCGACTGGATCATTGTTATCTGACGATTTCGATTCTCTCAGATCTAGTCGATCCGTGTTCTCCAAGACATTCAAGATCAACCTTTTCGTAGAACGACAGATTGAAAACTTTAGATCTGAATAAGATTATTTGTAATCCTTATTGCGTAAATCTTTCTTTACTCTTGTAGGAGGTTTTTCCCTCATAGTTGTAGATCCGTGTTTGGATCGAGTTGTAGATCCGTGTTTGGATCGAGTTGTAGGAGAGTTTGTTCTCCGAGTGGTAGGAGCGTTGTCTCCGAGTTGTAGGAGTTGAGGTTCCGAGGTGTAAGATTCGTTGCAATCTGAGTTAAAGGTGAAGTACCCGAATCTAGCCATTTGTGGTAGATAGACGAGGCGGGACAGTGGACGTACCCAATTCGGGGAACCACTATAAATCTCTGTGTTCTGTGGGCTTAATTTCTCAGTTATTTTTATTCCGCAAAAAGACTCGGAACTCACATATTCACCCCCCTCTAGGTGATTTAGGTTGACACTAGATACTTTCAAACATGATTATCTTATTTGCATTATGTTAGGTGTACACTTTATTATTCACATTGTTTTTTCGTTATTCGCATCCCGCGCTTATTAGGGGTGTGCTGTACTCTTTTTGATTATGCTTGGATGTATGGAATTTAGGGTTGCTCTCTAGTTTTTCTTCTCGTTCCCTCCTTCCTCTCCCTCACCACCGCTGCCCCCCTTGCCGAATTTCTCTCCTGGATCGTATCAATTTAGTCCGACCTGTCTCACCGTCCGCCGAATAGCCGTCTGCGCTTGTTATCACGCTCGTTTCCAGTCTTCGTTCCGCTCTGGTGCTGATTCCATCTTCCCTGATCGAACGGGTGCCGCTTTCGCAGATTCCACACAGATCCATCGCGTCGTTTTCCGCCGATTTCGCACAGGTCCCATCTGCTTCACCGACCGGATCCCAAGGATACCAATCCGTTGCTCCCAACGAGTTCCTCCAAGTACAGATCTGCAGCCCATCCCATCTTCTGCTGATTCCGCATAAATTCCCTTGTTCCGCCGATTCTGTTGCTACTTCGTCCGATGGGAACCCAATGCCGCCAGATCCGACGCTCCGAGTGACTGCATCTCCTCCAGGAACCGGTCCGCTGTAGCAAGGTCGCGATCCTCTGCGCCCCCTCCCCGTTCCGCTGCGCCTGCGGCTCTCCGCCGACCTCACCTTCAAGCCTCCATCCGCATGACTCCCAACACCCGCTCCGCAGGGGACACTCCTTCTGATGCCGGCGCCGACGCCTTGAGCCACTGCGTGGAGGCTCAAGAACAACATGTCGCCTCCATGCATGCATCCCTCCTCGCCCTCCACTCCAAGATTGACTCCCTCCAGGCGTCCGTCGCCGCCGTTTCCGCTGCGTCCAGCTTTGGCTCACCCGCGGACGACGACTCTCTCCTCGGCGTCGGGCTACCGCCCATTGCCCCCGGGACCACTCCTTCGTCCTTTCCGGGCCAGTTCGCCCTCACTCTCGACATTCCCTCTTTTTTCATTGTCGGCCCAATGTGTTAGATCACCAAAGCGGAGCAATATTTTGACCTCAACTGCACACCGGAGCACGATAAGGTGTCTGCGACTGTGGTTGGCCTGGACGGCTCGGCCCTCCACTTTCTAGGTGGATCCGCCAATCCAAACCGCGCCTCTCCTGGCTCGAGCTCAAACCGGAGATGATCTGGAGGCGTGACACCCGCTACTCTGGCACTTCCACTATCGTGCGTCTTTGCGGCATCCGCCAGACAACCAGCCTGAATGACTATGCTGATGAGTTCGTCGTCTTGGTCTTCCACGTCCCTGTGCTACTGCCCGATCATTACCTCGACTTCTTTATGCAGGGTCAACTGCCACATATCCGTTCTCGTCTCCGCACGACCACCCCCACACATTCTCTGACGCCATGGACTGGGCTCGTTCGGTAGAAGCCGACTTATCCCCCGACTACCTGCTCCTGCGGCCGACCACCACCAGCCTCGACCTCCTTGACGACCACCAACCACGACTCCACCGTGGCCGCCGCCTTGGGGAAACTGGCCAGGCCGCCCACCGAGCCCTTAGTGCATCTCAAACAGTTATTACAATGAGCTTCACAACAAAAGTCTCTGTTTTCGATGCCGCCAACCCTACTCTTCCAACCATGAGTGCTCCGTGAAGGAGTTTCATGTCATCATCGATGACGTCGACCCTGCGGTTGACCGACTTTGAGGCCCTGGATCTCTCAGCGGGGGATACACGTTTCGACCCCACCGCGGCTACGTTCCACCACCTTGAGTTATCCCGTGCCTCGACGGGCAGGATCTATGACTAACAAACCATGCAGATCTTGGGCACGCTGTAGGATCGCCCGATCATCATCATGGTGGACAACGACACAACCCACAACCTAATCTCTGAGCGCCTGGTGCAGCAGCTCCGTATTCCCTTGATTCCCTCTCCGGATGTTGCTGTCCACCTGAGCGATGGGAGACACCGACCGACTCAGGGCCATTGCACTGCCGTGTCTCTCTCCGTGAAGTACTGTTTCGTGACCATAGACTTCTACGCATTCAGCCTAGGCGGTATCAATTCCATTTTGGGGGTGGCTTGGTTCCGCACGCTCGGCGATGTACACGTCAATTGGGCGATTTATGACTATGCAGTTCCTCCACGGGGGCCAGCCATGTCGCCTCGATGGTGACTCCGCTCTTCTCCGCTCTCTGGTCTCCCTCTGCACGACCCCGTGGACCACGGACTTCAGCCTCTCCGCGGGGTTATGGGCCCTCTCGGGCCCGTCCAATGTGCCTTTTCCTTCCCCGACGGACCGCCAAGAGCTTTCTACTGCGCTCACCGACGTCATCCAGCCTCCGACAGGATTGCCACCAACCCGGTTGACCGACCACGCCAATTTCCTCCAACCTAGGACCACAATAGCTTCGGCGCAGTCGTTTCGTTCTGACCATGGACAAAAGGATGATCTCGAGCCTCTGATGCAAAGGAATGTTGATGGGGGGCCTTACCCGTTCTAGTGCAAGCCTATTTTCTAGTACGGTTCTTCTGGTCTGTAAGAAAGACGACAATTGGCGCCATACTACTCAACCAAGCTACTTGATCACCTCAACCACTTTCAGAGGGACTTTAGCTCGTAGGAGGTCCCTGTTGCTTGGTCTTACGGTCTGGAATCCGAAGCTATGTAACTTCCCTAGGATCACTTCTGCCGCCGTCCTCCGGCTACTGCATTGAGGACAAGACATATTTTTCAGACGACAACATTGTTACGGTTGCGCATGCCGAAGAGACACGCACACGCCGACGAGACGCCTTGACGACTCCACACACGGAGGAAGACAATGACGGGTCCGTCTAGAGGAGGGGAGACTGAAGACGCGTCACCGACATGATTATCTTATTTGCATTCTGTTATGTTATATTCTGTTATGTTTATACTTTATTATTTGCACTGCTTTTTCGTTATCTGCACCCCACACATATAAGAGGTTGTGTTGTACTCTTTTTGATTATGCTTGGATGAATGAAATTTAGGGTTGCTCCTTAGTTTTCTTCTCATTCTCTCCTTCAGCTCGCTCGCTGTCGCCAACCCTCCCTCTTGCCAGATTCCTCTACGGGATCGCATTAGAGAGGATAGGAGCAATTGTTACAAACAACATAAAAATTTAGAATGAAAAGTAAATTGCTTTATGCATGCTTCAAACCCCTTTATTTATATTTAAAATCCATTTGAATTTCTAATAAATTGTAGAATTTCACAGGAGATAGAAAAAACAGAGAATTTTTATTAATTTTCTCAGTGTTTTTCTACATCAATACAAGAATGTGTACACATATGTATATGAAGATAGAGAGAGAGGAGAGGGTTCCCAATCATAAGATGTGGGACTAAACTAGATTACAAGTGGGCGGTTTTAAATGTCGGATGTCGGATTGAGATTTAGATGTCAGATGTCGGATGTCGGAGATATTTTTAAATGCCGGGTTCCTAAAAAATATTTGTATTTTAAGTTATATCGTGTTATTTTAACACTATCATCTAAATTAAATTTTCTTACTCAATTTTAACCTAGTATATATCTTTTACATGCATTTGAATATAATATAAAAGTTTGAAATATATTAAATACTAATTAAAGGTATAAAAAAAAGTTAAAGATAAGTGATTTTTTTTTTGAAATATAATGGTAATCCAAATCATGAGGCATACTGATTAAATGCATACTAATTAATGCAAAAAATAAATTAACAAAAGCTTAACAAAATACATAGTATTTTTTTGTTAACATACAGATTTTTTGTTCTAAATACTTTTGAAACCTTTCAAAAATTGCTTCGACGTTATATTTCTATTTTTTGTACTAAATCCAATTAGAGCAATCAAGAGGAAAACAGATAAACAGAGGAAAGATCATTTCTATGGCAGTGGATGGTCTCATGTGCCCAAATAATGAATTTCAAGCATCGTTCATGTTTTGTCACAAATAAAAAAACTACGCCTAAAAATCTTGATATAAAAAAGAGTCATGGTTACACTTCAACATCAATAAAATGACATGCTGGAGCTATTAGACCTTATTAATGAATCCTTTGGACACTGATTTCACACGATTTTTTATAATAGGTGACATCGTAAAATGTCCACGACTTTTTAAAATGTCGTCGGCGGCCGACATAAAGGATTTGATCCGAAATATCGGCCGACATATTGCAAAACGCCATGACCTTTATATTTTCATTATGCAAGTCGTTTTCTGTTCAAAAAGGACATGTTGGCCGATATGTTGGCCGACATTTAAAACATTGCTCAACAGTGGGCCTTTTTACATATTCTTCTTTAACACTCCTCCGCAAACTGGAGCATACTAATCGTAAGCACGAAGCTTGGTCAAAAATTGATGATATAGTGGTCGCGACAAGGCGTTGGTGAGAATGTCAGCAACTTGTCCGGTAGCAGGGACATACTCTAATTCCAACTTCTTTAATCAGACCTTCTCCCGAATGAAGTGACAGTCAACTTCAATGTGTTTGATTCGCTAATAAAATACATGATTCTTGGCAATATGTATAACAACTTGACTGTTACAAAATAACATTGCTGGAGAGGAAAGTTTGACTCCTAAATCAGCAAGGAGACTTTCTAGCCAGGTGAGCTCAGATACAACAACTTCTATTGCACGATACTCGACCTCAGCAAATGTGCGAGCAACAACAGATTGATTCTTGCTATGCCAGGTAATAAGGTTTCCACCAAAGTGCATACAAAACCCAGTTGTGGAGCGTCAATCATTAAGATAATATACAATCAGATATACGAATGAGGATGGTTTGTACACAAGCCCTTGCCCAGGAGCAGTTTTCAAGTACCTGAGGATACGTTCGACGATCTAAAGATGAGAGGTCCGTGGAGTATGCATGAATCGACTGATAACTCCAATAACAAACGAGATATCAGGTCTTGTAACTGTTAGATATATCAGCTTTCCTACAAAACATCAATAATATTCTGGATTTGAAAGTAGTGTATCAGAGTCAGATTCATAAGCACAAAACTTATGCTGGACATCTATATGAGTGTCAGCAGGTTTGCATCCTGAATAACTAGTATCCTGAAGAAGATCAAAAAGTACTTTCATTGTGATAGAACAGGGCCATCAGGTCGTTTTGCTATCTTAAGTCCATGGAAGTAGCGAAGATTTTCTAGATCTTTAGTTTGAAAATCAGAGTTTAAGTGTTGCTTAATTAGTTGTATTCCCGTGGTGTCATTACCAGTAATCAGAATATCATCAACATACACTAGGAGAATAACTGTGCCAGTTGGTTGATGACGGATAAAGAGAGAAAAGTCAGCTAAGCTTCGCGTGAATCCAACTTCACGACAACCTTACTAAACTTGTCAAACCAAGCTCGAGGAGACTGTTTGAGACTATAAATCGATTTCTTGAGATGACAAACATGAGACTCCCCCGTGGTCGCATACCCGTGAGGTTGGTGCATGCAAACCGTTTCGAGAAGGTCCCCATTGAGAAAAGCATTTTTGATATCCAACTGATGTAAGAGCCATTGTCGATGAACAACTAGGGAGATGAGGACTCAAACGGTATTTAGCTTGGCAACATGGGAGAATATTTCATCATAATCGAGGCCTTGTTGTTGAGTGAATCCCTGAGCCACAAGTCAAGCTTTTAGGCGTTCAACTGTCCAGTCTGGAACATGCTTGATAGCAATTTTCCACTTACAACCAACACAAGGCTGACCTGGGGGACAAGGTCCCAAGTCTGGTTAGCCCAAAGAGCTGTTATTTCCTCATCCATGGCTGCACGCCATCTCGTATGTTGGAGAGCCTTTTGCAAAAAGTTAGGTATGGAAATGGAGGATATAAATAACACGAATTTGAGGAGAGATAGGGATAGACGATGTAAGGATACATAATTCACCAAGGGGTGCGCCGTGGAGGTTGATGCTGGATCGACAGGTCGCGAGATAGCGCTGGTAGAGGGTAACTGTTGTAGGACATCAGATTTGGGAGGACGGAGAGTGTATACACGAAGAGGTGGTTTGGGTTGCATTGGTGGCGAGGTTGGTGTGGGAGGAAGTGGTGGAAGCCATGGAGGAAGAGACGTGGCAGGGACGGTAGGATGAGGTAGAGGATGAGGGAGAAGGGGAGCCGAAGGAGAGGAGTGAAACGGTTGGTACTCAAGAAAGGTTACATGATGGAGACCAACCCAGTTCAGGTCGACGCAAAAGTGCCAGACGTCGCACCCGTTCAGACATCTACTGACCCTGAATCATTTACGTATTTTATTGCATTTCTATTTCGTTATTTTGCAATTTATTTTATTTTGCATTTTTGCAAATTTCTGTTTAGATGTAATGTGCACGCCAGCGTGCGTAGCTATGTGTGGAGTCTTTATTATATTCTCCAAGGAATATATATATACACCTATATAAATATATGTTGGATATTGCATTGATTGCATATAATCTTTATGTTGGATATTGCATTGATTGCATATAATCTTTGTATTGCATATAATCTTTGTATTGATTACGTTATTTGTTTCCTAAATAGATCGATTCCTATTTAGGAAATATGAAAGCACACGGATCAGTGACGTGTCATATTGTTGTATTTGTATAAATACCCCCATGTGGATGAATAAACTCAATTAACTTTTCTCCTCCAACATGGTATCAGAGCCTTAGGGCTAAAATACCTCTCCCGTACGTTTTTTCCTTCTTTCTCCCGCACGAACAACCCGCCGACCTCCGCCCGCAACTCCGCCGACTTCCGCGAGCAACTCCCGACCCGCTGGCTCCGGCGGCCCCTAGCCCCACCTAGCCACGACCGATTCCCCCTCCCACTCCTCCGCCGCACCCCGCAACCGCCTCCAGACGTTGCACGCACGCCGCGCCTCCCGCGCCAGCGCCTGTCTGGCTTCGGCCCTCTTCCAGCGGCCCCTCGGCCACCGCCAGTACCTCCGGCCCCTGTCCTGCGTCGTCTCCTTGATACCGCACATGCGGTGCTCCTCCTAATGTCCTTTCCGGTGCCTACACCATTTTTTGGGTTCCTTCCTCTTTCTATGAGGCCGACCTAGTTTCTATCTAGGCTGCTCTTTGCTCTCCCGGGGGATCTTACTTTGTATGCTTGCTCACCATGTCCGGGACCAATGGCTCCCCTACCGAATCTTCCACCACCAGTACACCCCCAACTACCGTGACGTCCAGCGGCTTCCCTCGCCCGGGACATGACCACAATACGCCTCAAATCACGATGATTCGTCTGGATGGTACCAACTATCTCCCGTGGTCTCGGGCTATTACTCTTGCTTTGAAGAGCAGGCGGCTGTTTGGATATGTCATGGGCACTACACCCATACCTCGTTCAGATTTCCCAGATTGGGTGCAATGGGAATCGGAGAACTCCCTCGTCATGTCCTGGCTGACTAACTCCATGGTCGACTCCATCGCTCGCAACTATCTCTTTCTGGATACGGCTGCGGACATTTGGCGAAGGGCGGAAACTACCTACTCCTGTCGCGGCAACGCGGCCCAGATCTTTCAGCTACGACGCAAGATCTTCCTTCTTCGCCAAGGAGATCGCCCTCCGTCTGTCTACTACCTCGAGTTCACCCAACTATATCAGGAGTACGATCACTTTGACTCCATTCATTTGGCATCGCCTGAGGATGAGCTCCTGGTTCGCGCACGGGAAGATCGCAACCGAGTTTTCGAGTTCCTTCATGGGCTACATAGGGACTTTGACCAAATCAGTGTGCAGATACTTGACCGCTCACCCTTACCCTCTCTTCCAGAGGTTTTCAGTCTCGTTCAGCAGGAATTTGATTGGAGGCAAACTTGGACTCCTGAGCCTCCTCCAGATGGTTCGGCCTTGACGGCCCCGGTTGGGCTACGCGCGGCTCGTGATTCTCGGCCGAAGTCCACTGACAAGGATCACCTCCTCTGTGACTATTGCGGGAAGAACCGTCATATACGGGAGACTTGCTTTCGACTTCATGGGTTCCCTACACCCCGTGGCGGCTCTTCCTCTCGTGGCGGTCGTGGTCCTGGTCGCACTTCGGGTCGCCCTACCCAGCCTCGCTCCGCGCACCTGTCTGATGTTTTCGACGAGCCACAGCTTCCGACAACTCCCACATTGACTCTGATGCCTGATGAGGTCCTTGCTTTCCGACGCCTGATGCAGGGCCCATCACCAGAGCCACATGCCTCTTCGTCCTCATATGCCCATCAGGGGCCTTCCGGTGCTCATGCTGCCTCCACCCGTCCCTCTACTCACTGGATCATTGATTCTGGAGCAACAGACCATATGACCGGCTCCTCCTCAGGTTTTGTGTCCTACCTTCCGTTGTCTGGTTGAGACAAAGTGAGCATCGCAGATGGTTCCCTCTCTCCCATTGCCGGAAAAGGCTCCTTCCCGTGCTCCTCCCTAACTCTTTCCTCGGTTCTTCATGTTCCGAACTTTACCCGCAATCTCCTTTCTATTAGTCATATAACCAATTCTATGCACTGCTCAGTAACTTTCTTTCCTTCTTCTTGCATTTTTGAGGACCTGAAGACGGGAACGGTGATTGGAACTGGTAGTCTGGTGGACGGGCTATATGTGTTCGATTCTTCCACCCCGGCCTCTCCTCCCCGAGCTCTCCATGTGGATCGGACAACTACTTTGGAGTCCTGGCACTGTCGGCTTGGACATCCGTCTATCCATTCTATGAAACGTTTATTTCCTAATTTCCCGTCTGGGTTAGTTGATAAATTTCGTTGTGATGCATGTGATCGTGGTAAAAATCATCGTACCTCTTTTAATCATATTTCTTCTCCAAGTCCTGCTCCTTTCCATTTGATACATAGTGATGTTTGAGGTCCTTGCCGGGTTGCATCTATTTCGGGTTGTTTTTGGTTTGTAACTTTTATCGACTGTTTTTCACGTACCACCTGGGTTTACCTTATGAAAGCCAAAAATGAGGTCTTTCCCTTGTTCCAGCGATTCTACAACATGGTCTCTACACAGTTTTCGACCCCCATCAAGATTCTCCGCACTGACAGTGGCCGTGAATTCATTGATTCCACCTTCGAGCAGTTCCTCGCCAATCGGGGGATTATCCATCAGATATCCTGCGCCTACTCCCCGGCTCAAAATGGGGTGGCTGAGCGTAAGAACCGCCACCTATTGGAAGTTGCTCGGTGTCTCCTCCTCCACATGCAACTCCCTAAATACTACTGGGGGGATGCTGTACTCACCGCAGCGTACCTTATAAACCGTATGCCATCCCGTGTTCTCGGTTTCAAAACTCCCCTCACCACACTTGGGGTTCCACCTACCACTCTCCCACCACGTGTTTTTGGGTGTGTTTGTTTCGTCCATATCCACCACCGCCCGAAACTTGATGCTCGTGCGCACAAGTGCGTCTTCATTGGCTACTCCCCTACTCAAAAAGGATATAAATGTTTTGACCCAGTCAACAAGAAGGTTTACGTTACCATGGACGTTACCTTCCAGGAATCTGAAAGCTACTATGGGTCCTCACTTCAGGGGGGGTCTCTTCCCACAACGGAAGTGAGTACCTTACCTTACTCTGACACCCCTCTACCTATTCCTCCGGTATATCATCCCTCTCAGTCTACACCTCCTACTCCTTGCGCCCCTCCTGTCCAGGTCCCTGTTACTAAACCTCCGCAGGTGTACTCTCGTCGACCCAAGGGATCGAACACGCGGCCCAACATCTGGATATCAGACCACCCACCTGACCCGTCGTCGGGATCCATCATCCCTACGGAAGGTACCTCCACTCAACATCCATTATCTCAGTTTGTTTCTTACTCATCCCTAACAGCTTCCCATGGAGCATTTGTTTCCTCTTTGTCCTCTGTCTCCATCCCCACTTCATGGCAGGATGCCCTTTCCGACGACAGGTGGAAGTTAGCAATGCTCAAAGAAATGAGTGCCCTGGAAAAAAACGGCACATGGGACCTGGTACAACTACCACCAGGAAAAAAGGCTGTTGGATGCAAATGGGTATTCACCGTCAAACAGAACCCCTCGGGCATTGTAGAAAGATACAAGACACGACTCGTGGCAAGAGGCTATACTCAGACAGAGGGCATAGACTACCTGGAGACCTTTGCTCCTGTTGCAAAAATGAATTCGATCAGAATCCTCATATCTTGTGCTGCCTGCAAGGATTGACAACTCTGCCAATTGGATGTGAAGAATGCTTATCTTCTTGGCGACCTGGAAGAAGAGATTTACATGGCTCTCCCTCCGGGACTCAGCCCTAGCGGATCAAAAGGGAAAGTGTGCAGATTACAGAGGCCACTCTATGGCCTGAAACAATCAGCCAGGGCTTGGTTTGGAAGATTCCACAAAGCCATGAACAGGTTTGGATACCGTCAGAGCAATGTCGACCACACCCTCTTTATCAGAATCAACAAGAGAAAGTTAACCGTCCTGATTGTCTACGTGGATGATATCATAATCACTGGGGATGACAAGGAGGAGATTCAAGCACTGAATGAGAAATTGACAAAAGAATTTGAAGTGAGATTTGGGAAATCTCAAATACTTTCTCGGCATTGAAGTTGCAAGATCAAAGCATGACATTTTCCTATCACAAAGGAAGTATGCTCTCGACCTCCTTGAAGCCACTGGGATGAGCGCCGACACCCCAATTGAAGCCAATCACAAGCTCGGCAGAGAAGATGGCGATGCGATCGATGACATTCCCAGTTACCAGAGGCTGGTAGGGAAATTAATCTACTTATCTCACACTCGACCAGATATCTCTTATGCTGTGGGAGTTCTCAGCCAGTTTATGCACTCTCCAAAGGCCCGTCATATTGATGCCGCGCATCGTGTCCTCCGATACCTCAAGTCCTCACCAGGGAAGAGCATCCTATTCTCACCAAATAAGGAGTTGATTATTGAAGTTTACACTGACGCGGACTGGGCTGGATCGCCCACCGATAGGCGCTCCACAACTGGATATTGTTCCATGATTGGTGGGAATTTGGTCAGCTGGAGAAGCAAGAAGCAACATGTTGTTGCTCGGTCCAGTGCTGAAGCCGAGTTTAGAGCAATCGCACATGGCATTTGTGAAGGATTATGGGTCTCCACTATCCTGAAGGAACTTGGGCTTAAAGGAAGTGAGCCCATCAGATTATATTGTGACAACAAAGCTGCAATCTCCATTGCCCACAATCCGGTACAACATGATCGTACGAAACACATTGAGATTGGCAGACATTTCATCAAGGAAAATATCGACCGAGGAACCGTTGTTATCCCATTCATACCATCTGACCAACAGTTGGCCGATGTTCTCACAAAGGGTCTAAGTTCCAGTATGTTCGCAGATCTTATTGGCAAGTTCGGCATGGCTGACATCACATGCCCAACTTGAGGGGGGGGGGTGTTGGATATTGCATTGATTGCATATAATCTTTATGTTGGATATTGCATTGATTGCATATAATCTTTGTATTGCATATAATCTTTGTATTGATTACGTTATTTGTTTCCTAAATAGATCGATTCCTATTTAGAAAATATGAGAGCACACGGATCAGTGACGTGCCATATCGTTGTATTTGTATAAATACCCCCATGTGGATGAATAAACTCAATTAACTTTTCTCCTCCAACAATATATATATACACCTATATAAATATATATACACCTATATAAATATATATATATTCCTATATATATATATATATATGTATATTTATGTTTAATCACAGCTCACAGCCGGTTCACCAGCCCATGAAGAAAGCCCATCATTAAAGGAGTGGCCAGTTCCGTCTTCTTCCCAATCCGGTTCACTCCTCTTGAAGCCGCCGGTCTAAGAATGTATTAAAAGAGCTGGCCCGGTCTTCCTCCTTCCCAAGTTTAGTGAAGCACACCGCTAGGGCTCGACAACATCGGCTCCCAGTGCACTTTCCACGACTTTGCCGCTGCACGCAGGAGGAGCTCCGCACGACACCGCCCACGTTGTCTCCCGCAACCGCCGGTGATTTCAGCAACAGTTCCACGACCGAGCTTCTGCCATGTCCGCTCTTTCATGCATCCGACAGTTTCACTGATTGTGGAAGAAGAGGGGTTCGTTTCCTTTATTTTTTTTATTTCTTTGATACCCTATAAAAAGGGGAGGTTCTGTAATTCATGGTGGTGAAAAATGGTGAATGTTGATGAATATATGAAATTATGTGTTTGATTCCTGCTAGAGTTAGGTGAAATCTGAAGGTGTTTTGCTTTTGTGAGAGGAGTCCTGCATGTTGTAGATGTTGATGAGTTTTCCTGTAATAGTGTGAAAAATTGCTTCCTTGAATAATAATAGGAAATTTTGCTGCTTCCGTTTATGTTGATGGAGAGTTCTGTGAGAGAACTGTTTGCTTCCATCTACAGTTGAAGTTTGAGTTTGCTGCTTCCAATTTTGTGATCCCTGTAGATGAATGTTCCGAGAGTTGCTTGCTGTCCTGATTAGGAGTTAGGATAATGTTGAAAGCTAGAAGATAATGAATAGTGAAAATTAAATGTTGTTGTAGGAATTAGTTGAGAGTTGAGGTGTAGTGTTGGATCATTTTGTTGCTTCCTGTTTCGAATGTTGGTGGTGATGAACAACTAGATTAGGGGTGCAAGTTGAGTTGAGCCGGCTCGAAAGCTCGATGAGCAGACTCGAAAAAAGCTCGACTCGAGCTCAAGCCTGTAAAGCTCGAGCTCGAGCTCGAATATTATTGTTCACGAGCTAGCGAGCCGGCTTGCAAGCTTTTTATTCCAATATATTTTTTTAAAAATTAAAAAATATAAAGAAAAAGCAGGCTCATGAGCTAAAAAGCTCGCGAGCAGCTCGAGCTCGGGCTCGATAAGCAGGCATTGAGCTCGAGCTCGAGCCAGTACAAAATGAGCTCGACGAGCTCGAGCTCAAGCTCGAGCTCGAGTTTGAAAATTTTGCCAAGCTCGACTCGAGCTTGACTCATTTGCACCCCTAAACTAGATTGTTAGCTTGCTGCTCGCCCGTGAACAATGGAGGGTGAAAATTGCTGCTTAGGTTTAACCACTATTGAATTCAGTTAGATAAACATTAGGTGTTAGCTCCCTGAATAGTGACTTGTTTGCTTTGAGATTTCGTGGATCCATCTTGAGTGATTTGAGATTTTGTGGAGCCTCTCTCTCTCTCTCTCTCGAGAGTGAATTTTAGGTTGTTTAGCTTGTGACTTCCTTACACTTTTGAGTGTTTCAGATTCCGTGGAACCACTTTAGTGTGGGAGTGAGTGAAATTTCTCTTGGGTGCCCATGTGCGATAGTGACCAACCTCGGAGCGAAAGATCGAAGGTGACGAGGAATTCCTCGTGTGATCGCCGTCGACTTCGAATATGGAAAGACGCCTCTTTCCGTGTATAACTTGCCTCTATCCCTTCTTTGCGTGTGTCTACATTTTCTCTTAGGATAAATAGATTCTTGTTGGGTTTTCGCCCGAATCTTGTCAGCGAACGCTACGTCGAAAACTCCCAAACGGAAATGTATTTGAAGTTTACGATTTCCGTTTTGCTACGACAAAGAGAACAGAACGAAAGTTGCGAGCTTACTTCACGGATTTAAAAATTGAACCATGTTAAGAAAATTTTATTTTGAAACAAAATAGTCAATTCATGTTTTTTCCCCAAAAAGTTGCTCAAGTTCTCAATGTATTTGCAATGCACGTTATAAATCTTTTAAAAATTAATTTAATCATCGTATGCATTTAGAGTTTTTTAGAAAGAACGACAGACGCGCAAACCCTACGCGCCGTTGTGCATCATTACATCTGTCGAAACGACCTGTTTACCATCGGCTGAAGAGTAACACACATAACCATTCTGAGCACGAGAGTATCCAACGGACATCATTTTGGTAGCCCGAGGAGCAAACTTGTCAATAGACGAACCAAGATTATAGACATAACAAGTACATCCAAAAACACGAGGCGTGAGGGAAAATAGAGGTTTGGAAGGACAAAGAAGACTGAACAAAGTCACAAAGCCGAGCATAAAAGAGGTCATATGGTTTATGAGATAACATGAGTACCGAGCACCTTCAAGATGGTGACGATTTTTCTGCTCGGCCACACCATTCTGCCGAGGAGTATACGCACACAAGATTTGATGGAGAATCCCAAACTCGGTGCAAAGATTCAAGAAGGTACGGTTGGTATATTCACGTACATTGTCTGTACGAAGTACTTTTAAGGTAGTGGAAAACTAAGTTTGAGTCTCAATAATAAGGGCACGAAATATGGAGGTAATTTCAGCACGATCGCGAAGTAAATACAACCAAGTAATGCGCGAGTAATAATCAAGAAAAATAACAAAATAACGATAACCATAAACACCGGGTGTTTTATACGGACCCCAAATATAAGAATGCACTAAGAATAAATGAGCATCACTCTGAGTACAAGTAGGATTAAAAGATATACGGTGCTGTTTGCCAAAAATACAAGATTCACTTATAAACTCATGAAGGGAAACATCATGAAGAGCTTTCTGGAGAATCTGGAGGGGGCCATGCGCAAGACGTCGATGACAATCAACAAAAGAGACCGTGGAGAGAACAGTAGGTGAAACATCCAAGAGATAGAGCCCATTTGACGGCCGCCCCTTACCAATGATAGTCTGCGTTTATCGATCCTGCCCAACAAAGGAAGAAGGTGAGGAAGTGACACAATAGTCAAATTCCTGAGTGAGACGGCTAACGGAATGTAAGTTAAAAGGTGATCTCGAAACATGAAGAACCAAAGATAAAGAGAGGGTTGGAGTGAGAGGCATATCAACAACGCTAGAAACCGGGGTGGTGTCGTAATTTGCCATAATGATGAACTTGGGATATGCAGATGACAAGTACTAAGGCTGTTTCTGTGGAGTAATATGATGTGTTGCCTCTGAGTCCACAATCCAGTGGGAGCTACGAGAGAGACAAGATATACCTTCATTTGAGATCGACGCAACATAATCAGATGAACGACTAATCACCCCTTAGAGATGTTGGACTGGGTGCGCAAAGCCTCGATGTCATTACAGGTGGAGGGAGGATTAGACGTAGTAGAAGCTGTGAGATGTGTAGGAAGACTATGCTTGCGATAACAGGTGGTCTCAAGGTGTCCATCCTGACTGCAATGAGTACATTTAAATGGAAGTCTTCCAGCCCGTCCCCGTCCCCGTCCCCGTCCCCGAGAAGTGGTTCAACCGCCACGAGTTGAAGGACCACGAGCCGAAGACACAAGAGGAGCAGATAGGGGTTGCTAGAGGGGCAGAGATAGATTCCCAGGAGCATCCGACGACGACGTAATCTTTAAGAGCATCGATCAAACATCTGACAGAGAGGGAGTTGTAGATGATGAAAACACCTGAGCCCAAACACTGTGAAGATGAGGTGAAACACGGGCCATCATCATGGTAATCCCAACTGCCTCTTTCTGGGCCCATTGTACAACCAGATCCGTCATAGGGGGATGATGCTGTATCCATGCCTCAACAAGAGTCTTGGCTTTGGCAGCATAGGAGGTCAAGTCACCTATTGCCCCGAGTTCATGGGTTTGAAGAGCAGTGATGATGTTGAACAAGTGCTGGAGGCTATCCTTGCCAGAATAGAGGGAGAGTGAAGTTCTCCCAGATAGCTTTGGCCATGTCATGATACGTGGCCATCCGATAGGGTTCATTGTCCATGGAATTGAGGATTCATGATTGAACCCAACCGTCATCACAGAGCCAGTGTTGTGGTAGGAGGTGTCCTAGTCAGATGATGAAGAAGACCTTTGGTCTGCAGAACGCAACGAGCTGAGTGCATCCACTCAACAAAGTTCTGCTCCCCATTGAGAGATTGTAGTGATCCGAAGCTCATCACAAATTTCAGGAAGAGGGGCAACAACACGAGCAGGAAGTGAGGAAGCAGTTGTCAAATCCATGAAATCAATATCAACAGCAAGGATAGGGCAGGGAGACAGCAAAGCAGGCCGTTGCGGCAAGGGCAACCTGAGATTAGAAGCGGCCTGAGACCCGAGGCATGGGCAAGCTGAGACAAGAAGCGGCCCGAGAACTGAGACATGGGCGACCTGAGGCAAGGACGACTGGCAGATGCAAGCGACAAGAAGGTGCGGCTAGTAAGCAGTCAAGCGACCTGAGACAAGAAGCACAACCAGCTTCTAGCGACCTGAGATAAAAGTCACGGCCAGCGGCCATCGGCTAACGACCTGAGTGGAAGGACGCGTGCAGACCAACAGAGACAAGGAGCACGACTAGCAAACACAAGGTTTGCGGCAAGGACAGGGTTTGCGACAGAGGCAGAGTTTGCGGCAAACAGAAGGGGAGATCGCGACGAGCAAACCAGGGCAGTGTTTTCGGGCAGTCAACGACCTGAGAGGAAGGACGCGACAGGTAGAGCAACAAAGATGATGCATACCGCGACGAATAGTCTCACATGAGCAAGCCACGACGAGCAAACTAGGGTGATCAGAGAGCGGGTCCAGAAGCAAAACGCAGCGAGCATACATCGACCAGTTGGACGCGGCGACCAGGACGCCGAGCAATCCTTGGAAAGAAGAAGACAGTGGGACCCACAGATGAGAGGAGGAAAACTATAAAAGCACAACGTATAGCTGGAGCCAGGGAGTCCGCAGAAGCTGGAGCTAGGGAGTCCGCAGAAGCTGGAGCCAGGGAGACGTGCGGTTAGAAGAGAGCTAACTGCCCAGAGCACAACGTGGAATAAAAAGTCATAGCACCGTATAGCTCTAATACCATGTAAAATTTCACAGGAGAGAGAAAAACAAAGGATTTTTATTAATTTTCTCAATGTGTTTTTCTACATCAATACAAGAATGTGTACACATATATATAGGAAGGAAGAGAGAGAGAGAGGAGAGAATTCCCAATCCTAAGATGTGAGACTAAACTAGATTACAAGTGGGCTCCAATTTGGGCCTCAACAATGGGCCTTTTTACATATTCTTCTTTAATATAAATAATTGTTTATGCATGCTAAAAATGTAATGATTTAATTTATATGGAAGTTTAATATTATATGATCAAACATAATCTATCTTTTATATCAACAGAGAATTCACAATTGTTACCTTTATTGTAACTGGAATGCCATCCATGATTGAAGCCTCTTAACAAATTTGGTAACCTCATGAAATTGTTAAAACACTTTCTTTATGTACAATCTCCTACAATTATCAGCCTTTATTCTGCTTCATTGTTGTACATTGGAATTATTGTCAATAATTGATTGAATTGTTTAACTTACAGAAACTGAGTTGAACTTCCGCCCATCCTGGATTCAGACCTTCAATAAAGATATGAGGAAGTCAATTTCCTTTTCAGAGCATGAAGCTTTTGATCACCCTGTGGCATGTAAAGTTTTTTTTTATCTAATGTTTCAGTAATTTTCTCTTTTTGATTATTATTTTGTTTGTATTTTCATTTGACAATTGAAACAATATATCTCATATAATTCTACAATTTATGGATTACAACAATTCAAACATGGTCGACAAACTCACAATTAAATCTTTTATTTTAACTTGGAAAGAATCTTTATTTATGTTTTTTTTATTGATTTTTAATTTTACAGTGATTGTAAGGTGAATCTAGGAGACGTTTGACCACATATCATGTCGTAGTTGTTACTAAGTTGTATAAGAAACTGATCAAATAAAATCACTTTGTTCAGGTATGATGGCAAATTTTAAAGGTGAGCAAGTATCATTCAAGACAAGTTGCTACTTGCTAGGAGAGTCAAATTGGAATTCTTTAATGAATCCCAACCTGATATTAGCATTAGATGACTTGGTCCCTGAAGAAATGGATCTAACATAAGTCGACTTAATGATAGAGTGAGGAAGTAGAAAAAGGTTATTAACAAAAATAATTGTTTTTAAAGAACATCTACAGATAAATGTTACAGGCCGTCGTGCCTAGTTATCCTTTTAGTCATTTTAATCATTATGTCCATTGTTTGTTATTAATAGTTAGTGTAGCTTTTATGGTCTTTGATATGTGGTTGTTGTTAGTTAAGTCATTAATAGTTGGCTGAGTCTTGTGCCATGTAAGCCTATTTAAAGGCATGATATGCTTGAAAGAAGTAAGCCGGGTTTATGGTCTCTTGTTTTGTCTTATCGTTTGTCATTTTTAATCATTATGTCCATTGTTTGTTATTAATGGTTAGGGTAGATTTTATGGTCTTTGATAGGTGGTTGTTGTTATTAGTTAAGTCATTAATAGTTGGTTGAATTTTGTGCTATGTAAGCCTATTTGAAAGCATAATATGCAGTAAGCAAGTTTTAAAGTCTCTTTTTTTGTCTCTATTGTGAAATTGCGTTAGCTCTTTTGTCCTAAGCACACCCTACTTAGACAGTCATGGTAAAGCTCCATAGTATTCATCCCATCCACTTTGGTGATTCTTCTGACGTGTTGCAGTGAGCGAGACATGACACAGGGTAGGCTGTGTGACGTGGGTGTGCCGACCTATGTTGCACCTACACCGACACGCGACACGCGACACGACACGACACGCGACTCGTAAATTCTCAAAAAATATCATATTTCGACACACTGAGACGCGTATATTTAATATTTAATTTTTATAATTATGAAAATCCTAAGACATTTAACAAAAAATTAAAAATGAACAAATAACAAATATTCGAATAAACTAAGATATGTTTAAATATTACTAATCAAATATTCAAATGCAAAACTTAACCGAAGGTCAAAAAATTATAGAACATTAACACATTACCTCTTCTTATAGTTTTTTCACCTCAAATAGATCACTACTTAAAATTTTTACACACTTTCCAATTCATTTTTCACAAATGATTAACAAATGTGCTTTCACTTTTTTATATGAACTTGTAAAAAATTTTTTCACAAAAATTGCACTTACAAGGCAATTGCCTCCTGCCTCATCGTGAGTAGCTAGCTTAGGGATACGCGTGTCCGGTTGAGAGGGACACGCGTGCCCGATTGAGCAGGACACACGAGTCCCGCGTGAGCCAGCGTGTCGGACTTCCGACACGAGTGTCGGAGAGTGTCGGAGAGTCCGACACCGACACGTTGTGCATTTTGAAGTGTCGGTGCTTCATAGGTGCCGACATTAATGCAGTTCTATGTAGGTAATGCAAGACACACACAAACAGTTCCCCCCTAAATGCTGTGTGTGTGAATGTAGCTTAATCCATAATTTAAACTTTAGCAATGATAATTAAATAAGCTTAGCAAATTAATTACAAAGTGAATTTCAACTTCAGGTTTTTAGGCAAAACCATGATCACTTTTGCTAGAAATGTTTTCCACTACAACTTTTGCAAACAAAGACTTAAAAGAATTAGAGAAATGCAATAATATCAAAACAAGTTCAATCACCAAGCAAATATAACATGTTCATCCTATAATCAATAAAGAAGAGAGGAACACACTAACAAGATGTACTCACAAGTGAGGTGATCCCGTAGCGATGAGTGTAGATGAGCAACGACTGGTGGGAAGGTAGGTGGTGCTGAACAAAATCCTGTACAACCTTGTGATTGCTGTTAAGAGTCATGGAAAGGCCAAATTATGCACTGATTTGATCTCAGGATTTGATAACTTGCTGTTGAAGGACTTGCAGGGTTGTTAGGATATGAAGAACATGCTCGACAAGGTTGGGCAGGGGCTAGAAATGGACTTCCCAAAATGGGACGCGGCTTGGAGTTATTTATTTGGCTGAAACAGGGCTGGATAGAACCTTCCCAGACCTGGACGGGACCTGGAGGTGCGTCCTTGACTGAAACAACACTGGTCGGGCTTCCCTGAAAGAGACGGGATATGGAGTGGGTTCTCTGATAGGAACAATGATGTAAGATGGTGGCGTGGAGGACAAGATGGCCGCCACTAGCGATTACAAGCGCTGAGAAAAAGAGGCAAGCGATCAATAAAGTTGGACGAGAACATGGATTGATCGACAACCGCGTGGTTGTTGTTTTTGCGGCGAGGAAGACGATGTACAAGGAATATGTGATTGGCGGTTTTCTGCAGGAGAGGAGAGATGGACTTGCAGTTGGGAGGAATTACAAAGGAAAATTGTGCAGTTATGGCGCTTAATGGTTCCACGACTGGAGAAATCGTGTGGGAGAAATAAATAGCGGGATGTTGGAAACGGTAGGAAAGAAAATAACTGAAATTAACCGGGACGTCGCACCCCAGGGTCTCGCGGCGTCGGACCATGAATGATTGTCAGTCTGAAATCTCTCACAAATAAACAATCACCGAAAATGAAAGCTTCCACCCTCATTTATTACGAGAAGAGCGGTTGGGCACGCAGTGTGAATGACTATGATTGACCGTTACAACCAGTGTCCTAAAACACTAAATACAAGTCCAAGTAAAAAAACAAAATACATATAAATAGTAAAACGACGCTCTGGACACACTAATGCGAATACACTAATGCGGGTCCTGCCGAATGTTGACCCGTAGTCCAACGTCTATCCTTATCAAGACACTTTACAAAATACCAATGATACCTAACACAAAATGTTATGATACAAAATTTGATCAAGTTAGATGCATTAGAGCGAAAATGGTATGATCATAGTTATGGATATATACATAAAGAAAGTCTGAAGATATTGTTTTGAGAAGTCATTACAGGAGTGTTTTAAGTCAGAAAATATTTTATAAGATTACCAAAATGAGATATTATAGGGTGTTCTAAAAGTTTCAATTAAAGTTGACCCAAAAGAAGATTCATAGGAGTAAAGCTTTGTGTCTTTGATGAAACAACTTAAATTTTAGGTGTACATATGAGATCTAGTTTGTTTCATTATTAGAAGTGTTAAATAAAATATGTAAAAATGCCCATATCACGGCTCAACTAGAGCCCATTACCTCTTTAGGTTTTATCCTCACATCTTAGAATGAGATTATTGCTCCTCTTCCTAAATAAGTATACAAATACTTGTATGTAAGCATATATGAGATATACATAAAAATATTTTTTGTTGTTTTCCTTCCTTTCGTATTCTTCCACATGATATCAGAGAGAATCAGTCGTAAATTTTTTTTTCCGGCCTTGCTCACGCCCGCGCCTCCTAGCCTGTTCGGGCGATTTGCTATTTTCTGACCGCAGTTCTGCTTCTCATGCACTTGCCCCTGCTTTTGTCCCCCCCATCCAGCTTCTTTTATAGCATTTCCTCACTGCCACTCTGGGACTCACTTGTTGTGCGCTTCCCTTGTTCTCTCGTTCATTGTCCACATTGTCCGCACTGGTCTTGTCGAGCACCTCCTGTCTGTAGACCTTGATTTGCAGCTCTCCCATTCCGTCCGCTGAGTACCTGTCCGCAGCAACTCATTTCCTCACCTGCCGAGTTTCCTCCGCTCTGCTCTTGACCGCCGTTGCCAGCAGCTTGCCGAGCTCATCCTGTTCGCAGATTCTATTCTCCGCTCCTTGCAATCCCTGACACGTCTTGTGCTTCTGCTTATCGAGTATCGTCTGACTGCCCTGATCGCCCCGAGCATCTGCAAGAAAGAACTCCTGTTCACAGCTCCTGTTTGCCTAGGCTTCTCCTTGCACGAGCTCTTTCCCGCGAGCGACTTTCTGCCGAACTCCTGCGCGGGCTCTCTTGTTTGCGCAAAGCGCATGCCCACAGAACTCCCGCACAAGCTCTTTCTCGTGAGCTCCCTTGTTCGTCGAGTTCTTTGTTCGAGCTCTCTTGTTCTCTGGGCAGCCTGATCTTCTTGCAATCAACAGTTCTCCTACCCGCCAGAGCTCTACTCTCCAGATCTCCTGTTCGCTACTTCTGCTCGCACTGGCTTCTCGCGCATGCTCTTTTCTGCAAGCTCTTTTGATCGCAGAGGTCCTCCTGCTGCTTTCTGTTCACTCCTAAGTTTCTCTCCTGTCTGCAGTAAACTTTGGATTCCTCCAGTTTTCCATCTCATTCAACGGAATTGAATGATGCCCCGTCTCTTCCAACACGTGTTGCGCCTCCCACTCCTGAAGTTTGTGATGAGCTTCAGATCACTACTATTTCCCTTACTAGGAAGAAGAACTTTGTTGATTTTGTGCACTCCGCACGTCGTGTTCTCCAGACCAAATGTCCCCTTCTTCATCTGACTAAGGCTTTTCCTACTGAGCCCACCGATGAATGGCTGTGCGATGACGGTCGTGTCCAATCTTGGATCCTAAACTCTATGGACAGTAAACCATATCAGATTACTATGCACCATGAGACGACTAAGGCCAAGTGGGAGGAACTTCACTCCCTCTATTATGGCATGGAAAGCCTTCAACACCTATTTGACATCACAAACCTTCATTTTCTTGACTCCGGAGTGACATAAGACTTAACATCATTTGTTGCAAGATCCAAAACTCTAGTTGAGACATGGATTCAACATCAACCTCCAACAACGGACCTCGCCGCACAAAGTGCACAAAAAGTTGGGATCTCCATGATAATGACCCTTCTTCCACCACACCTCCACAACGTCCGGGCCCAAATACTTTCTTCCTCTGCAATTCCCTCTCATTCGGATGTGTGCTCCATGCTATTAAAGGTTACACCGTCACTTGATGCTCCTGGGACTCTATCTCCAGCCCTCCTCTAACAGTCTTTTACATTTCCCCCCGCTCCTTCAACTCGTGGAGTTCGCACCACTTCTCAGGGTAGGGTACGTAATGGAAGGCCCCATCTTAAATGCTCACATTGTGGTCGGTATGGCCATCTTGAGGTAACATGCTATCGTTAAGCATGGTATGCTCCTACAACAACATGCATCCATTGCGGTCGATTCTAACTCCACCACCCAAAAGGACATTGATTCCTTGCGCACCCAGCTCCAACATCTTCAGGGGATGATCAATCATTCATCTGACTTTGTTGCATCGATTTCCAATGAATGTATCTTCCGTCTCTCCCATAGCTTTACTTGGATTGTGGACTCATTCCTTTATGTTTCAGGATCTCATTTCAACTCTCTCTTCGCTCGTTCCTTTATATTTCAGGATCTCATTTCAACTTCTTTCTGTTAGCCGTCTTGTGTAACCCTCTCTTCCTCATTTTTTGTTATGCAGGATTGACGGACGCAAAATATCATTGGTAAGGGGAGACTGTCTAATGAACTTTTTATATTGGATATTCCACCCACAGTTCTCTCATCTACCACTTTTGTTGATTGACACCGATGTCTTGAGCATGCTCCTCTTCTGATCCTCAAGAAAGCTCTTCCTAATATCTCACTCAATGACTTTACTTGCGAGTCATGTATTTTCGGAAAATAACATCATTTAATTTTTCTCCCTCATTGTACTCAGAACGATAGGGTATTGATAAAGATGCGACACATCAAAACTCCGCAATTAAGCATGCTTGGGCGAGATTAGTACTGGGATGGGTGACCTCCTGAGAAGTTCTCGTGTTGCACCCATTTCCCCACTATAGTGGGATAAAGGCTTGAGTGTTGTTTTATTGTACTCAGAACGATAGTTCAAAAAGACGGAGGTATTGATAAAGATGTGACACATAGAATCCAAGCGGGCTGGTTAAAGTGGAGAGGCGCGTCCGGGATCTTATGTGATCGTAAAATACCACTAAAACTTAAGAGAAAGTTTTACCGTACTGCAAAAAATGGGAGTTGCGGAGATGAAAATGCTTAAGTGGATGTGTGGACACACGAGGTTGGATAAAATTAGGAATGAAAATATCAGGGATAAGACAGGGGTAGCACCAATTGTAGAGAACATGCAAGAAGCTCGTCTAAGATGGTTTGGACACGTACAAAGGAGACCATTAGAGGCACCTGTTAGGCATTGTGAGAGTCTAGTCACTAGGCATGTTAAACGAGGGAGGGGTAGACCAATAAAGACTTAGAATGAAACTGTATGAAAAGACATGATGTACTTAGACATTAGTGAGATTATGACAAAAGATAGGGCACAATAGCGACAAAGGACCCATATAGCCGACCCCACTATAATGAGATAAAGACTTGAGTGTTGTTGTGTTATTGTACTTGGAACAATGCTCCTTTTGCTTTAGTGTACTCTGATATTTGGGGATCATATAAAACATCTAGTATTTATGGTTATCATTACTTTTTTACATTTATTGATGATTACTCTCACATGGCATGGTTGTATTTACTTCACGATCGTTCTAAATTAACTTATGTATTTCGTGTTTTTATTACTGAGATTCACTCAGTTTTCAAGCCCCGTTAAGACACTCCGCACCGACAATGCACTTGAATATACAAGTCGTGCTTTTACTAGTCATTGTACTGAGTTTGGGGTCATCCATCAAACTTTATGTTCTTATACGCCCTAACAAAATGATGGCACTGAGCAAAAAAATTGTCACCTAATTGAGGTCACACACTCGCATTTTTTTCATATGCAGCCATGCAAGTTCCCAAACTTTACTGGAACTTCGCAATATCTGCAAACTGCTATCTCATCAATCACATGCCCTACATTCTCAACTTTGCGACCTCTTTTAGTCTTCTATTTCCTTCTATGCCTCCCTTTTCCATCACACCTCGCGTCTTTGGATGTACCTGTTATGTCCATTATCTTGGTCCTTCCACTGATAAAATTGCTCCTCGTGCTATCAAATATATGTTTGCTGGTTACTCTCGCACTCAGAAAGGTTATGTGTGCTACTCTCCCGACGATCGTAATGGTGTCAGTTTTGCGGATGATACCTTCACCGAATACCAACCTTTTCACTCTCCATTCAGCTCCTCCTGCACCTCCATTATTACTGCGCCCTACCGTCCCCGTTACGTCTCATCTTTCACCACTCCTTCCAACCCGATTCCCGTACCCTCCAAACCACCCCTTCTTTGTGTATACACTCGGCGTCCTCCCAGCTCTGATACTCTACAACAACCCCCTACCAATGATACCTTGCTGACTGGAGATCCGACAACAATATTACTGCTCATCCCATGACTAATTATGTGTCCTTGCATCGTCTCTCCCAGGAACTTCTCAAATTCGCAACTTCTTTATCCTTTATTTCCATTCTTAACTCTCTACAGGAGGCTCTTCAACATCCGGGGTGACATATATTTATGGATAAAAAAAATGTCTACTCTTTGAGCTAATTAGATTTGAGATCTTGTTCCTCTTCCTTTGGGAAAGTTTTTTGTGGGATGTAAGTGGGTCTTTGCCATCAAGTATAGTTCAAAAAAGATGGTTGAACGTCTAAAAGATCGTCTTGTTGCTCGAGGGTTTACTCAACAACAAGACCTTGATTATGATGAAACCTTCTCACCTGTCTCAAAGTTGAATACTGTTTGTGTCCTGATCTCTTTTGCTGTTCACCGACAGTAGACATTACATCAATTGAATGCCAAGAATGCTTTTCTTAATGACGGCTTTTAGAGACCGTCTACATGCACCAACCACCCGGGTTTGAGGAAACAGGGGAGTCTCTTGTTTGTCATGTCAACAAATCTATTTATGGTCTCAAACTGTCTCCTCGCATATAGCTTAACAAGTTCATTAAGGTTGTCCGTAATTTTGTATTTACTCGAAACTCGGTTGACTTATCCCTCTTTACTTGTCATCGACTGACATGCATAGTGATTCTCTTAGTTTATGTTGATGATATTCTTATTACAGGTGATGACTGTAAAGGAATACAAATGATCAAGAAGCATTTGAACTCTGTCTTTCAAACTAAAGATCTAGGAAATCTTTGGTACTTCCTTGGTATTAAGGTAGCGAGATGTCCTCATGGTCTCATCCTATCTCAACTGAACTACTGTCTTGACCTTTTTCATGATGTTGTCTATTTTGGATGCAAGCTTGCTGATACTCGTTTGGATGTCAACCGTAAGCTCCGCGCTCATGACTCCGATTCCTATCTACTACTTCCAAATCCAGAGTTATTATTGTCGTCTTGTTGGAAAGTTAATTTATCTTACGGTTACAAGACATGATATCTCATTTGCTATTGAATTTGTTAGTCGATTCATGTATGCTCCATGGATCTCTCACCTCCAGGCCGTCGAGCACATCCATAGATATTTGAAGACTGCTCTTGGTCAAGGGCTTGTATACAAACCTTCTTCTTCTTTTTTATCTCTGATTGCCTACTCTGATGCTGATTATGCTGACTCTCTGGTTGATTGATGTTTCACAAGTGAATTTTATACTTATTTCGGTGGACACCTTATCATCTGGCGCAGCAAGAAGCAGTATGTGGTTGCTCGCTCATCTGCTGAAAGCCGAGTATCGTTCAATGGCCGCTGTTGTGTCTGAGCTTACATGGTTAAAATGTCTCCTAAGTGATCTGAGAGTCAGACATTCTTCACCAGACACTCTATTTTGCGATAGTCAAGTTGCTATACCTATTGCCAATAATCCTGTATTCCATTTATGAACCAAACACATCGAGGTTGATTACTTGATTGTCATTTCATTCGGGAGAAGGTTCAACTGAAGAAGTTGGAATTAAAACATGTTCCTCCTGCTGGGCAAGTTCCTGACATTCTCACTAAAGCCTTACCACGCCCACTGCATTATCAGTTGTTGTCCAAGCTTGGTGCTTACGATTTATACGCTCCAGCTTGCGTGTGAGTGTTAAATAAAATATGTAAAAAAACCCATATCAAGACCCAACTAGAGCCCATTACCTCTTTAGGTTTTAGTCCCATATCTTAGATTGAAATTATTGCTCCTTCTTTTCTTATATAAGTGTACACATACTTGTATGTGAGCATATATTTGATATAGATAAAGATATTTATTGTTATTTTTCTTCCTTTCATATACTTCCACAAATATATGAAAGGAATTAGGATTACAGCTTGCGGGTTAACCAGAAAGTTTCTGATGCGGAGCAGAGACGAGGACACGTTTTGGGCCCGTTCAGGGCTGTTGGCAACTTTCCATATATGGCGTGCCCGGATCGACGATCGGGCTCCGCGATTGCGTCCGGAGCGTCGGCGCGAGTCAAAACGCTATATTACTTTATATTTTTTGAGTTTATTTTGATGTATTTTAAGGGCTAACCCACCGGCCAATCATAGCCGTTGATGGGGATGCCCTAGTTTGTGTTTTCTTATAAATATGATGCTAGGGGGCTGATTTGGGGGCATTGCAGAATTTGGAGAATTCATTTTCGGATTCCTGCGATCCTTCCCCGGTGCCGACGCCGTGGAGCCCTAGGTGACGACTCCTAGGTGGTTTTCTTCATCCCCAAGGTAATACCCATCCATAGTCTTCTCCCTCCCCCCTCGAAACCCTCATCCGCATCCCCTACAACCCCCAAATCTCAATCCCCACCGCCAATTACTGTTCATGATCACTGTTCACGGGCACTGTTCACCGAAACTGTTCACGGGCACTGTTCACTGGCACTGTTCATCCGTCATTACTGTTCACCCGCACTGTTCATCCGCCGGCACTGTTCATCCGCCGGCCCTATACCAATCCCGCAGCCTCCTTCCCTCCGTGGATCCACTTCCCACCGCCCCGAAAACCCTAGATCTATTTTGATCTAGTGCTACCACCCTCCGATCCGTTTTCCACCGCACAAACCTTCCATTTTTCCCCGGATCCGCTCCTAAATATCGGATCCACTCACCCCCGGCCCGGATCTACTCATTCGTGTCCGGATCCGTCGTTTTACCTTCCGTTACCACCACTTTCCACTGAGGGCAGCCACCGTCACCGTCGTCTCGCCACCGGTTCCACCTCCGATCGCCCGTTTTGCATCCGGTCCCTCAAATTCTCCACCACCTCGGATCAGCCCACTGCATCGTGAGTATCTCGTGGTATTGTGTTTTGTATTTGACATTTGCACTTGGTTGTTTATCTATATTTGTGCTATGATCATAGTTTGGTAGTTGTTGTACTTTTGCGCTAATATTTATTTATGGAATTAATCGTTGCCGCTTGCTTGGGCCCTCCGCGCGGAGGAAGCCGTTGTCAAATCGCTAAAATTATTTAATTGCTTCTTTATTTTGATTAGCTGCGTGGTGTTGTTAATTCTCATTGCTTAAATTAATTGTCGTTGCTATCCGACTGTTTCATTGCATGTAGCATTGCATTCGCATATCCTCTCACACGTGCACGTAGAGTCCTAGCTTCCGAGCACCACTAGCCTACCCCTACATCATTTGGTATCAGAGCCTAGGTTAGGCTATTTGCATGCTTTGTAGTGGTAGGTCATATAGAGTCTTTAGCTTCATCCATGACTAATTATCGTTGTCGTTCCTCTACTCTCTTGAGACATTCTGAGTCTGCCTATACCCAATCTCATAGAGCGACTTCAGAGAAATCCTCACGTTATCATGATGATTATTATCGTCTGCGGCACACCACTTCTCGAGATCGTGTCGACCCACCGACACAACCTCACTATGTCAGAGACGATCAGTATGATGATTGTCGTCGTTCATATCCTTACACGCGAGCGGATCGTGTTGATCCTTCGACTCGACCCGATTACCTTAGGGATGACTATTATGAGGATCGTCACTTTGAGAGAAATCTTGAGAGTCAGTTTCGTACAGTTTCCCCTTCCTTTGACGGCTCATCGAGTCCCGAGTCTTTCAGTTATTGGCTTGTGGACATTGAGTATTATCTTGATTATTTTGAGTTATTCGGTGAGAGTCGCGTTAAGTTTGCGAAACTTAAACTTTTAGATCAGGCGAGAGCATATTGGGCTAGCGTTGAGAGGACCCGCGAGCGAAACCGTCTTTGTCGCATCACTAGTTGGGTGGACATGAAGCGTACATTGTGTCAGAGGTACCTGCCTTCATCATATCGGAGTCTCTTGCTCGACCAATTATTTTTCCTTCAGCAAAAATCCATGTCTGTCGCTAATTACAGGGATTGCTTTGATGAGTTAGTTGTGAGGAGCGATATCCGAGAGGATTCAGCCATGACCACTTGCAGATTTCGGTCTGGGCTTCGATCTGACATCCGTACTAAGGTGGGTTATCATAGCTCGAAGTCCCTGGAGCAGACGTATCAGCTTGCCCTTCACTACGAACAGTCTTTGAGATCCGCCAGAGCTGGTCGGTTGGGCCCTCACCTTGGCCTCCGCAGTACGAGTCCTCATATTGAGGTCACCATGACGCCTACCACTGTCCTGTTACCCACGACGGAAGTGGTACCTGATACGGATTGCTCTCACCCCAGCGAGATGCTTATCCCAGTGAGTGATCTATCTCTTGTCTCTGACCCGTCTCCCGCGACCCCGAGTGAGAGTGAGCCTGAGCGACCTATTGAGTCTGCAGTATTGTGTGACTTGTGTCTCTCACCCACATCTCTTCTTTTGTCATGTACCGGGTTAGTTAACACCCGCACCGTAGACCCAATTCTTGACACTACACCCACAGACCCATTCTTGAGTGTGGGTCTATGTTGCTCTCCCGTTGTCATTGCCCCGAGTCACATCACGACCGAGAGCCCAGAGCTTGATGTTGATCTCACAGTGACTATGCCACTCATTCAAGGGAACACGACCCCTTACGATGGTACTCACATGGAGGACCTTGACCTTAGTGACGAGCCCCCTGTTGAGCCTCCTGATGATCCGCCACATCTTGGTAAGGTTGAGACTCAGGTGAGCCACTCAGGTATGACGCCTCTTTCATTATCATTTCTGACCTTGCCAATGAAAAGGGACCTTGAGTGGAGCATGACATATGTAGGGCCTACCTTGAGTCCACTTGAGTATACTCATATTGGGAGGACCTATCTTATGATGCCTCACACTCTGGATGAGTTTTGGGACACGCCACCTGCTGAGCCACCCGATGAGTTCTTTCTTGTCTGGGACGCTCACCATATTTTAGAGTCACGACTTCTAGTCAGTGCACACGATTTTCACTCAGGTGGTCGTCTCCTTCATGATGACTTTTCTTACACACCTCCTGGGGACCCCCCTGATACGCTACGTTTCCCGAGACACATTTGGCTCTTTACGAGCACGTATTTGAGTATAGTTGTCTCTCACGGTCATCTGAGCGCTCGTCACACACAGGATGAGTTTGTCTATACTCCACCGAAAGAACCTCCTGATAGGCCACCACATTTGAGAGACATCTCAGGAATTATGGGATTTTCCTATAAGGAGTGTACTGTGTCTGTCATGTTGTCTTTGCATCATTTGCATTACCTGCATGAGTCTGCTGAGTCATTTGCACAACATTTGCATGATTTGCATGAGTCGGTCCGCCGACGAATATTAACAAGCAATGATAATTATAAAGCACATGCAGATAAGCGAAAGCGAGAGCAGATATTTAACGTAGGCGAGAAGGTAATGGTGCGAGTCCGCCCCGAGAGGCTCCCTTCGGGGCCTGCCAATAAGTTAAGCGCGAGGCGAATAGGTCCATATTCCATTATTAGTCGTATTGGGACCAACGCTTACCGGCTTGACATCCCGGCCAGTATGGGAATTCACCACGTGTTTAATGTTGAGGACCTGACTCCATACTACGAGCCTCATGAGTATGTGGACCCGAGCAGTGGAGATGCCCAGCCACCCCCACCCCCACGGCCGTTACCATATCATCCTCATACGTCCTCACCCATTGTTGGCCTCCACCCACCCGGGGACTCGTCTTCTTTGGTTTCACCGCAGGCACCACTGATCGCACCGGGATCCGCCACTCGTGAGTTGACCGTTGAGAGCTTCATGGAGACCAGACTCCACCAGTGCATTCCCACTACAGACGTTGGTGACTCTTGGGTACTTGCAGCAGAGTTTGATCGATTCGCCCATGGACTTCGACTTCAACACGTCCGTCTCCATTCACCGGAGATGACATCTTTTCGGTCAGGGGGAGTTGATTGGCGAGGACACTTTCCAGCGACGACACTTGGGCGACCTCAGGTGGACTTCTTCGAGTTTTACCCGGCATGCAGCGAGAGAATTTTGATCCCTATTCATCGGGAGATGAATTCTTTCAAGCCGGGGAGATTGATGCGGAGCAGAGACGAGGACACGTTTTGGGCCCGTTCAGGGCTGTTGGCAACTTTCCATATATGGCGTGCCCGGATCGACGATCGGGCTCCGCGATTGCGTCCGGAGCGTCGGCGCGAGTCAAAACGCTATATTACTTTATATTTTTTGAGTTTATTTTGATGTATTTTAAGGGCTAACCCACCGGCCAATCATAGCCGTTGATGGGGATGCCCTAGTTTGTGTTTTCTTATAAATATGATGCTAGGGGGCTGATTTGGGGGCATTGCAGAATTTGGAGAATTCATTTTCGGATTCCTGCGATCCTTCCCCGGTGCCGACGCCGTGGAGCCCTAGGTGACGACTCCTAGGTGGTTTTCTTCATCCCCAAGGTAATACCCATCCATAGTCTTCTCCCTCCCCCCTCGAAACCCTCATCCGCATCCCCTACAACCCCCAAATCTCAATCCCCACCGCCAATTACTGTTCATGATCACTGTTCACGGGCACTGTTCACCGAAACTGTTCACGGGCACTGTTCACTGGCACTGTTCATCCGTCATTACTGTTCATCCGCCGGCACTGTTCATCCGCCGGCACTGTTCATCCGCCGGCCCTATACCAATCCCGCAGCCTCCTTCCCTCCGTGGATCCACTTCCCACCGCCCCGAAAACCCTAGATCTATTTTGATCTAGTGCTACCACCCTCCGATCCGTTTTCCACCGCACAAACCTTCCATTTTTCCCCGGATCCGCTCCTAAATATCGGATCCACTCACCCCCGGCCCGGATCTACTCATTCGTGTCCGGATCCGTCGTTTTACCTTCCGTTACCACCACTTTCCACTGAGGGCAGCCACCGTCACCGTCGTCTCGCCACCGGTTCCACCTCCGATCGCCCGTTTTGCATCCGGTCCCTCAAATTCTCCACCACCTCGGATCAGCCCACTGCATCGTGAGTATCTCGTGGTATTGTGTTTTGTATTTGACATTTGCACTTGGTTGTTTATCTATATTTGTGCTATGATCATAGTTTGGTAGTTGTTGTACTTTTGCGCTAATATTTATTTATGGAATTAATCGTTGCCGCTTGCTTGGGCCCTCCGCGCGGAGGAAGCCGTTGTCAAATCGCTAAAATTATTTAATTGCTTCTTTATTTTGATTAGCTGCGTGGTGTTGTTAATTCTCATTGCTTAAATTAATTGTCGTTGCTATCCGACTGTTTCATTGCATGTAGCATTGCATTCGCATATCCTCTCACACGTGCACGTAGAGTCCTAGCTTCCGAGCACCACTAGCCTACCCCTACATCAGTTTCCAGATGGAATTAGGATTACATCCAGTGCCAAATAGAGCGCACATTTTTTTTGTATTGGTTATAGGGATGCATATAAAAGATTCAATGTACTTTCGTGATGTAAACTTTTCACAGATGAAACTCTAAAATACAGATGACCTGAAATTCATGGAAAATTATTTGTAATATTAGTGAATCTGATATTAATAATTATCAATCAATATTTTTAGAGTATGATTGATATGAGGATCTAACTGCTAGAGTTATGGTTTAGTGATCTAACTCAAAGAATATTATGCTAGAGATATTGTGGAAAACCTTATAATGAATTTTATAAAATTGTAATTGAACAGGTTATGTTTTATGGATCCTGGTCCTGGGAAATTAAAAAAATTGTTAATAGCTATGTTTAGTGGCAGCTAAAAGGAAAAATGTCAAGATGGATGATTGAGAAACAACATGAAGGATGGATTGAGTAGTTTTATATGGAAGGGACAATTGCAGCAGAACGTCTATTGACATGCTTAAGTAGCTGAAAATGTACATAGTCACCAATTAGACGGATAGACAAGATTCATATTGGTGGATTATTAAGGAAAATCGGTAGATCTAAGATTGCAACGCAGATGTTCAAAATGTTTTGCAAAGAAAATGTTTCGACCGTTCATGTAATACTTAATAGAAAATGGAAATGAGAATTCATAAAGTCGACCCCACATAGTTGGGATAAAGACTAATGAGATGATAAGCACACAGTTGACACACACACACAGTTGACACACACACACAGTTGACACACACACACAGTTGACACACACACAATTGACACACACACACAGCTGACACACACACACACACAGTTGACACACACACACGCAGTTGACACACACACACAACTGACACACATGCATGCCATCACATGCACGCCCACACACGCCATTGTGGCCATCACACACACGCCATCACACACGCGCCATCACACACACACATGCCATCGTGGCCATTCGATGGGATTTGAAGGAGATCCAACAACCAAAAGCGTGAGATTAAACTACCACTCACTAGAAATGCACGCTACCACCTACGGTAGGACCTACCGCACGACGGTAATCCCCAAACAGTTTGCGGTAATTAAACGTAGAACGAGATCAAAATGAACTAGTTTTCGAATTAATTTTCTTAATGGCGGTAACTGCTACCGTGCCGCAGTAGCTCCCAGGTTTCCACCTTTTACTTGCAAAAATCGGGGAGTTACATTATGTGTTACAATGGGTAACGAAGATCAAAGGAGATCCTTAAATTCAAGTATGATTATTGATCGTTTAGCCCGGACAATTTTTGTCGTGGAACGCTGGGCACTTTCACTCATTTTTTTTGACTATTGTGGTAAGAGAGGCCAAGTTCGTGGGTTTCACTTTTGTCTTCATCCCACATTGCACCTTAGAGTCGGGGAGCCCATGAATATTGCCATGCTCCCGGGCGAGGGAGTTCAGGATCTGGTGATGCAACTTATACTATTGAGTTTAATGAGGAGTCTACTATCCTGCTTCTGCATCTGGGCTATTATTTTCACCCTCATCTCGGATCTTCACTACAGATGAATTTGACGCCCTCAGACATTTGCTTCAATCCCAAAGTGATTCAACTTCTTTTACTTACTCCAGGACTTTAAGTGATTCAACTTCTTTTACTTCATCCAAGACTTTTACTACTTCATGTATACCCAGGGCACACACTGCTTCGGTCATCACCTATGAATGGATCATTGAATCTGGTATTATAGATCATATGACCAGGTCTTCTTTAGGTTTTGTTTTCTATAATGCTTTGTTTGCTTGAGAAAAGTCATCTCAATCAATTGCTCCTTGCCTCCTATTAATGGCAAGGGCCATATCTTGTGCACGCAAGGGTCATGCTTTAGTAATCATGTTATTATTCATCCAACTACATGTGCCCACACCTCCACTCAAAATGATGTTACTGAATGAAAAAAAACAAACATCTCTTTGAGGTTGCTCGTGCCTTCTCACCACCAAGGACCTCCCGAAGTCTTACTAGAGCAATGTCGTGTTGATTGTTGTGCATCTTATCAATCTCCTTCCATCCAGAGTTCTTGGCTATCATACTCCAATAACTCGCCTCTCCCCTCACCGCATGGTCTATATTTCATATTTTCCTTCACGTGTTTTTGGGTGTGTTTGTTTTTTCCACATCCATCAACCTCAAATAAACTTCCCCGAGATCAGAGTTGTATTTTTATTAGTTACTCCATCACGAAGGGATATCGATGTTATCATTCCCCTACTCATTGTGTTTTTTTTTATAGCGTGGATGTTACCTTTTGTGAAGGGGAGTTCTACTTTCCTAATCTGATTCATACCATTAGTTTATTTTTTTTTTTGGGGGGGGGGAGGGCATGTGATACTAGTGATATTAGCATGATGCAAAAAGACATTCATGTTGTCACATTCCCTTACCTATTTCTTCTCTCAGTACTGTTTTATCTCTCATCCTGGACATAGCACAAATCCAAGTTACTCTTTGATATCTGATCTCACCTCTTCACATAATCTTTGATCGCATGCATACAAGGGGCACATGTTCCTTTGGTTGCAACCCTATGATACGCCCAAAATGGGTGTGCGTATTTAAACGCAAGTGCACGTGCCGTGTCAAGTAATAAAAAGTGAGTAAGAATCGTTTCCACATGGAGGTGATTAGTTCAGTGCTTGCAAATACCAGTTAGGCCTTTTACTTAAATCCAAGTAGGATGAAATTGGTGATTTTCTTGAATTACTAAAATTAAGATTGCAGACTTCTAAATGAAATTACTACGAATCTTGGGAGAAATACTTTTCTTATTAAATGAGAGAAATAATCTCATATTACGATTTCCTAGGTTTAGTATGATGAATAAGTGAATGTGTCGTTGGGAAAATGCGTGGTGAGCGTGCCTTGCAATGATCTTAAAATAGAGAACCGTATCTCTCGATATCGGCAATCCCTAGTTTTATATTTCCCCTTGGGTGAAATAAGAACCGCTCAAAGAACAAAGACCTAAGTTGCTAACAGCAAGAGGAAGTCTCCTTCTCTCTTCAAATGCTATATCAAAAGTATGATATACTACCGCAACTCCTTTCTCGATTTATGAAGCGTAACATAAATATGAAACATTGGCCAAACATTTCAGAAATAAAGATCATAAAATTAATAAAGAACATTCACCAAGTATTCTCAACAAAATTAACTAGAAAATATCCATCATACACAACCTAGTACTCTCATAATACAAGATTAAGGAAGAATTAGTTCATGTCGTTGGAGGAATCACACAAAATACTGAAGTAGATCTTACAAAACATGGCGGTTCACGCTTAATCGCTGCAGGAATCTCTTCCTAGAGTTGCTTTTTCGATCCGCAAGACGATCTCCTTCTTCTTCCTCTCGCTGTTGCTCTCCAATGGAGGTTTTCTTCCCCAAGCCAACCCTAGATGGTGCTCTTCCATTTAGATTCGAAAATTAAAATCCATCTATCTCATTTGGTCAGTTTTTAGCATTAAAACATCCACCCTTGCTGAAGAGATGCATCCTTCCATAATTAAAAACGGCGACAATTCAAATTTTAAATTTGAATTTCGGACAGACAGATGTTGCAATTTCAGAATTGGATGTTGCAGTAACTGGTCCAGATCGAAAATAAGAATTCTGCATTACTCTTCCAAGTTGATTTCCTCGACAAATCTTGTATAAAAATCATGGAATAAGACCAACTTAGTACCATAAACATTAAAACAATAGTTAATCATATTTATTACATTTAGGCTCCTTTTTACTAATTATGAAGTAGAAATATTAGACAAAGATAACTTCATTTGAGAAGTTATCACACCTCCACACTTAAATTCTTGCTAGTCCCTAACAAAGATAAGTTCACAACGATAATTTGGGTAAAGGACAATACGCAGTGCATGATTCAATGGTACTTCAAATTTTGTTTGTCTTGAAAAACCAAATAATCGTGGCACACTCAAAAATGTATGCTTTACTAAAATGATAGGTTTGACAATCAATTGAAATCCAACCATTCACAAATCCATTAGTTAGATGGTGGACTAAAGCTCAAATAATCATCATAGTATGATGTGTGGTAACAAATAATGTACTCTAATGCAATACTTCTTTTTGAACCCCCGCATCTACAGGTTGTGATAAGCATATGTTAAGCAATTAATTTCACCTCCATATGAGTTAGTAGTTTCGATAATACGTTGATAATGAGATGAAACTCCCTTGTTAATAATCTTAAAGAATCGCCATATTGTGGTGTTTGTCAATTTTTTTTTAAGACTGTCCATAGTAGGGATCTTTCCAATTATACGTGCACATACGTAGACCACATGTCACTATAATATTTCTTCTTTTTCATTTTTTTTATATATCATCACAGTTGGGATCATTCCAAGTATGCATTCACATACTCGGGCCACATATCACTATGACTTTTCTTTTGTTTACCCTTTTTGTTTTTATCATAGTTGAGATCATTCTAAGTATGTGTACATATATTCATGCCACATATCACTATGAAATTTTTATTTTGATTGCAACACTCACAATAGGCTATTTCTTAAGACACAAACAGTGGGGACATATAGAATTTAGTCATGGAATGATGTGTATTAAATGGTTCAAGCTCAACTAATGCTGTGAATAATCAAAAAAGACGAACTGACTATCCTCATGTTTTGGTGTACATCATTTACTTCGCTCTTACTCACCACTCCCCATTGGATTTAGAGGACAATGTAGGAAAGCATGCAATGGAAGTACAAAAAATTTTTAAATGAGCTCAGTCAAACCAACATTCTTCTAGCTTCAAATTCATTAGTTGGGTTCTTAAGATTGGCATGCCCTATCGATCATTGAATAAATCTAGAGTAGCCCTTTGTTTAATCAAGAGCACTAATTAGTATCATTGAATTCATAATCAAAGTAGCACTTACCCAATGTGTAAGGGATACAACCCTCCACACTTAAAGCGTTGCGAGGCCCTAGCAACTCTACTTCTCGAGAACTAGTTTTGAAAATAATACACCCCTCCATACTTAACACGTTGCCGTTATTAATGACTTTGACGAATGAACGTACGTATATGAAGAATAAAACAGTTTAAAAGTAAATAACTCCCCTGAATAATTGAAGTCGCGAGAGGATTGATCCACCTTTTCGCAAGAAAACCAATGCTGCCGAAGACATGCTTCTCAATTTGCGTAAGGAGTTTCATTGTTGAACACAATCGCATTACCTGCACTTGTAATGACATAGAACACAACAGAATAAAAGTGCTACAAGGGTTATATCAAGATAATTATTCATCGAATAATAGAAGCAAACGTACTGTAGACGTAAATCAGTAGAGACATTCATAAGACATACTTGTAATAGTATAACCTGAGACAAAACATTCCAACCAATAATATATTCAGGCCTCAGAGTGTATCAGTAATGAACAAAAGCACATCCATAATAACATATCAGCGTATCTACGTCAAAACCATGCTTCTACAGAACAACAAAAGCACCTCATAAAATCATATAGGAGTGTCTATGCCAAAACAATGCTTCCATATATCAACAAAAAGTTTCACCGCACATGAGGGCAAGCAAAATATAAGTTGTCCAAAACATAAACTGTCCAAAACCATAAACTGTCCCAAACATAATTCAATCAAAACATAAATTATAAGCCATAAACCATAAGTCAAACCAAAATAAATCAGGGATGCCTATTCAGCGTCACCATCTTCGTCGTCTTCATCAGCCCCTTCTTCATCACCTTCTGCGTCATCAACATCACCTCCTTCCTCATCTTCAGCATCGTCACCATTGCCTTCCTCATCACCACCTTCTGACTCCCCTTCGTCCTCGTCTTCATCTTCATCTGTCTCATTATCATCAGCCTCCTTGTGCACAATGCAAGGGTCCACTCTAACGCATTCGGAGTTAAGCAAGTAGCCTTTCTTATCAAATTGCTGTATCATCTTCAATTTGGACTGCGGCCTAGGGAGCTTAGCTTTCTCCAATAACTTGTAGAGGATAGCCCGCTGATCATCTAATTCCTCCTGCACATAGAGATGGTGGCATCTCTGGTAAGCCTTTATATATTGTATATCTTCCATCATGGCATCGGGATCACCTCCTCCATCTTGTAGCGGAATAGAAATCTTCATAGGTTTGTCATCTTGTGCTTTAGAGTGCTGCACCTTGGGAGGATCTTCAGCAACCTTTATGCACACCTCCACCATCGTCTTGGTTATGTGGCCTTTCAACTTCTTTGTCACATCATCTTCCTTTTCTGGCACTCCAACTGCACGACAGAGATCCGTGATAAGAACTGGATACCAAAGTTGTTTAGGGTTCTTCTCCCGTATCTTCTCGTGCAACCTAAGTGCAATGACTTTCCCAACATTAAACCTGATTTCCTTGAGTATACAATATAAGATAGCAACTTTATGGAGAGGCACGCTGTTAAGATGCTTCGTTGGAAGGATGGTGACGTTGATGAATAAGAGTCAAACCTTGGCTTGTCTGGTTAAGCATGTTGATTTCATGGAGTTGGATGCCAAGTTAGTCCACACCGGTCCTGATGGGATACAAACTACCTCTGCCATTTCTTGTGGGGTGACCTTCGTTAGGACCGTAGTGTAATCATCTTGATTTTGGTCATCCAAAGCAAAGAGTTTAGAAATTCGCTCAGCCGAAAATGCTACCTTCTTCCCTCTTACAATGGCCGTCTCTCCCTCCGCTGATATGATGTTTGCGTAGAACTCGTAGACAAGGGAGAGAGCAACTTCAGTTCTTGGGTGGCAGAAGTATTCCCAGTTTAAGGCACAGAGCTGGTTGGCGTATGCTAAGTTCCAAGCCCTCTTATCCATTTTAAATCCTCTCTCCATGATGAATAGAGTGGTTCTCAACTCCTTAAACCTTAACTCTGACTCTTCGTTTTGAAATGTTATACCTTTCCTGCTAATCGATTTCTCCTTCTTCTGCTTCTTCCTCTTCAATGATTTGTCTAGATTATACGTTCTATTAAACATGGCTCTAAATGAAGGAGCTTTTATAATGGAATACATGAGCGTTAAGTCTACCTGAAGGGGCCGTCGAAGCATGCTCTGGACCAACCTTCTTCGCCTGCCTAGTCTCCCTCATGGCTGCCGCGCACCCGGAATCCCCTGTTTCCCCCTGAAGCGTAGTCGGCCTTCGTCGACTTCGGTGGTGTCGTCGCTGCAGCCGTCCGCCGCTGAGAGATTGCAAATGGAGAATCGCCGCCCGACGAATCTTCTCTCCCGCTCGACGAATCTACTCTCCCGCTCGCTCGACAAATTGCCTCTCGTGACCTAGGCGGAGATTTGGGGAAAGAGACGGGCTGGAGGATTTTTAGAATAGGCTTATTTTATGTTTTAATCTTAATTAAATCTTATATAATTAATGTGATTTCAGTTTTCAGGAGTAGATCCCACTTAATTAACGTAACCACCAGATTTGAATTAAACTAAAGCGTCACTTTGGACTGCCCGCGGCGGTTCACGCAAACCGGGTGCCGGTTTGCCACCTTGCAGGTTTTCCGCTTGTGCTGGCAGAGCACAGGAAATGACAACACGAATTTGTGTTGTTGCAACAACTTGCTGAACCGCACGGTTCAGTCAAACCGGGTTCCGGTTCAGCGCCTAGCGGAATTTGGCTTGAGCAGGCAGAGAACTAGAAATGACAACATTATTTCACATTGTTGCAGACCCCCGTTTTCACCATATTTGATTTTTTTTTCAAAATTGCGGAATTTTTTTAGAATTTCATGCTCATCCATCAGGGTCCCGCCATTCTAATCTTATAGCTACAAAAACAAATAAATTATGAAAAATGAAAATTTTTAACACTAATTGAACATGCAAATATATATATTTTATACTAAGACATAATGGGTTGCCTCCCACCAAGCGCCTGATTTATGAGTCCCGACAGGACTTTGCTTGATTAGACAAGTTCTATGCGCAACACTACTCGGTGAATGTCGCCCCCCAAATATAACTTCAATCTTTCTCCATTTATCTTGAATTCAGTTCCATCAATTTCATTTAAAATAGTCACAGCTCCATAGGGGTGCACAAGTTTAACCTTGAACGGGCCCGACCAGCGTGACTTAAGCTTTCCAGTGAACAATTTTAAGTGAGAATTGAATAAAAAAACTAGTTGCCCTGGCTCAAAGTGTTTTTCCTTTATGCGTTGATCATGCCACCTCTTCGTGCGCTCTTTGTAGATTCTCGAGTTGTCATATGCTTGCATCCGAATCTCCTCTAGTTCATTCAATTGTAAAAGTCTCTTCTTACCGGCATCATAGAAATCGTAGTTTATTTTCTTAATAGCCCAGAATGCCCGGTGTTCCATTTCTAGAGGCAGATGACAAGACTTACCATAAACCATCCGGTACGGGGTTAGTCCAATGAGAGTTTTGAAGGCAGTGCGATACGCCCACAATGCATCAACAAGCTTTTGTGACCAGTCTCTACGGTTGATGCTTACTGTCTTTTCTAGAATTTTCTTAATCTCTCTATTGGATACTTCCGCTAACCCATTCGTCTGGGGATGATATGCTAATGCAACTTTATGAGTTATTTCAAATTTGTTTAGTAACGCGGTGAACTGATTATTGCAGAAATGACTTCCGCCGTCACTAAGGATTGCCCTCGGGATTCCGAATCGACTGAATATATGGTGTCTTAAGAAGTTAAGGACTTCCTTTGCGTCATTCCTGGGCGTCGCGATTGCTTCCACCCACTTAGATACGTAGTCCACAACTAATAATATGAATAAATTACCATTCGAATTCACAAACGGCCCCATGAAATCTATACCCCATATATCAAATAATTCGACTTCCAACATTATATTCATGTGCATCCCTTCGTTCTTATGTATATTCTCGCTCCGTTGGCATCTATCGCATTGTTTCACAAATACATTGGCGTCCTGAAATAAATTAGGCCAATAGAATCCAGCCTCAAGCACATTCATTGCCGTCCTCGTTCCCTTGAAATGACCTCCGTAAGAGGAGTTATGACATTTTTCTAGTATCGCTCTCATCTCCTCCTCGGGTATGCATCTCCGTACAATTCTGTCAGCGCCAACTTTGAACAATAAGGGATCATCCCACATGTAAGACTTTACCTGATGTAAAAATCGCTTTTTTGTTGGTAGGGTAGTTCAGGTGGCATAATATTGCTTGCCAAATAATTTACAAAGTCCGCATACCAGGGTGCTGAGCTTTCAGCTATGACCAATAACCACTCATCGGGGAATTTCTTATTGATCTCAAGAGGTGTCGATTGGAAAGTGTTTTCAATCCTAGAAAGATGATCTGCAACCGGATTTTCCGTTACTTTCCTATCTCTGATCTCCACATCAAACTCTTGTAGTAGAAGTACCCACCGGATCAATCGAGGTTTTGCATCTCGTTTCTCCATAAGATAACGAATTGCAGCATGATCGGTATATACTATAACCTTCGTGCATATGAGATATGACTTAAACTTTTCAAACGCAAAGACTACTGCCAATAATTCTTTCTCCGTGGTAGTGTAGTTGACTTGGGCATCAATGAGGGTTTTGCTAGTGCAGGCTATTGTATGAAATATTTTCTCCCGCATTTGACCCAAAACAACTCCCACCGCATAGTCACTCGCATCGCACATCAAAACAAACGGCTCTTTCCAATTAGGTGTCACAACAATAGGTGCCGTAGTCAAACGTTGTTTAAGCTCATTGAACGCTTCTAAACACTCATCACTGAAATAAAACTTCACATCTTTTTCTAATAACCCACTCAATGGCTTTGCTATCTTTGCGAAGTTTTTGATAAATCGACGATAGAAACCGACGTGTCCTAAGAAGCTCCTCAACATTTTTACATTCTTGGGTGGAGGTAACTGCTCTATCACATCTAATTTCGCCTTATCCACTCCTAGCCCTCTTCTAGAGACATGATGTCCCAACACCATCCCTTCACGGACCATGAAGTGGCATTTCTCCCAGTTCAATACTAAATTAGTCTCCACACACCGTGCGATCACCTTATCTAAATAGATCAAGCAAGCATCAAAAGACTTCCCAAAGATGGAGAAGTCATCCATGTAGACCTCGATCCCATAATCTTCGGGGCCATCACCCTCTTCTAAAAGGTCCGCGATGAGCGCGATTACGCAACGTTGGAAAGTAGCCGGTGCATTGCATAGGCCAAATGGAAGCATTCTAAATGCAAACGTCCCAAAGGGGCAAGTGAAGGTAGTCTTCTCATGATCCTCTGGGTCTACCATAATCTGGTTGTACCCTGAGTAACCATCTAGAAAGCAGAATAAGTCATTCCCCGCCAGTCTATCCAAGATTTGATCGATGAAAGGAAGGGGGAAATGATCCTTCCTGGTGGCTTTGTTCAGTTTCCTGTAGTCTATACAAATCCATCAACCAGTAACTGTTCTAGTAGATATTAACTCTCCCTTCTCATTCCTTACTACCGTCAGTCCTCCTTTCTTTGGGACACAATGCACTGGCGACACCCACGAGCTATCAGAAATAGGGTAGATGACGCCTGCGTCTAGCCATTTTATAATTTCTTTCCTTACTACTTCCTTCATCAGTGGACTTAGACGGCGTTGGGGCTCAATAGATCCCTTTCATGACTCCTCTAAGCGGATCTTATGCATGCACAGTGATGGGCTGATCCCTTTGATATCCGCTATCGTCCAACCTATCGCCGACTTGTATCTCTTTAACAACCCAATAAGCCTTAGAAGTTGTTCAGATTCTAATTTGGAATTGACAATGATCGGTAAAGTGTCGTTCTCACCTAAGAACGCATAAGAAAGATGTTCAGGAAGGGGTTTTAACTCTAACAGTGGTGGCTCTTCGATGGAGGGTTTTACTGAGACGGTTTTCTCAGATATCTCTAATGGTTCCGGGTTTTGAACCCACGCAATCTGCCTCCCAAATGCTTGTAAGCATTCTTGCATTTCTTCTTCCCACTTAGATAAATCCTCCCCAGTCAATAGGTGAGTCAATTGAACTTCTTGTTCATTGGACAGTAGACGAGTCGATTCATAGTTATAAATGGACACATGATTGACCACCTCCATGTTATCTTCCTCTGTATGGGGGAATTTCATTGCCTTAAGCAAGTTAAACGTTACTTGCTCATCGTTCACCCTCATTGTCAATTCTCCCTTCTGCACATCAATCAACGTCCTACTCGTGGCTAGGAACGGTCTCCCTACAATGATTGGTACCTCTTTGTCCTCCTCCATATCTAATATCACAAAATCTGATGGGAAAATAAACTTATCCACCTTTACTAACACATCCTCATCTATCCCCTTCGGAAATGCTAGGGTCCTATCGGTCAACTGCAGGGTTATGGAAGTCTTAGAGATTTCTCCCAAACCTAGCTTTCTATATATCGATAATGACATTAAGTTTATGCTTGCCCCTAGATCACATAATGCCTTGCCCTCAAATTTGTATCCTATGGAACATGAAATAGTGAAACTCCTCGGGTCTTTCAACTTGGATGAGAGTCTTTTTTGGAGAATGGCGCTGCACTCTTGCGTGAGTGCCACCGTCTCATTCGTTCCAAATCTTCTCTTCTTCGATAGGATATCCTTCATGAATTTCACGTAGCTTGACATCTGTTCCAACGCTTCCGCGAAAGGGATATTGATTTGCAATTTCTTGAATATCTGCATAAACTTCTGGAATTGATGGTCTAATTTACTTTTCCTTAATCGTTGAGGGAATGATGGTGGTGGATAGACTATCGCACTACTCTTCTTCTTTGAATTTTCAACGGTTGGCTCACGTTCCTTTTCTCCTAACACCTCCACTCATTCGCTAACATTCTCTTCTTGTCTCAACTCCTCACTAGGCACCTCAGGACTAGCCTCCTCCAACTCATTTCCTTCATTATTCATCCTAGATTGTTCTTTCTCCGGTGCTCCCACCAACTCCTTTCCACTCCTTAAAGTGACAGCCTTACAATGAGGATTTTCTCCCTTCGGATTTGGAATGGTATCCGTTGGGAGTGTTCCTTGGGGTCTAAGACTCAATGCACTCGCAATCTGCCCTAATTGCATTTCAATTACCCGTAAGGAACCCTCTAAACTAGTGATGCGGGCGTCACTCTTTTGGATTGATTCAACAATCATCTCTTCAGAATATTTCCTAGAAGCACCTTGGTGATTATAGTTGTTGTTATGAGGTGGATTCGAGTGTGGATTCGAATTAAAACCGGTGGGTGTGCCAAACCGGTGTTATTCTTCCACGAGAAGTTTGGGTGATTACGCACTTCAAGGTTATAATAGTTAGAAAATGTATTGTTATTATTATGATTGTGATGATGATTATTATTATTATACCTTGGTTATCCCCCTACATAGTTAACCTCCTCATTATGACCAACAAGTTGTTCTACAGAAAGAGATGAGTTCATGGGGAATGAAGGGACAACTATGCTATTTACCTGTGAGTGTGGTTGGGTTTGACTTAGAGTCAAGACATCTAATCTCTTGTTCATAGAGTTGAACTGCGCCGATATTTGTGCGGCGAAAGAGGTCAACTGATCTACTTGGTAAAGACCTCATACCGAAGAAGGAGCCTGTCGATCAAATGACTGATAATTATTTGAAGATAAATCTTCAAGGATAGCGTATGCGTCCTCAGGGTACTTGTTCATAAGAGATCCTCCCGCGGCTCCATTTACTTGGATCATCGTACATGTCTGGAGGCCATTATAAAACGTCCACACTTGTTGGTGCATCGCCAACCTGTGGTGATGACACTTTCTTAAGAGTTCTTTGAACCGCTCCAATGCGTCATACAACGTTTCCCCATTCCCTTGCATAAATGTACTAATGTCTCTCATTAGTTTCGCTGTTTTTGCGGGCGAGAAGTACTTGGCTAAGAACAAATCAACCACTTGCATCCAAGTGGTGTGACCATATTGGGAATCAAGCCACTCCTCCGCTCTACCCGGCAGAGAGAATGGAAATAGGCAGAGTTTAATCGCTTCATCTGACGCACCATTAATCTTGAATGTGTCGCACACATCCATGAAGGTTCGTAAATGTTAGTTTGAGTACTCATGATTCAGTGCACTGAATTGCTTCTGCTGCACTAGGTTCATGTCCATGGAGTCAATTTTGAAGTTATTGGCTTCGATGGCTGGCTTGATAATGCTATACTGCAGTCCATCCCTATAAGGCATATTGTACTCGCGACAGGTTCGCCTAACTTCAGCAGGTTGTCCATTCTGTTCTACCTGACCCTCTTGACCTAAGCCTTCCTGGTCAACTTCATTAGGAGCGTTTTGATTATTAGGATTCATTGTTATTACGTTATCACTTCCTAATCAAAACGTTCTCCTGTTCTGTCTACACGTCCGTTCGATCTCAGGTTTAAAGGTAGTAACTCCGGTGATCGATATCTGGACATAAAATAAGCACACCAACAATTGATAATTGATAATGACTACTCAAACAAAACAATCATAAACAACGCAGCAATAATAATAACAACAAAATTAACAATGACAAAAACAAAACTTGATTTCTAATTACTAGAGATTCACTAATATTGCAAGAAAGAAACACTGACTTTCGCACCTCCCCGGCAACGACGCCAAAAACTTGATACGCCCGAAATGGGTGTGCGTATTTAAACGCAAGTGCACGTGCCGTGTCAAGTAATAAAAATGGAGTAAGAATCGTTTCCACAGGGAGGTGATTGGTTCAGTGCTTGCAAATACCAGTTAGGTCTTTTCCTTAAATCCAAGTAGGATGAAATTGGTGATTTTCTTGAATTACTAAAATTAAGATTGCAGCTTGCTAAATGAAATTACTGCGAATCTTGGGAAAAATACTTTTCTTATCAAATGAGAGAAATAATCTCATATTATGATTTCCTAGGTTTAGTATGATGAATAAGTGAATGTGTCGTTGGGAAAATGCGTGGTGAGCGTACATTTCAACGATCTTAAAATAGAGAACCGTGTCTCTCGATATCGGCAATCCCCTAGTTCTATATTTCCCCTTGGGTGAAATAAGAACCGCTCAAAGAACAAAAACCTAAGTTGCTAACACCAAGAGGAAGTCTCATTCTCTCTTCAAATGCTATATCAAAATTATGATATACTACCGCAACTTCTCTCTCGATTTATGAAGGGTAGCATAAATGTGAAACATTGGCTAAACATTTCAGAAATAAAGATCATAAAATTGATAAAGAACATTCACCAAGTATTCTCAACAAAATTAACTAGAAAATATTCATCATACACAATCTAGTACTCTCATAATACAAGATTAAGGAAGAATTAGTTCATGAATTTGGAGGAATCACACAAAATGCTGAAGTAGATCTTACAAACATGGCGATTCACGCTTAATCGCTGCAGGAATCTCTTCCTAGAGTCGCTTCTTCGATCCGCACGATGATCTCCTTCTTCCTCTCGCTGTCGCTCTCCAATGGAGGTTTTCTTCCCCAAGCCAACCCTAGATGGTGCTCTTCCCTTTAGATCCGAAAATTAAAATCCATCTATCTCATTTGGTCAGTTTTTGGCATTAAAACGTCCACCCTTGCCGAAGAGATGCATCCTTCCATAATTAAAAACAACAACAATTCAAATTTTAAATTTGAATTTCGGACAGACAGATGTTGCAGTTTTAGAATTGGATGTTGCAATAACTGGTTCAGGCCGAAAATAAGAATTCTGCATTACTCTTCCAAGTTGATTTCCTCGACAAGTCTTGCATAAAAACCATGGAATAAGACCAACTTAGTACCATAAACATTACAACAATAATTAATCATATTTATTACCATTTAGGCTCCTTTTTACTAATTATGAAGTAGAAATATTAGACAAAAATATCTTCATTTGAGAAGTTATCACCCTACCAATGCCTTACTCAGAGTTAGACTTTGGAGATGATCTTCCTCGCCCTATTGCGCTTTTGAATGGTAGTTCCTTGTACCAATCATCCCAATTCAAACTATGTTTCTTGCCATAATTTTATTCACAAACATCTAACTTTCATTACCTCTTTGTTCTCGACTGCTATTCCTATGACTTGGCAGGATGCACTGTAGATCTCTGAATGAGAGAAAGCTATGGAGGAGAAAACGTTCACACTTGATGAGAATTATATGCGGGACATTTCCCAATTTCCGCCGGAAATGAAGTGGTTGGATTAAAGTGTCTTTAAGTTTATTTTCCCAACAATGTCCACTGCCAATGAAACAAAACCAAGATGTCATGATAGAATGTTAGAAAACAAGGTTGGTAACTCAAAGATTTTCTTGAACTCAAGGAGTTGATTATCAAGAGACATTTGCTCTAGTTACAAAGATGGACTCCGTTTGAGGCCTATTATCACGTGCAACCTATTTGGTTTCAGAACTCCACCGACTTGACGTAAAGAATGCCTTCCTCCATGGGGAGTTGGTGTAAGAAGTGTATATGGAATTCTCCTCCGAGTTCATAAAAAGGACAACGAGAGATTGTGTGTCGTTTAATAAAGTTGTTATGCGTCCTTAAGAAGTCTCTGAAGGTCGGGTTTGGAAGATTCCACAAGTTATGATCCAACTGTCTATAAGCAGGGACAATATGACCATACCATATTTGTAAAGAAATTGGGTCACGAAATTTCTATTCTCATTGTTTACGTAGATGACATTGTGGTTACAAGAGATGTGATTGACGAGATTACAACTCTTCAAGTTTGGTTGTCCAAGTAATTTGAGGTCAAAGATCTAGGTAAACTCATGTATTTTCTTGAGATTGAAGTTGCTAGATTCCATAAGATTATCTTCATTTCTTAGAGAAAATATGTTCTGGATCTTTTGAAGGAAATATGGATGCTTGGTTGCACTCTAGTAGACATTTCACTGAGGAAAATCATAAGATCAGTGATGATAGACATGGTGATATGATTGATGTGTTTAGAATCTGGTTGGAAGACTTGTATAGTTGTCATGCACACTCGTCTTGATATTACATACGTTGTAGGGATTTTGAGCAGACACTTGCAAGCTCCAAGCATTAGTCACAAAGAGGCGACACATAGTGTTTTTAGACATCTTATGAAATCACCTTGTCGATGACTATTATTCTCTAGAGACAACCACTTAAAGCTTTAAGTCTTCACCGATGCTAATTGAGCGGGAAGTCGGGATGATAAAAAGTCCATAACCGGTTATTGTACATTTTGTTGGAGGTAACTTGGTGACTTGGAGGGGCAAGAAACGAAATGTGGTAGTCAGATTTAGTGCGAGGCTGAATGTCGAGCCATGTCCCAAGGCCTTTGTGAAGGATTGTGGTTAACATCTATTTTATAGGACCCAGGGATCCTTGTACCTATTCCTTTTTTATTGTGTTGTGATAACAAGACTGCCATCAATGTTGCTCATAATCCTGTTCAACATGATAAGACCAAGCACGTGGAAGCTGACAGACATTTTATCAAAGATTATCTTGACAAAGGGAATGTCGTTACTCTTTTTATTCATTCTAAATGCCAACTGACAGGCGTCTTCACCAAAGGTCTAGGCCGTGATGTGTTTATTGACGAGATACTCAAGTTGATAATGATAGATATTTGTCATCTGACTTGAGGGAGAGAGTTGAAATAACTATGCACCTTGATATTAATATCTAGTGTAATGACATTTTTGTAATTTTCTATTTCCCTAACCCATGTATGAGTAGGAGTTACGTGAATAATGAAATGATTGAATTTTACTATTCCACTTGCTAAAATTATTTTGTGTTGATCAACATGTGAGTGCAGGTCTTTTGGTTGTCTCATCAAAAGATGAACAACCAATCAACAGATTTGTTGATTTGTTCAACACAGAGCAGTTGCCATCGCTTCTCAGTGAGGGTGCTATGGATCCCAAAATTTTGAAGCATTATCTCTTACTTCATGACAATCACTACGGAACACTGGAAAGGTAATATATATATTCTGAAAGGAAGATTCTGTCTAGCTAATTTTTTTTTTATGCTTATATATGAGTATGATTTTTTGATCATATTTTCTATAAATGCCAGTACTGCTACTGGCATTTTAGCTAAAATGAAGAGTACGTTTGGCTCGAGTGACTGTGGATTATTGTGTATTAACTCTTCTCCTGGCCGAGATGGTGAATTAAAAGATAACCCTTGGCTAAATATTGTACGTTGCCTTTGGGCCAATTTATTTGTTGAGTTTATCTTATTTCAGTATTTTCTTTAACGTTTTACGTTTCTTTTAATCTGTACAGAAATCACGTACTTCTGTGAGCCAAGAAATTGGTTCATTGCTTAACATTGATGATATTATTGCGGTAAGGCCCATATAATTTGTGCATTGTTCAGTGACCAGCGATGGTACTTTTTTTTCTGTACTTCTATAACAAAATAAGTGATCTGCCAATTATGTTGTCAAGGAATTATGTTCTTCTGAAGCGATTTCTTTAAGGAACTAATTCATTAGTTGTTTGATCCGTCAGATCAAAGAGTTTATGCAAGAATTATCTTCAAAACACATAATTCCATACATGGAACAAAAGATACGCTTCCTCAATCAACAGGTATTGACCTTTGTGTTTTACTTAAAAGTAATCTCATAAACTATATACTTACTAATGAGATTATCTCCCAGGTTTCTGCTACTAGGAAGGGATTTAGAAACCAAATTAAAAATTTGTGGTGGAGGAAAGGGAAAGAAGATGCACCTGAAACCGCTAGTGGACAAATGTAATTTTCTTCAACTTACTGGTTTATCATTTTTCTTTCTTTTGTTTGTTTGAATTATCTAATTTACATTTAAATCTTTATAGGTATACATTTAGTTCCACAGAGTCCCAAATCAGAGTCTTGGCTGATTATGCCTTCATTTTGCGTGACTACGAGCTCGCCTTGTCAAATTACCGTCTACTTTCTACAGATTACAAGCTTGATAAAGCCTGGAAACGCTATGCAGGTGTACAGGTAGTTTTTTAGCTTTTTCTTTGTACTAGCAGCTGTGCCAACATGTGGGGACGACAATGATTCAAGTTGTAAATAGTCCAATAAAAAATTTAAGGAGCATAAATTGATTATTATAGTCAACAAATAATGCAATAGTATTTGATGAATCGCCTATCTTCTCTCTTCTCTTCCCGCTTACTTTTTTGTGGTAAAAAATAATGAGGGGCAAAATAGGAAAGCGCGACCTTTTACCAAATGAGAGCTGTCCTTTATACATAGTATAGATTCTCGATTACCAGTGGAAGATTGAGGTAGTTGTATTGATTTTTTACTACAATATTCTTTTAACGAAGCAACTTCTCTCAGGGTTGTTTTCCGTTTTATAATGAATTTTTCAAAGCTTATTGTTGGTATTTGTGTATTTTGTAATTTCGTGCTTACCCTTACTCCTCCTTGCCCATATATAATGGGTTGTAGCTCTTTATTTCAATTAATTGAATATCATCAAGAGCTTTCCTCATGTTATCAGAGCCTTAGGGAGACCCCGTCTCCCGCGTCGCTTCTGCCCGCGATTGGCGACCTCGTCTCCAAAAGCGCTTCCGCTTGCAGCTCGTCTCTGTTACACAACAACAGTTCCAGTCCCGCTCGTCTTCACGCTGCTTCGTCCTGCAACAACTGTCCTCCACATCGCTTCCGCTTGTCTCCTATGTCTAACCGCATTCTCCTTCTAGCCGTCGCGCGCGCGGGGGTGGGGGTGGGGACTTCTCTCCGTTTTGTTGCCACTCCTTGCTTGGCATCAGACATACTGCCCTACTTTGAAGGCATTTCCAGTGTCAGTCTCTATTGGAAGATCCTACATGGATTTGGTTTGACTCCCCCTTCTATGAGCAAACCCTAGTTTCTCTCTCTCTGTGTGTGTGGTATTCCTTCCCTTGACTCCTTGATTTCTATTCTTAGATTATCATGCCGGGGAGCGGTGAATCTCCTACGATCTCTTCCGGTGCCGGAGTTTCCTCTGCTGTCTTGGTGTCCAGTGGATCTATTCGGTCAGGTCATGACCATAATATTCTTCAAATCATGGTTATACATCCGGATGGCTCCAATTTTCTCTCGTGGTCTCAACCTGTCACCTTTACCTTGAAGAGTAAACGTCCGTTCAATTATGTTTTGGATACTATGTCGGCGCCTGCATCAAATTTCCCTGATTTATTGCAGTGGGAGTTTGAGAACTCTTTAGTTATGTCTTGGCTGTCCAACTCTGTGGGGGACTCCATTGCCCAGAATTACTTCTTAGATATTGCTGCAAATATTTGGAAGAGGTCTGATGCCTCATACTCATTTAGGTAGAATGTTGCCCAAATTTTTCAGCTGAGATGGAAGATCTTTCTCCTTCATCAGGTTGATCGTCCTTCTTCCGTCTACTACTTGGATTTCACCAAGTTTTATCAAGAGTATGATCACTTTTAACTCCCTTTCTCTTTTGTCTCCTAATGATGAGATTCTTATCTGAGCTCGAGAAGAAAAAAACAGAATTTTTGAGTTCCTTCATGGTCTGCATTGGGACTTCAATCAGATCAGTGTTCAGATCCTTGGACGCTCTCTCATACCTTCTCTCCCATATGTTTATAGTCTTGTTTAACAGGAATTTGATAGATGACATACTTGGACTCCTGATAGTTATGAAGATCGAGATCTTACTTAGGATCAGAAGGCATCCCTAAGATCGCAAAACGTAGGATCGATACGGATCTCAAGATCGTATTATAATAAAATTTTTAAAAATTATACATATTGGAAGAATTATTTTTATAGAACAAAAGTATCAGAAAAATGTAAAACAAAAACATGAGAAATGTGTAACAATCAACATTCGACAAATATTAATATAAAAGACATTATAATTAATGCTTAGTTGCATATCATACCATCACATCAAAATATAATATTCCGAAAAGACAAACTCAAAAGTGTTCAATTTAACTTTAAATAAAATCACTCAAGTCAAAATTCAAATTTTCCCCAAAAGCATCTTCCTCTCCTTCAACCATCACTTACTCTTCTTCCTCTCCTGCGGCTACAACAAGTTCTTCAATAAAATCAGGAGTATCCAACTCCGCTAAATTTGGAGCATCTACTTCATAAGTGTCCCCAAGATCATTCAGGTTGTCTTCATCTTCATCTTCAACAATCCACTCATCATCTGAAGGGATATCATCAAAATTGAAATTATCTGTACTCCTTTTTTTCATTTTGCCCAATTTTTAATTTGTCATCACAAAGATGACATCATTCATGGTCTTTTGCTTTAAGCGATTTCTTCTCTTTGTGTGCACATAAAAAAAATCAAATAATTTAATATACATAACATAATTTAAATGCGACATATAAAAGATTTCTTATTTTTTAAATTATACCATTTCAAAGGCACTGCAGTTCCTTTCACATTCAGAGGAACTACATGTCAAGCTTAGCACACAAAAAACAAATTTCTGAAGCTCTGAATGTTCCTCCCCATATGAATCCCACCACGCCGCTGGAGTTTTGATATTAACTCCAGCTTTGACAACTATTGATCCAAAAAATTGTCTCTTATTCTTAAAATCTTCAAGATGGCTATCAATTTTTGTAATTTCATCTAGATTCCCCACGTCATTCTTTCTATACAGTCATATAGTTCGCGTTTTACTTCATAATCAATCTTAAATGTAGGACTGTAATGAAATTGGGGGTTCAAATAATAGCCAGCAGCATGCAAGGGCCTATGGAGTTGCTTGTCCCATCTTGCATCAATAACATCCCATATAGGTTGATAACTAAACAATGAAAAAAATTCAAATAAGTTAAAACAAGATACAAATAAATAATGCTACATTTTATTTAAAAACACTTACTATTTTTGCACACCATCAAAGGCCTGTGCAATTTTCTCTTTGGCTTATCCATTTTCTCATAAATGAATCCCATGACAGGCTTCTCATCTGAATCAACCAATCGAAGCACCGTTATCAATGGATATGCCCCCTTCAAGCAAATAACAATATTCTTCCAAAACTCCCTATCCATAATCACATCGTCAATCAATTTTCCATCTCTGGAAGCTGCAAACCAACTACCCTTTCATTCATCTGAGTTAAACATTCTTTGCTAGTTTCTTGTCATGAAGACATCCCAGAGTTAAGTATGCAGTGGCAAGCCGAGTCATTCCTGGCCTCACCAAATCTTTATCTTTTATAAATTTTTTCAAGATCGATATGAGATTAGTTCTAGAATAAATATAATTTGTAATTTTCCTCGCTTTTGGAATTGTCTCATGATGCACAACTATCTTCTTCTCCATATCCTCCAACATCAAGTCAATGCTGTGCGCGACATAAGGTGTCCAATACAACTTTTTCTTTTTAGCCATCAACATTTTTCCGGCAGCTTTGTAGTTTGCAGCATTATCTGTCACTACTTGGACAACATTATCTTCACCAACCTCCTCAACAATGTCGTCAATCATCTTAAATATCTTCTTTGCTGTTTTTGTCATATGAGGACATCAATAGATTTGAGGAAAATTGTTCCCATAGAGCTGTTTACTAAGAAATTTATTAGTGTTCTTCTTTTATCCGTCCACCCATCAGTCATTATTGTGCATCCCAACTTCTTCCATTGAACTCTATGTTCAGCAAGAGTCTCCATTGTCAAATCATATCGTTGCTTCAGATATTTGACCCTAATTTCATGATAAGATGGTGGTTTGAAACCCAATCCATGTCTTGAAATAGACTCACACATCTTGTGAAATTCATCACTCTTACCACATTAAATGGTATTGTGTTGTTGTAGATGAATGAGGCAATATCATTGCATGCTTCCTCTCGCACCCCTTTTTAAAAATGTTGTTAATTGTTGATTGTGTTTTTTCACTTCTCTTGAAAAAACTAGCTGGGCTTTTATCATCTATTTTCCTCTTCACACTTCCACTTGACTCTTCTTCCGCAGGGGCGATTGTTTTCTTCAATAGTTGATCTTGCAAATCAACTAGAATATCCCATAATTCTTCTTTCACATCTTCTGGCATGGCTCTACAAGCTCCAACATCTTTTTGTGTTCCCGCCAAATGATGTTTTAACCGATAGATCCTCCGGTCACAACTTTCTCATAAAATTTGCATTTTATTTTCCTAACATCTCCATTTACTGGAAAACCATACTTCCATCCAACATCACTTCTAGATCCTGCAGCAGTCTTTTGCGTTCTAGATCCCATACGAGCATCATCATTGTTGCTCCCAGATGCACTATTCGAACCACCACTTGAAGCCATTTCTAAAGCAATTAGTAGTGTTAAGTTATTAACAATTTAAAATAATTTGAACAAAATAGTAGAAAGGAACTCATTGGCTCATTGCTAGTGTTAACAATTTAAGAAACTCTATACCTAAAAACAATTTGATTTCTTTTAATAACAAATCTGAATAATCTGTAAGCAAACAATTTACCAAGTACCAAGCACAAGAGAAAAATCGGTTTAGGTGAGATTTGATATTATACCAGCCGAGGAGCAAAACTTCCGAGTAGGGATTCTGCTGCACCTGCAAAAAAAATTGTTAGAAAGTGAAGAAGAAGAAGAAATAATGAGAAGAAGAAGAATGCAGGTGACCTAGAAGAAATAATGAGTGCTGCGGGAGCACCGACTGCGACAGGAAGAAATAAAGAAGAAGAGTGCTGCGACGGGAAGAAATAAAGAAGAAGAAGAATGCGGGTGACCTAGAATGCAGAAGAAATAATGAGTGCTGCGGGAGCACCGACTGGGACGGGAAGAAATAAAGGAAGAAGAAGAAGAATGCGAGATGACCTAGAATGTGGGATTGCCTGCTGCGGGAGCGCCTGCTGCGGGAGCGACGGGATCGGGGATGACCTAGAATGCCGGATTGCCTGCTGCAGGATTGAGAAGAAATAATGCACGATTAAAACGCTGAGATCGAATATGATCGTAGGATCGCACGATCCTACGATCATAAATGCCGATCATGGCGTTTCTGCAGGGAGCCCGATCCAGCATAGCTCGTGACTTGTTTTCCTCGTAAAACTCGTAAGATCGTCCAATCTTACGATCAAAATCGAGATCTCGACAACCTTGCCTGATACTGCTCCTGAAAGCCCTGCCTTGGATGCTCAGTTTAGTAATCGAGCTTCTTGTGATCCAAGGTCCAAGGCCACTAACAACAATTATTTGATATGTGATTTATGTGGGATGTCTCGTCATACCAGTGACACACTTTCGTATTCACGACTTTCCTACACCACGAGTTGGTTCTACATCGAGGGGAGGTTGTGGTTATGGTTGCTTTCATGGCCGCTCTACTCAGTCACGGTCTGCTCATCTTTCTGATACCTATGCGGAGATCTTGCATTCATCTGACACTCTGGTTCCCCCGACTCTATTTGTCGATGAGATCCATGCGTTCTGCTGATTGATGCAGCGACACTCTACTGAGACATCCACTTTTTCGTCCTCCTATGCTCATCAGAGACTCTCAAGTGTTGTCCGTTTACTCACTGGATTATTGATTCTGGAGCCACATATCATATGATTGGCTCTGCCACAGGTTTTGTTTCATACCTTCCCTTGTTTTGTAGGGACAAGGTGAACATTGCTGTTGGATCATTCTCTCGGATTATTGGGAAAAGATCCATCTCCTACTCCTTTCTCATCTTCTCTTTTATTCTTCATGTACCAAAGTTTACTCACAATCTTCTCTCCATTAGTCATCTTACCAATTCTATGAACTATTCTTTGACATTTCCTTCATCTTGTGTTTTTCAAGACCTGAAGACGGGAACAGTGATTGACCCTAGTAGTCTGTTGAATGGGTTTTATGTGCTTGACTCATACCACCCTGCTTCTCCTCCCTAGGCTCTTCATGCCGATCAGTCGGCCACATTGGTGTTCTGACATTGTCTCCTGGGATATCCATCTATCTTGTTTATGAAACATTTATTTCCTACTTTGCCGCCTGTATGAGTTGATAATTTTCATTATGATGCTTGTAAACTTGACACACTATTGTGATTCTTTTAATCATGTTTCCTCTCCTAGTTCTGTACCGTTTACTATTATACATAGTGATGTTTTGAGGCCTTGCCCTGTTGCTTCTATTTTTTGCTGTTTCCGATTTGTAACTTTCATTGACTGTTTTTTCCGAACAATATGGGTATACCTAATGAAAACTAAAAATGAAGTTTTTCCTTATTTCAAAGGTTTCACAACATGGTCTCTACGCAATTCGACACTACTATCAAAATTCTTCATATTGAAAATGATCGTGAGTACATTGACTCCCATTTCGAACACTATCTTGCCCTCTCTGACGACATGTGTAAGGCAACTATGCTTGAAGAAATGCACGCTTTGGACAAAAATTACACATAAGATCTGGTACATATACTTAAATGGAAGACTGTTTGATGTAGAAAATACCTCCGGAGGAGGGAGCGGTGGAGCCTTCCGGCCGGAATCGCGCCACACGGGCGGAGGAATCGTTGAGCGGCGGGATCCTTCCGGATCGGCAGTTCTCGCACGGAGAAGAGGGAGGCGGCTAGGGCAAACTGCTTCTCAATATAATACCAAAACTGAAATGAAAATACACTCTCCTCCCTCTTATACTATGGGGGGGGGGGAGAAAATAACTATTAGCACACACCTGCTAATGGCACACATAATAGTTTTACAAAAACAAATACAACAAAAGGGCATAAAATAAATAGCGCCGCCTCTTTATTTAGACGGTTCGCGACATCCAAAGCGGGTCGAACTTCTCGAGCCATGCAATCCCCGGTTCGGCGTGGGCTTTGTCGCTGACGGTGCAGGTCGCACCGTATTCCGCATCATTCTCCGCCACGTGAGAAGCACTCGACCACGAGTGGTCGGACATAAAGAGGCACGTCCGGGTAGAACGGAGATAAGTCGCTCACGTTAAAGGTCTTGGAGATGTTAAACTCCGGTGGTAGATCAACCACGTAAGCATTGTCGTTGATCTTGCGGATGATGGGGAAGGGGCCGAACTTCTTCGGCATGAGCTTGTGGTGGGGGCCGGCAGGAAGCCGCTCTTTCCGGAGAAAGACCATAACCAAGTCGCCGACTTGAAAAATCTGCTCGCGGCGGTGCTTGTCGGCCAAAGCTTTATACTTGGCGTTGGATTCGAGCAACTTGAGGCGGGTCTCGGTCTGGACGTCGCGGGCCTCTTCCGCTAGCTGCGTGGCTGAAGGGGGGGGGGGGGGGGGGCGGGTAAGCGGGCCAAATCAAGCGCATGCCGGGGCGCCTTGGTGTAGACGATGGAGAACGGGGTGCGACCGGTTGAGCGGTGGACCGCATTGTTGTAAGCGAACTCAGCTTGGGCGAGAGCGAAATCCCACTGCTTCGGCCGGTCTTGGCAAATACAACGCACTAGATTTCCCAAAGTCTTGTTTACCACCTCGGTTTGCCCATCCGTTTGGGGGTGAGCGGAGCTACTAAATTGGAGAGAGGTGTCAAACATTTTCCACAGCATGGTCCAAAAATGGCCTAGAAATTTCGGATCGCGGTCGGAGGTGATGGTGGTTGGAATGCCATGCAAACGGACCACCTCGCGGAAGAATAACCGCGCAATATGGGAAGCATCGGATGTTTTGCGGCAAGGAAGAAAATGTGCCATCTTGGAGAAACGGTCCACCACGACGAACACTGAATCAACTCCGCGCTGAGTTCGCGGAAGGCCCAAAACGAAATCCATGAAAAGGTCCTCCCACACGCCAGAGGAGACCGGGAGAGGTGAGTAAAGACCGGTGTTGTGTGCTTGGCCCTTGAATTGTTGGCACACATAGCACTTCCGAACGAAATTCCCCACGTCCTTGGCTAACTGCGGCCAGAAATACCTCTCGTGGAGACTAGCAAGTGTCTTGTCGCGGCCCAAGTGACCACTCAACCCGCAACCATGTAGATCACGAATCAGCTTCTCCCGTAATGAAGAGCGGGGGATGCACAGGCGGTTGTCTTTGAGTAAAAACCCCTCGAGTATCAAGAACCCGCCGTGTGAACCGCCCCTCGAGCAGGCGCTCCAAGTGTCTTTAAAATCCGGGTCGTCGGCATATGACTCGGCGAGAATATCAAAACCAATGATCTTGTGTTGTAGTGTGGTCAATAAACAGCTCCGCCGGCTGAGGGCGTCCGCAACGACATTGGAGGAACCCGGCTTGTGATGAATAATGTACGGGAAACGCTGTAGGTAAGTGGTCCAACGGAGATGCATACCATCCATGCGTTTCTGGCTGTGGATAAACTTGAGGGCTTGATGATCCGTATATAAGATGAATTCCTTGTGTAGTAGATAATGCTCCCAATGTTTGAGGGCCCGGACAACGACATAGAACTCTTGATCATAAGCGGACCACTTCCGCCTAGCATCGCTTAACTTCTCGCTGAAAAATGCAACCGGCCGCTTGTCTTGGGAGAGGACCGCCCCAATGCCAACACCGCTGGCGTCACTGTGCACCTCAAATAGCTTGTCAAAACTGGGTAGCGCCAAGACCGGTGCCGAGCTGAGCTTCTGCTTGAGCAGCTGGAAAGAGCGGTCAGCCTCGTCCCCCCAAAGAAAACGCCCCTTCTTGAGGCAGTCGGTCATGGGAGCCGAGATGGTGCTGAAATCGCGAATGAACCTCCGGTAGAATGTGGCTAACCCATGAAAAGACCGCAACTCGGAGAGGGATGCGGGTGCCGGCCAATCTCGGATGGCTTGTATTTTTTCCTCGTCAACTTGTATGCCGTCCGCACCCACCACGAAACCCAGAAAGTTCAGCCGCGCCGCAAGAAAGGTGCACTTCTTGAGGTGAATAAATAGTTTGTTCTCCGCCAAAACTTCCAACACAGCACGAACATGAGATAAATGCTCCTCCCAGGTCTTGTTAAAGATGAGAATGTCGTCGAAATAGACGACCACCGACTTGCCCAAGAAAGGTCGCAGCACTTGTGTCATAAGACGCATAAAAGTGCTTGGAGCATTAGACAAACCGAAAGGCATTACCTTCCACTCGAAGAGGCCGTCCGGAGTTTTAAAGGCGGTCTTCCATTCGTCGCCCGGTTTGATGCGGATTTGGTGGTACCCGCTGCGGAGGTCAATTTTGGAAAACAGTTGTCACCCGTCCAACATGTCCAACATGTCATCCAGGCGGGGAATGAGGAAGGAGTACTTGATGGTGATGCGGTTAATGGCGCGACTGTCAACGCACATCCTCCAGGACCCGTCCTTCTTGGGAACCAAAAGTGCGGGAACACCGCATGGGCTAAGACTCTCGGAGATGAAGCCCTTTTGTAACAGCTCTTCCACCTTCGTACGTAAGACGTCATGCTCCTTGGGGTTCATGCGGTAGTGGGGCAAATTTGGGAGGCTAGCGCCCGGTATGAGATCGATCTGGTGTTGGATATCCCGAAGTGGTGGAGGGTGGTCTGGCAAGTCATCCGTGGTGATGGCGCGGAACTCATAAAGTAATGCCCGAATGTCTGGGGGTGCGGCATCCATCTCCCATTCGTTGGTGGCGTACAACCCGTAGGGAACGAGGGCCACCACCTCCTTGGCCTCCGCAACGTCCCGCTCGAACCGTGAGGTGTCATCGTGCATCACGAGTAGGCTGCGCCCCTTGTCGGTGGACGGGTTGGCCGCGGGTTTATCGCCGACCCGGGCCACAATCTGTATCTTCTTGCCGGCCCAAGTAAAGGAGTAGATATTGTTGCGGCCCTTGTACACAACGTCCTTATCATATTGCCACGGTCGCCCCAAAAGTAGATGGCTCGCGTCCATCTCCACAACGTCGCACCAAATGTCGGCTAGGTAATGCTTGCCCATAGCGACGGGTACGTGTGACCGGTGGGTGACACGCACGGCGGGGCCCTTTTGAATCCACCCAATGGAGTAGGGGTGCGGGTGCGGCTCGGTTGGTAGATGCAAGTAGGTGACCAACCGACTAGCGACAAAATTCTCACAGCTGCCATTGTCGATCAGGACATCACATATCTTCCCCTTGATGGTGCAATAGCTCCGAAAGACATTACTACGTTGGGCATGCTCATCCACCCGCGGTGCAAGAAGGAGGCGTCGGACCACGCAAGCAGCAAAATCGCCATCTTCTTCAAACCCTCGATGACCTCATCGGCCTCCCCCGAGTCATCCTCCTGATCCTCGTCCTGAGCAACAACGTGTACGGGTTGGCGCAGAAGAGGGCACCGAGAGGCAAAGTGGCCTGGTTGGTGGCACTTGAAACAGGTCCCCGGTGGTGCGCGGTCAGGTGCCCGACCCTTAGGTGCGGAAGGCGTGGCCGGCACCTCGCGGCTGGTAGAATCCCGAGTATGCGACCCCGACGCATCCGACCAGGGACGGCGAGAGGCCGAGCGGGATGAAGGTGCCGCCGACGTCTCCATGAGTTCCGCCTTAAGGGCCATGTTGTAGGCCTCATCCACCGTGCGCAAAACGTGCAAGCCGATCTTCTCACGAAGGGATGGGCGTAGCCCATGTAGGAAGCGAGTAACACGTTGGCCGTCCGACTCGGTCAAGCCGTTGCGGTCCGCGAGGCGACAAATTTCAGCCAAATATTCGGTGACGGTGCGAGAGCCTTGCGAGCAACTTTGGTAGAACTGGAACAGGTGTTGGTCGTAGTCGGGGGGTAGGAACCGATTGCGTAACATTTTCTTCATTTTGAGCCAAGTGCGGACGGAGGCTTTGCCTTGGCGTTGCCGATTGAGTTGAAGCTGATCCCACCAAACCGCCGCGCCGGATTTAAGGCGATACGCGACCATCTTCACTTGGCGGTGCTCGTCGAGCTCGGCCATTTCGAAGAAACGTTCGACCTTCGAGATCCAATCGAGGAAGTCTTCAATGCCCAAGTTACCAAAAAATTGTGGAATGTCCGCACGTATGCGGTAGCCATGTTGCTGCGGTGGCGGCGGGTGGCGCCATGGAGGGGGATCAGCCCCGGCGTGGTAGTCATCCTCGGAGCTTGAATCGGACAGGGGAGTTGCTGGGCGGGGAGGTGCCGCACGGCCACGGCGGTACTGCCGGCCGAAGTAAGCGTCGACCGGAGGGGCTGCAGCCGGTGCGGGATCGCCGGGCGGAGGTGGCTGCGGGTTGCCGAGCGCTGCGGTGAGGGCGGCGAGCTGTGCGGTGATGCCATTGATGGCCGCCCACAGAGCTTGGTTGTCCCGCGGATTATCTCCCATGAGCGACCGACGAGAGAGAGAGGAGTGTAGACGGTGCAGCGGATCGCGGAGATCGACGCGGCGAGGTGAGCAGAGAGGACCGACGCCGAGCTAAGAAGTCGGGGCACTCCTCTGATACCAACTGATGTAGAAAATACCTCCGGAGGAGGGAGCGGTGGAGCCTTCCGGCCGGAATCGCGCCACACGGGCGGAGGAATCGTTGAGCGGCGGGATCCTTCCGGATCGGCAGTTCTCGCACGGAGAAGAGGGAGGCGGCTAGGGCAAACTGCTTCTCAATATAATACCAAAACTGAAATGAAAATACACTCTCCTCCCTCTTATACTATGGGGGGGGGGGAGAAAATAACTATTAGCACACACCTGCTAATAGCACACATAATAGTTTTACAAAAACAAATATAACAAAAGGGCATAAAATAAATAGCGCCGCCTCTTTATTTAGACGGTTCGCGGCATCCAAAGCGGGTCGAACTTCTCGAGCCATGCAATCCCCGGTTCGGCGTGGGCTTCGTCGCTGACGGTGCAGGTCACACCGTATTCCGCATCACTGTTGTTGGATGTAAATGAGTGTTTTATGTCAAACAAAACACCCTGAGTGTCGTGGAGAGATACAAGACAAGGTTGTTGCAAGAGGGTACACGCAGACGATAGGGAATTACTATCAAGAGACTTTTGCTCTGGTTGCAAAGATGAATTCCATAAGGGTTCTTCTATCATGTGTTGCCTGTAAGTGATGAAATCTCAGGAAACTAGATGTGAAGAATACGTCCCTCCATTGAGATCTGGAAGAGGAAGTATACATGGATCTATCTCTTGACATTTCTCCTGAAGGATTAGAAGGGAAGGTTTGCAAGCTGAAGAAGGTTTTAAATGGCTTGAAACAATCTCCTCGAGCTTGGTTTGGAAGATTTTACAAGGCCATGACAAGTTTTAGATACTCCTCAAGCAATGTTGATCATACCCTTTTCATCAAACACATGACTGAAAAGTTGACAGCTCTGATAGTTTATTTCGATGACATCATTATAACAGGAGATGAATATGTTGAGGTACTTGCCCTAAAAGAGAGCACGTCGAGAGAATTTGAAGTGAAAGAGTTGGGGAACCTTAAGTACTTGAGCATTTGAGGTTGCGAGGTTCAAACATGGGATCTTCATATTGCAGAGGAAATATATTCTTGATCTTCTTGATGGTTCAGGAATGAGTGGGTGTAGACTTGCTGACATCTCAATTAAAGCTAACCACAGGCTTGAAAGAGATGATGATGAAACTATTAAAGACATTCCCAACTTTCAGAGGCTTGTGGAAAGAGTAATATACTTGTCACATATTTGTCCAGATATCTCCTATGCGGCTAGAGTAGTCAGCAAATACATGCATTCCCCAATGACTTGTCTTCTTGATGCTGCTCATTGTATCCTCAAATACGTCAAGTCCTCACTAGGGAAGGACATTTTATTCTCACCAAATGATGAACTGACTATTGAAGTTTACACCAACAGACTGGGCTGGATTGATTGATGATCAACATTCCACCTTAGAATATTGCATAATGGTGGTTGAAAATTTTGTTACCTGGAGGAGCAAAAAACATGTGATTGCCAAATCTAGTACTGAGGCGGAGCGTAAGGATATGACTCATGGGGTCTGCGAAGGCTATGGATCAAAACTATCATGAAATGTCTTAGTCTTAAAAGAAAAAAGCCTATCAGACTATACTGTGATAACAAGATGATCATCAGTATTGCTCACAACACAGTGCAACATGATCGTACTAAACACATTGAGATTGACAAACATTTCATCAAAGAAAATATAGTGACAGGCATTGTGGTTACTCCATTTGTGCCATCCGAACAATAATTGGCCGACATCCTCGCCAAGGGATTGTGTACAAGTGTTTTGGAAAGATCATTGGCAAGTTTGACATAGTTGACATCATACGCCCAACTTGAGGGGGGTGTTGGTGTTTGTGTTTTCTTTATTTTTATTTCGTGCTTACTTTTAGTCCTCCTTACCTATATATAGTTGGTTGTAACTCAGTTACGAAAATAGAATCACTCCTCCATTATGTTATTGTTATGGCTTTATATATAGCTTACAACTCTTAATATAGTAACACTTTTCAAGATTGACGAAAGATATTCACCAATCCATCTTGTCACACCCTCTAAACTGAGTCCCTTGGTTAAGCAATCTGCTGCTTGACCCTTGGTCAAGACGTGACTCAACTCCAGTAAACAGCTATCAAGTTTTTCCTTTATGAAGAACCTATTAATCTCGATATGTTTGGTTCTATCATGTTAGACTGTATATTTGCAATACTGATGGCTGACTGATTATCACACCACAACTTCATCTTATCTCCTCGATCCAACTTCAACTCCACCAACATCCCTTTCTGCCACATGAGCTCAGCGACCCCTAATTTCATGGCTATATACTCTGCCTCTGTTGTCAATTTAACCACCAATGATTGTTTCTTGCTCCTCCAGGAAATCAGGTTGCCTCCCACAAATATGCAATAGACCGAAGTGGACCTCCTGTCATCTGCACAACTTACCCAATCAGAGTCACACTAGCCTTCAATCTTCACGTGCCCGTTCCCTCCGAACATTAATCCCTTTCTAGGGGCATTCTTCAAGTATCAAAGAATCTGGTACACTGCATCCATATGACCCTTCCTCGGGTCATGCATGTATCGGCTCAAAACTCTCAGTACAAAGGAGATGTTCGGGCATGTGTAGCTCAAGTAAATCAACTTCCCAACTAGCTTCTGATACATCTCACGATCTACTGTTGTCCGGCCTCAGTACTCAGTTTACACTTCTGATTGATTGGTGTCACAACAGGTTTGCACCCCAACATCCCCGTTTCTACGAAGAGATCCAAAGCGTATTTACTTTGGGAAAAGACTATTTATCTGTCTCATAAGCAATCTCAATCCCAAGTAAATACCTAAGAAGACCCAAATCTCCCTTGAGGCGGTCCCTCTACCTCATCATCCCCTGTAATGAGAATGTTATCCACGTACGCCGTAAGCATGGTGATGTGACCTTCATTCTGCTTGAAAAACACTTTGTGATCAACATTGATCTGCTGATATCCCATCACAATCATGGCCTTCTTGAACCAGTCAAACCATGCTCGTGGAGACTGCTTCATCCCATAGAGGCACCTGCAGACTCTTCCTTCTGTCTTGGCAGTGTTGAACCCTGGCGGTATCTCCATGTACACCTCCTCAGCTAGATCTCCGTGAAGAAATGCTTTCTTCATATCTAGTTGGTGCAACTTCCATCCACCATTCGTTGCCAAGATGATCAGAGTCCTGACGATGCTCATCTTTTCCACGAGTGCAAATGTCTCGTCATAATCAATGTCATAGGTTCGGTTGTAGCCATTGGAAACCAATCGAGCCTTGTAGCGCTCAACCTGTACATCTGAATTCAGCTTCACAGTGAAAACTCATTTGCACCCGACGATCTTCTTATCCTTCGACATATATATCAGTTCCCAATTCTTGTTCTTTTCAAGGGTCTTATCTCCTCCTTCATCGCTGCTTTACACTTCGAATTATCTTTGACAACCTGACAATTGTTTGGTACAATAATACTATCCACCGATGCGATGAATGCTCTGTGAAAAAAGAGAAATGATCTTAAGAGAAAAAAAGCAACGTCCCAACCATATCTATGAGGAGGATTTCCTGTATTGCTGCGAACAGCCTTCCGTAATGACACGGTTGGAGGAGGAATATGGGGAAGGATATCGCCTGAGGGTGGCAGCGATGTAGGTTCTCCCGTAGTAGGTACCAACATAGCCAAGGGAATGAGATCTGGACTGGGCACTATGACTAAAGATACTAGAATTGGTACCGCAACCAACTTCCCCCTCTTACTATTTATAAGTAACTCCCCCGAGCCATAGGCCTAATACCTCGCCTCTCCTCAATCTCCTCCTGCTCTCCTTCACTCTTTTGCTCCTCCACCGTTCCTACTTGCCATACTCCCAGATCTGTCACCATACTCTCCCCCTCTCGCCTTTTACTTTCGATATCTGGCGAATCAGATGCGATCATTCTTGTCATGGCGTCGCCTAGGCGTCGCCTAGGCGTCACGGCGCCCAATTGTAAACAAGGCGTTTGGCGCCTTTTTTTTTTACAAAAAATATGGGAATAGACTGCGGTTTATATATAAACCGCAGTCTATTGTATAAAACCGAGAATATACTGCGGTTTGTACAATAACCGCAGTGTAGTGTAGAATAGACTGCGGTTGTGATATAAACCGCAGTCTATGCTACTATAAACTGCGGGTATTGTATAAACCGCAGTCCATTCTCACACCGACTGTGGTTCTTTTCAAACCGCAGTCCATTCCTTCCAGAGAATAGACTGCGGTTGTATAAACCGCAGTCCATTCTCATATCGACTGCGGTTATGTTCAAACCGCAGTCTATTCCTTCCAGAGAATAGACTGCGGTTTGTACAATAACCGCAGTGGAATGTAATATAGACTGCGGTTATTTTCAAACCGCAGTCGATTCCTTCCAGAGAATAGACGGCGGTTGGTATAATAACCGCAGTGGAATGTAGTATAGACTGCGGTTTATATAGAAACCGCAGTCGTCTCTATCTTTTTTTAACCGTGAGCCGTAAAAATCTTGTGTTTCCCCGTGTTTTTGGTTCTTCTTTTTACAGTCCCTGCGCTTTGCGAGAAACCCTAAAGGCGATTTTGTTCAAGTTGCTGCTCTCCTTTGCTTCGAACGATTCTTCTTCGACAAAACTAATATTCTCACTTAGGTATACTATTTCTTAATACCTTTTCTCGGTTTTTGAACTTTTGATCTCTTTGCTCTTTGCTAAGCATTGTGTGTTTATTATTATTATACATTTATACATGTCTAAACCTCCTTAGGAACCTTGTTAAACATTTATACATTTATACATGTATAAACATTGTGTGATAGTAAGTAGTAACTACTAACTACTAACTAATAACTAGTTGCTCAATATCATTGCGGTTTTGTATGAATTTTGTTTAGGTTTTTTGTATGGTTTAGGTTTTTTTTAGGGTTTTACAGGAAAATGTCGGACAAGGGAGCTTCATCGAGGTCAACAAGAGGCTTCACGAAAATGAATGAACTGAATAAGCTTAGGCTAGAGGGGAGGAAGCTTATTATTTCTTTCCGTGATGATGGCCACATTATTCCCGGTCCTGAAACAAATAAATTGATGAGTTTGATGGGATCTCTTGTGAAGTGTTATGTGCCAATTACATATGTTGCATGGAGGGATGTTGATAAACAAATTAAAGATCACATATGAGCAGAATTAAATGTACGTAACCTTGTTATGACTTATGAGTGATTAGTGATTACATATCTTTGGTGTTTTAGTTACTTTTTAAGTGATATTTTCTATTATTTTCAGATATTTTTTGATAATATTGATGGTCATTATAAGGCATTAATGAAAAGCATGGGTGAAAGTTGGAGGACTTGGAAATCCAAACTTTTTGTCAATTATGTAAAAAATGTTGATTTGGAGCATCGATACAATGTTCCTGTCAAATATAGTTTTATTACTGCCGAAGACTGGAGAGTTTTTGTCGACCATCGCACTACTACAGAATATATGGTTGTGTTCTTAACTTCTTATTAAATTCAATGTTTATATCATTTTTTAACTTTATAACTTATAACCAAATTAAGTATTAAGTATTAACACATTTATTTTTGTAGGAGAAAAGTAAGGTTAATACTGAGAGAGCAAAAGCACGAAAGGCCTTTCATACTACTTCCAGAATGGGTTATTCTGGATTAGAAAAAAGAATGGTATTATCTCTCTACTTCTCTCTCGTTTTTTGTATTTTAAAATTTGGTTTCTCAATTATTTGTATGATAATTTATTTTCATTTTATTGTCAAGGTTGAACAAGGTGAAGCTGCACCAATTTCACGTGCGGAGTTATGGAAAGCCGGTCATAAAAGAAAGACGGGTGAATACATTAGTAAAGATGCAGCTGAATTGGCATCTAAAATTGTAAGTGTAAATGAATCATTTCATCATTTATAAATTATCGATAGTAATATTTCATGAGAAGTATATTTTCTTATCTGCAATTCTGTTCCAACTTCCAATATTTATTACTTTTGTTTAGGACGAGTTGTCGAGCCAAGAGTCCCGGAGTGCTGAAACAGTTTTACAGGGAAGAAATGACATCCTTGCATCTGTTTTAGGCCAAGAACATCCGGGCAGAGTTAGAGCTGGTGGCAAGTTTTCCACCATTACAAGATTTTTCAAAAATGATAGGCGGAGTGATAGGACACCAACACCAATAGCTCGTATTGAAGATGTTGAAGCTATAGTACAAGAAAGATTGAACCAGCAACAAGAATTATGGATCCAAAAAGAACAAGAGCAACAAGAATTATGGATCCAAAGAGAACAAGCGCAACAAAAATTATGGAGCCAAAAAGAAGAAGCGCAACAAGCCGAGATTAGCACTATGAAGAATCAAATTGAAGAGCTTATGCGCATGTTTAGTGCTAGAACTGGAACAAGTGCTGCACTTCCAGTTGCACGAGTATTATTATGTTTAAATATTTATACTTTTATGAAATGTTGTCTTCTCTTTTTGTTGCGCAGGTAATTAATTATTTTTTGTTACTTTTTGGTTTCTCAGTCTCAGCCGGAGTACGAATCCAGGTCACATGAACCTGAGAGTAGTCAGAGTAGACATGAACAATTATCTTGCACGGTATTATAATTTATAATATTTTTTTTGACTTTTATGTAATCAATGAATTCAATATTGATGTCCACATTCCACAATATTAATTCTTTTATTTCCACAGGCTAGTGAGACTGAGACTACAAATGAATTCATTGATATCTTGCCCAGTTTTATAAGTAAGATGGAGAATGAAGATAAAATAATATCTCTAATGTTAGATTCAACAGTATTTGGGAGTGTTGAATCAACATGTACGTACTTTGAAAATTCAGAGTTGTATGATTTTCTAAATATGAAAATGATTGGAGCTAACATCATATTAGCATGTATTGGTGAGTATTGTGCATCTGACTACTGAGTATCAAATATTATAAAAGTAAGAATTTTTATTAATATATAAATTGATTTTGAATTTACATGTTTTTGCAGGTACATAGACTCACAATTAAAGGAATTTACATACAATACTGGTGTATATTTTCATAATCCACATTCCATTTTTGCTATTAATGATGACTATGCCAAAGAACATTTAAAAACACTAGTTGAAGATCTAAAAATCAGGCTTAGGACGCTTAGTCAACTCCAATCAGATTCTTTATTATTTGTGCCCTATAATAGATTGTAAGTATGAAAAATCTTTGTATCAAATATCAATGATTATTACTATTTTTTATTCTAATTAAGTTATTAATTATTTCATTTGTTTCACAGAGAACATTGGATGTTGACTATTATTGATTATAATAATTATACAGTTTATTGGCTTGATCCCTTAAATAATGACATTCGTGATGATATTAAGAATGTCATTACAAAGTAAGTTTATTAATGTGTTATTTACTTACTTTCCTAGTTGTTTACATTTTGCTATAAACTTATTCTTTTTTTATTTTATGAAGAGCATTAAAAGATTTAGCAAAAGAGCAGCGTACCAGTTTTAAAAAAATAAAACTTACAAAGTTGATTCCGGTAAGTTTTAGATGTATAGCATATATGAGTATGTATTGTAATTTAAACCTTTGTAATTAAAATACTTACCAATTTTTTATTTATGTTATTGTGTAGTGCCCAAAACAACCAGATAGTATTCAATGTGGCTATTATATCATGTGCTACATGATTGATATAGTTGATGCTCTTAAAACTAGGCCAATGTCATCATTGATAAAGGTATGTGACGTTACTGTCTAGTGCATGTAGATTGGTAATAATTATGTTGAATTGATTTTAACCATTTTTGTTTTATTGCAGATCTATCATGGAGTGACACAATTTTCGCAGGAGAAAATAAATAATATTAGAAATATGATTTGTCATTATATAATCACTTATTGTGTTTCATGAATCATGATTTGATTGACACATGAGTACATGACAAATGTATTTTTGTATTGCTAGATTTATCATGTAGTGTCTTGTCTATAGTGATGAACTGATGATCTTATGGTCTTGTTGACTCTTCTAATTTCTAAATGAGCATGTCTTTTAGAGTTCTTTAAATTGTTCATTGTGATGACTGATGAGTGATGACTGATGATTTCTTTAGCCGTTATTTATTTCATTGTCCCGACCTAACTCTGCAATCTATAGGTCCTGTTTGTGAAAGATGAAAGACCAAAACACCAACACTCTTGCTCCATCCATTGGTAGCAATGACCTTGATCCAAAAACGGATCCTAAACGAAAAGCAAAGTCAAATGATCCTGGTTGGAAGTATGGTCATTGGCCCAACCTAGAAGATAAAAATACAGTTAAATGTAATTTGTGTGGTAGATTGATAAAGTGTGATATCAAAAGGTTGAAGCAACACTTATGTGGCGGGTATGGAGATGTATCCAAGTGTTTGAAGACTACTTCTGAAATAGCAGCTGAGATGTATTCAGCTTTAAATGCTAAAAAAAAAGACAATGTGCATCTGACTGTTGATGATGACAATGAGAGTGACCAAGAAAGAGAACCAACGGGGTCACAAAATGTATCCCCGACATTATCTACAACTAAAACGTCATTTGTCCCAAGTTCTGGGACAAGTGCCAAAAAAAAGAAAGTAATTCACTTGCCACAAAAAAGGGGGCCTATGGATGCTCATGTGAGGCGTGCTCCTGAAGATGTAGTAGATGATAGACGTGCAAAAGGTCCTGCACAAACTACTATCGAGAGATGTTTTAGAACACCTGAAGAGAAAAAGAGAGTTGATAGTTATGTTGCTGATTGGTTCTATGAATGTGGAATTCCATTCAATGCCGCAAAGGCACGAAGTTTTGAAGTCATGCTTGAAGCAGTTGGACAGTATGGGCCTGGTTATAAAGGCCCTAGTTATCATGATTTGAGAGTCCCATTGTTAAAAAATACAAAAGATAAAGTCATGGAGATGAAGACAAACTATCAAGCGTACTGGAGGAGATATGGTTGCACACTTATGTCAGATGGTTGGACAGACAGGAGAGGGAGACATTTGATCAATTTCCTAGTCAACTGTCCAGAAGGATCCTATTTTATGGGTTCCGTAGATGCATCCAGTCATATTCAAGATGCCACAATGTTATCAGATTTGCTTGATAGTAAGATTAGAGAGATAGGAGCAGAGTGTGTTGTTCAGGTAATTTTTTTGGTTTCATTAATTTAGTAATTTTCAAATACAAGTTTAATAGTCTACACTCTACAGCTTTCAATAATTACAAATGTCTGCACTCTGCAGGTGGTGACTGACAATGCTTCTAATTACAAGGCAGCTGGTAAAATTTTAATGGAAAAAAGACCTACATTATTCTGGACTCCTTGTGCAGCTCATTGCATTGATCTAATGCTAGAGGATATAGGCAAGCTACAACAGAACAAAACAGTGATAAGAAAGGCAAGAATGATTACAAATTTCATCTACAGACACACTCGTTTACTTGATGCAATAAGGACTACTATAGGCGGTGATCTAGTTAGGCATTCAGTAACTAGATTTGCAACATCATTCCTTACTCTACAAAGTGTGCTTAAGCATGAGGAGAAGCTGAAATTATTCTTTGTGTCGCCCTCGTGGAATGCCGCTAATTTGGCAAAAACTGAAGCCGGAAAACAGATTGTTGAAATAATACTTTCAACCAATTTTTGGAATGGAGTAAGAGATTGCCTAAAAGGGGGAAAACCACTGATTGCAGTTTTGCGATTAGTAGATGGAGATGAAAGGCCGGCTATGCCTGAAGTATATGCTGCAATGGAAGAAGCCAAACAAAAGATCAAACAACATTTTGATAACAAAGAAAGATTATTTAAAAAGATTATTGAGATTGTTGAAAATAGATGGACAAATCAAATGGAGCAAAAGTTGTATAGGGCGGCTTTGTTTCTAAATCCAGGCAAATATTTTGAATATGAGGAACAAAATAATGATGATGCCTGGAAATTTCAAGATGCTTTCAATGATGTTATTGCAAGACTAGTGCCCGATCAAGAATTGCAAGACAAGATTGCCGAGCAAGGTACTAACTACAAAGCATCTCGAAATAGTTTTGGAAAGCCTATGGCTATTAGGCAACGAATCACCTTAAATCCAAGTAAGTATTGTTTACATTTTTATTTTTTCTTAATTTATTTATATGTCAAACAATTTATATCTGTCTTAAATGAATAGTGGACTGGTGGGGTGCACATGGAGGACCAAATGTTGACCTTACAAAGGTAGCATTGCGCATAATTGACTTATGTTGTTCTTCTTCTAGTTGTGAGCGCAATTGGAGTACTTTTGAGTTTGTAAGTAATCTAAGTATACAAATATTCAATAAAAATTTTAATATTTTTATTTTAATAATTTACCAATAAGTTTGAAATTATCTTGATTCAGATTCACACAAAAAAAAGAAATAGATTGGAACATCAAAGGCTTAGTGATCTTGTATACATCCAATATAATCGGCGTCTACAAGCACGATTCCAAGACAGACGTGAAAATGGAAGAAATTACAATCCTTTGGTGCTTGATGAGCTCGACTGGAGTAGTGAGTGGATGGTGAACAAACCAGAGGAAGCTCTAGTTTTTGATGATGATAATCTCACATGGGATGCTGTAGAGAGAGCTCTTGGAACTGGGGCTCGAAATTTACGAAGTGGAGTTGGAACTAATCTTCAAATAAATGAACTAATAGCTCAAGGGGATGAAGATTTAGATCATTTTGTAGTTGCCAGTGATGATGAAGATATTTATGATAATTATGGGCAAATGCCGAGTACCTCCATCCAACCAAACACCTGCAATGTCAATGACGACTTACTAGATGATGATTCTAGTTGACCTTGTATGATTATTTTATTTATTTAAAGTTAATGTTAAAAATATTATTCATGCTAATATGCTATTTTTGTGTTCCCTTTTTTGTTATTGCTTTCTCTGAAGTTTGTCTTGACTCTTGAGTCTTGACCATTGATAGATGATTGCCACTGTTTTTTCTTACTGTTACATGCTTACTGCTTCATGGTATTTGAGAATTGAGAATTTGAGATAGGTCATAGGTATGAATGTATTGATGTTTGAGAATTGAGGATTTGAGATATCATGAATTCATGATTCATGAATACAGAATACATGATTTTGGTAGTTGGAACTTGGAACTTGGAACATTTGTGCTTGCTAGTTGCTAGTTGCTAGTTGCTACTTGCCTACTTCTTGTCATATGATCATTCAGAAGCTATACTTAGTTGCTAAGTGCTAACTGCTATGCTTAGTTGCTTACTGCTAACTGCTAACTGCTAGTCTGCTATGAAGAACAAAAAAATCTCCAGCTGTGTTTGTAATTGGTAAACAATTTATTTTAAAAAAAAAGGAGCTGTAGACTGCGGTTATTATAATAACCGCAGTCTAAAGATTGGCAGGCATACTATAGACTGCGGTTATTTTAATAACCGCTGTCTATATATGACTATCGACTGCGGTTATTAGAATAACCGCAGTCGATGGTCAATAGATATATACTGCGGTTATTCTATTAACCGCAGTATATATAACATATACTGCGGTTATTAAACAACCGCAGTCTATAGTATGTGTACTATAGACTGCGGTTATTATAAAACCGCAGTCTATAGCATGTATACTATACACTGCGGGTATTATACAACCGCAGTATATAGCATGTATACTATACACTGCGGTGATTTTAATAACCGCAGTCTATAGTATAGACTGCGGTTATTATAATAACCGCAGTCGATAGGCTGCTTTTTTTTTTTAAAAAAAAAATGGCGCCTTGCGACTTGCTCGCCTTAGTGTCGCCTAGGCGTCCGCCATGACGCCTAAGCGTCAAGGCGCCCAGCGCTCGCCTTGGTTCGCCTTGACGCCGAGACAAGAATGGATGCGATTGAGGCTCCCTCATGTCGGTATTACTGCTCCAGCTCTCTGAAGTGAACATCCATGCTCACAAAACTTCTCTTTTCCACTATATTTTAACACACGCCCTTTCTGAGTGCGAGTGTAGCTCATAAAGATACACCCGACTACCCTTGCATCAAGTTTCCCAACACCCGGACTGTTTTTCACGAAGCACACACAACCAAATACTTTTAATGGAAGGATCCCCCCATTATGGCCTGTAACTGCTTGCACGGGGACTTCCACCCCAGAAATTGTGATGACATCCTTTTGATCAACTGTGTCACTGTCAACACTGTATGTTGAGCATCATTCTGCAGAAGGATCCCCCATTATGCACGCACATTACATGACAAGGTCCAGAAGCACACACAACCAAATACTTTTAATGGAAGGATCCCCCATTATGCCCTTTCTGAGGAATTTTTATGTTGAACATCATACTCCTTGCCACCTACAGAAGGTGTATGTTCTTCCTTTCCGCTACTCTATTCTGTACTGGTGTGTATGCATAGGTCGTCGGATGCAGTATCCCATTAGCTGATAAGTACTCTTTAATTGCTCTATTAGTATACTTTGTCCCATTATCTGATCTTATACCTTAGTCACCGATGTGTGCTGTGTCTGGATGTGCTTATGAAAATCTCGGAAGCAGGTAAATACCTCACTCTTATTTTTCATCAAATATAACCAAATAACACGAGATGCGTGATCAATAATTGTCACAAGATATTTATAACCATTCAAAAAACTTACAGCACAAGGTCCCCCCATACATCAAAATATGCTATATCAAAAAAAAGAACTCCGACATGTACTAGCATACAGACTTCTAATAAGCTTGCCTAAATCACAAGCATCACATACCGGTTTTTTTTGCACCTTCAAAAATAGTCGAAAACAATCTAGCTAATGTACCAAAAGAAGGGTGCCCCAACCGTCAGTGATGGAGTATTAACATATCCCTTGCACTCATCTACTGTCCCCCAACTCCTACCTTCTCTGCTACAGATATAAGAGTTGCGTCAAATCCTTCTCGATCCAGATACCATAGCCCGTCATGCCAAGTCCCAGTCCCAAGTATCCTCCTCGTCTTTTTCACCTGGAAAGTCAACTTAAGAATATCAAAACAAACAATAATCTCAGTTGAATGATTATGAAATTAGTGGATAAGAGGCTAGCTGGAAAAGAAGGAGAATACAAAACATTGGATAATGTTACTGAACCTGAACAATTATCCGTGTCCTTACCATCCAGATACTATCTGCAACAACTAGGCGAGTGTAGGAGGAGATCTCGGCTGCATTTCCTGTCACGTGTTGTGATGCACTTTAATCAATGATCCAATCTGATGCCTTGGTGGAGGATATAGATGCAAGAGCAACAGATTCACCAGTTGGGTGGACATATATAGCTTCCCCCCAGTTCCATCCTTGCTTCGTTCTCCTGTATGTTTCTTTTTGATGCCCTCCATCATGCTCTGCAGGATCTGCTCCTCTGTATATATGTCATCTTTCTCCTCACTTTCAGTCACACTCAAATTGGCTCGGTAGCCTCCTCGGCCACCACGAGCCCGACCATGTCCAAGATCACGTCCCCGCCCACCACTCGAATCTCCTTCCTTGGGCGGCTTGAGGCAGGCATACCTAGATGGTCCACCTCCCCACAGTTGTAGCACTATCGGGTGTCTCCCCTATGTTCCGTAACACTAGAGCCAACACCCGTTAGGGATGACTTCACACTAGTGGATCCTCCTATCCCTACCTGAAGTTTGAGATGTGTCTCCGTAGATCGTAGCAGATATCTCCTCGGTAAGTGTAGGAATCTTCATATCAGATAGAAGTAGAGCTTTTCGCTGATGAAACTTGACATCTAATCACTTCAGGAACTTCATCATCCTTTCTTCCACTAGTCTTGGAATCCAGACAGTGTGAGTCGTTGCAACACTTCCCGCCGGAGGCGTGATCATAATCTACCCATAAACATTCCAACTCAGAGGCGTACTCCTGCACCGTCTTCTCTCCCTGAACAGTGTCATCAATTTATCCCTTCACCTGGAAGACCCGCAAAGTGTTCCCTACGCCATCATATGTACTCTTCAGCTTGTCCCAAACCTTCGTGACAGTCTCCAGACGATCTACCGTGGTGGAAATCGATGAGACTACCGAGTTGAGAAGCCACATAAACACCATGTGGACTGACTCCCAGTCATCTGCTCCAGTCGGGTTCTCTGGTTTCTTCAATTCCCCTGTCAAGAAGCCCCCATCTTGCTTCGCTGCAATGGTTTTCTTCTCGCGGTGTGACCATTTCAGGTAGGTAGTCGACCCATGTAGCTTCAGATCAATCGGTGGAAGTTCTAACTTCGTCGGTCGGTGCGATGAACCCAACACCCTCAATAATGTGTCCAACTCATCAGGGCCCAACATCTTGAAGACATCGTACCTTCCTTCAGTGCCATGGATAAGCTCCCTCACCGATCACCACATCCGGTACCGTATCAAGCGATACCTCCTTCGGCCCTAGATCCGATCACGCCATTTTATGGCCGGAGCGTGTGGGACTTGCTGCGAAGATGCTGCACCCACGACCGATAGAAACAGCCACTGCGTGCAGCAGGGGCGGATGCCCGCGGCGGTCTTCCTGGCCGCAGCCAATGGAGGCATTGGAGATGAAGGAAGCGGACGAGCGATGGGATCTAGTGATCGACGAGATCGAACGAGTGACGAGATCGAACGAGTGACGAGATTGAACGAGCGACAGGATTGGACGAGCGACGAGATCGAATGATCGACGGGATCGAGCGAATGAAGCGCCCTATGATTCTATTCTTTTTGTGCAGCAATCCCTCTGATACCTAGTTACGAAAATAGAAGCACTCCTTTAGGTTATTACTATGGCTTTATATATAACCTACAACTCTTAATAAAACAACAAACTATTGATTCCAATTAATTGAATATCATCAAGAGCTTTCCTCACTTATAATATAACTTTTAGAAATGTATCATCAATGATAGAATATTTAACTTTAGAATGTAATTATAATTGTAGAGAAATGACCCCAAACCTTATGAACCCTTTTTCATATATTAAAAACAAGTATGAGGACATATATATAGGAGAGGAGAGAGGAGAAGAGTCCTATACAAGAGATGTGAGACTAAAGCAAGAGAGAATAAAATGAGCCAAATTAATGGGCCTTTACAATATATCCTATTTCTCTAACACTCCCCCGCAAGCTGGAGCATACAAATCGTAGGCATCAAGCTTGGATAAGAACTGATGGTACAAATGCCGGGGCAATGCCTTGGTGAGGATATCAGCAACTTGCTTAGAAGCGGGAACATGCTCTAGTTCTAACTTCTTTAACTGAACCTTTTCACAGATGAAGTGACAATCAACTTCAATGTGTTTGGTCCTTTCATGAGAAACTGGGTTCTTCGCAATATGGATTGCGGCCTGACTATCGCAAAATAGAACTGTTGGCGAGGATAAGGTGCCTCCTAGATCACCAAGAAGAGCTTCCAGCCAGGTGAGTTCAGAAACAACGACGACCATTGCCCGTCTTACGATTTCAAGGCCAAGGAAGTATCGAAGGTTGCCCTGATCTTTTGTTTGGAAAACAAAGCTAAGATGTTGTTTGACCTCTAGTATCCCTTTTGAGTCATCGCCTGTGATTAGGATGTCATCAACATATACCAAAAGGAGAATCGTGCCTGTTGTTCTATGTCGAGTGAACAGAGAGAAGTATGCCGAACTCCGATTAAAACCAACTGCCTGAACAACTTTACTGAACTTATCGAACCATGCCCGAGGGGATTGTTTGAGACCATAGATAGATTTCTTAAGATGACAAATTCTGGACTCCCCCGTGATCTCAAACCCGGGAGGTTATTGCATACAGACGGTTTCTTGTAGGTCGCCATTGAGAAACGCATTCTTGATATCAAGTTGGTGCAAGGGCCACCGACGATGCACAACGACAGAGAGAAGGACACGAACTGTGTTGAGCTTGGCGACCGGAGAGAAGGTCTCCTCATAGTCGAGACCGTGTTGTTGAGTAAAGCCACGAGCCACCAGTCTGGCCTTAACGGTCAACCGTCCCATCAGAAGCATGCTTGATGACAAAGACCCATTTGCAACTAACTGTTGTTTGGCCAGGTGGTAGAGGGACCAGAACCCAGGTCTGATTAGCCCAAAGGGCGCGCATTTCGTCATCCATGACAGCACGCCAACCTGGATGTTGCAAAGCCTCCTGCACAGAAGTAGGAACAGAAATAGAGGACAATGAAGTAGCAAAGGTGTGAAGGGTCGGTGACAGGCGATGTAGCGAGACATAATTCGCCATGGGATGAGCTGTGGAGATAGGGACCGGATCGGCAGGCCGCGAAAGCACTTCGGTAGAGGGAGGCCGTGGCAGGGTATGAGAGCTCGGAGGACGACGAGAGTACACCTAGATGATAGGCGGCGTAGGGCGGATTGGCGGGGGGGGGGGGGGGGGGTAGGTGTTGGAAGTAGAGGGGGGGGGGGGGTAACGGGTACCACGGGCCGAATTATAGGAGGAGGAAGAAATGGCTCTGTAGAGATAGTATGAAAGGGTTGATCTTCCCAAAAGGTGACATCAACAGAGATGATTAGTTTACCGTCGGCATGAGAATAACAAACATATCCTTTTTGGGTGCGAGAGTAGCCAACAAACATCACCTTGGTTGCTCGGGGAGCGAGTTTGTCAGTTGGCGGAGCTAATTATGAACATAGCATGTGCATCCAAAGACTCTGGGCGTGAGAGAGAACAGAGCCTTGGAAGGAAAGAGAAGAGTGATAGGAGCTACGAAGTTCAAGGTGGATGAGGGCATGCGATTGATGAGATGACAGGCTGTAGAGACGACAAAGTTCCAATAGAGAGGGGGAGCCTGCATCTGAAACATGATAGATCGGGCAACCTTGAGAAGGTGCCGATTCTTCCGCTCGGCGACGCCGTTCTGTTGAGGAGTATATGCACACGAGGTCTGATGAACAATACCAAACTCTGTGCAGATATTGGATAAGGTACGGCCCGTATACTCGCGCGCATTATCGGTACGAAGAATTTTGACGCAAGAAGAAAACTGAGTACGAATCTCTACCAGAAAGGCACGGAAAGTCGAGTGAAGTTCAGTACGATCTCGAAGTAAATATAACCAGGTAACACGTGAGCAGTCATCGATTAGTGTGACAAAATACCGATAGCCAAAAACACTCGGGAGCTTATATGACCCCCAAATATCAGAATGGACTAAGGAGAAGGGGGCATCGCACCGAGTACTAGGTGAGGTAAAGGAGACACAATGTTGTTTGCCATAAATGCAAGAATCACACCGAAACTCAGAAAGGGAAACATCAGGAAGAGCTTTCTGGAGAATTGGAAGAGGAGCATGCCCAAGACGACGATGCCAGTCAACAGAAGAGATGGTGGAGAGAGCGGTGGGAGAAGAGGAAACGAAAATGTCGAGCCCATTGGACAGCCACTCGGTACCAAGGATGTTCTGCATCTTGCGATCCTGCACAACACAAGAGGTTGAAGAGCAGGTTATGTCGCAGTTAAGGTCGTGAATGAGACGACTAATAGAGAGAAGATTAAAAGGAGAGCTAGGAACATGAAGAACAGATCGAAGGGTAATAAAGGGAGTAAGAGGGATGTCAGCGGATCCAGAGACGGGAGTGGTATCCCCATTTGCAACGGTGATGAACTTAGGATGCACAGAGGTCAGGTAGTGCGGAGGCTGTAGTGGGGTAATGTGGTGTGTCGCACCGGAGTCCAATCCATGAGGAACTGTGTACAAGACAGGAGCTTCCGCTATCAGAGATAGACACCACAGAGCCCAGTGGTGGGGCGATCAACGCGGAAGAGGAACACATCTTGATAGGGGTCGCCAAAGAGCAGGCCGCAGAGGCCGCAATAGGAGCACCAAGCAGAGGCCGCAACAAGGACCAGGCCGCAACCGGGACCAGTGACGGAGCGAGAACCGACGACTAGCGACCAGCGACAAGAACTAGGCAAGAAGACGAGGCCGCAGCGAGGACCAGGCCGCAGCAAGAAGCCGAGGCTGCAGCAAGAACCAGGCCGCAACGAACCAGTGTAGTCGGCAACGAGTAGAGAGGGGAGGCCGCAAGTGCAGGAAGGGAGCCCGCCGAGTGAAGAGACAGCAGACAGAGCAGTTAGCGAGCAGGGTGACCGCAGCGGATAGGAGCAGTGAGCAGGCCGCATCAGATTGAAGTAGAAGGCAGAGATCGCAGTGGACTGGAGCAAATCGCAGCGAACTGGAGCAGATCGCAGTGGACTGGAGCAGAGAGCATGCCGCAGCGGATTGAAGTAGAAGACAGGCCGCAACAGAGCAGAGGAGTGCTCGCATCGGACTGGAGGACAGCCCACGCAGCGGACGGAGCAGGTCGCAACGGACTATAGCATAGAGCAGTCCGTAGCGAACCCGTGGCGGACTGAAGTAGGAGCCCGCAACAGACAGGAGAGCGGTCCACAAGAGAGAGGAGCCCGCAGCGGTTAGGACAGGAGCAGTCCGCAAGGAGACTGGCGCGAGTAGAACTCAAGCACCAGGAGGAAGCGGGAAGGAGAAGTTCGCGAGTAGAGAAGCTCGGGCGGACAGAAGAAGAGACCGCGAGGATGAAGAACCCAAGCAGCAAGGGAGAAGAGAAGCGCGCAGCGGACAAGAGGAGAGTCCGCATCAGACAAGAGAGGTGGGTCCCACCGGTCAGAGTAGAAGAGGGCTATGAGAAGCCTGAGGAGGGGGGGAGGGGTGGAACCACGGAGAGAGAGGAGAAGCGGACGCAGAGAGGCAGTTCACAGAGGCCACGCGGATAAGAGCGGATAGGAGGGATTGGAGAAATAGGTCGCAGGAGTGCTGAGCGGATAGACAGGCAGTCCGCAGGAGAGGAGAAGGGATGGCGGGCTGGGCGGGTAGAAAACAACGAAAACCGCAGGTACAAGACCGCTGGCTCTGATACCATGTAGAGAAATGACCCCAAACCTTATGAACCCTTTTTCATATATTAAAAACAAGTATGAGAACATATATATAGGAGAGGAGAGAGGAGAAGAGTCCTATACAAGAGATGTGGGACAAAAGCAAAAGAGAATAAAATGGGCCAAATTAATGGGCCTTTACAATATATCCTATTTCTCTAACAATAATTTATACATATGATTCTCTGTTGTGACATATTTTGCACACGTAGGTCTTTCTCCAAATGTAATAATGGTTCCATCAAATATGATTTGTGTTTGAGAGGAGGTTTTTTGTGTTGTATTCTTTAAATGCACATCCATTGTTATCTACTCGGAAGTTCATTTATTTGTTGAACCTTTTGTGCTTTACTGTTTTCCACTGATTTGAGTATTATTATTTTTGTATTTTAGGTACACTGCAATTATTGTGTAATACTTTTTGAATTCAACCTGTTTGTTTGAACTAGGGCTGATTTTGTGTAGATTATCGGGCTCAACTCAAAATTGCTCGATTTCGAGCTGATTCAAAATAAAATGTAACTGATTTGAAATCGAACAATGATTTTCTATAAAATAAAATAAAAATCCCTAAATTAATTTGCCTTGTTTTTTTTGACCTTTTTGCGTTAAAATTTCTCACATATTAAAAAATTATGTAGGCCTTGAAGATTGACAAGTAAAAAATTATAATTTTTTAAAGGTATATAATAAAAGAAATGAGTGCATATAATTTTTGATGTTCTAACAAGAATTTAAATCTACCACTGATCCAAGCCTAGAGGACACTGTTTAATTGAACAGCAAGCTTTAATTTCGCCGACTCGAATAAGGTTTCGAGCAACCAGGCTCTGCTTTGACTCTGAGTTGATTCAAATTGAGTCGAATCATTTCAAATTGATTTCAAATTGGGTCAAATTTTGATTTTTTGAGTGACTTTCGAGTTTCTGTTTTTATGCTTTGCCCTAAATTGAACCCTTTTTGCTTCACAATGCTCCCTACTGCCCCAAACTTCCAAGTTTTGCTGCTTACATAGAGCTGAGCTACTCGCTTTCATGTCTAGTTCTCATCTAGACATGCTTGTGAACGTACTAGCTGCAAAAGCTGTCTGTAAGGAGAAGTCTAAACACTTTATTGGTTAATTACTGGAATACGAATCTTCTCCAATCGAAAGATCATCCGTATCTGATGGACAACGGAGTTGATTGATAGGATTTTACAATGTTCATGATGAACCTGCTACATAAGTAAGCTTGACTTGATTTTTTCAAATGGTTACTACAACATTTCTTCATTTGAGTATTTTTTTCTTTTCTTTTTGTGAAACACCGTCAAACATTACAAAGATTTTAGTACTCATAAAAAATACAGATACATGTACACACACATACACGTGTGGGGGTGGGGCGGGGGGAGGAATGACATCATAACTCCAAACCACAATGTGAAACTAAATTATGCAAAAGAGGTATCTTTTAATAGGACATAGAGGCGGGCCTTTACATTGGGCTTTATGCACTTTTCTATACTTGCCGGCAAGCTGGAGCATATAGATTGTAGGTGTCAAACTTGGAAAAGATTGTCGATAGAGGGTGTGTGACAAGGCCTTGGTGATGACATCAGAGATTTGATCGGCATCAGGAACATTCGCAGATCAATTTAGCGGAAACTTTTTCCCGGATGAAATGACAGTTGACTTCAATATGCTTGATGCGTTCATGAAAAACTGGATTCTCGGTGATATGGAGAGTATCTTGATTATCGCAACGGAGAATTGCAGGAGAGGTGGAACAACTCTAACATGAGTAAGAGAGCTCTCCAGCTAAATGAGTTCGAAAACGGCTGTGGCCATCAAATGATACCCATCCTCCACAGTGGAGCATACCGCAATTATTTGTTTTTTGCTTTGCCAAGTGACCATGTGCTCTCCAAACCATGTGCAATAGTTACTCATTGATCGACGATCATCCAGAGAGCTGTCATAATCTACATCAGAATAGACAATCAGTTAGAGAGAATAGGAGGGCTTATACACAAGCCTGTCCCGGAGCTTTCTTCATATTCTCGAGGATCCGTTCGACTGCTTGAAAATGGGAAGTTCAGGGAGCATGCATACTGACTTACCATACCAACAATGTATGAGATATTTGTTTGTGTGGAAGTCAAATAGATAATCTTGCCAACAAGGTGTCGATAGTACTCTAGATTAGGGAGAAGATGATCAATGTTGGGCTCATGTGACCAAAACTTGTAGTTTGCATACACGGGTGTGTTAGCGGATTTACAACACATGTAGACGACATTCTTCGAAGATCGATGTAGCATTTTCGTTGAGACAAAACAAGCCCATCAGGACGACGGGCGGGCTTAATACCCAATAAGTATAGGAGGTGTACCAAATCTTTAGTCTGAAAGTGTGAGGCCAAATACTTCTTGTTCATAGAGATACCATTCGGATTATCGCTCGTGATGATAATATCATCAACACGCACAAGTAGAATCACCGTGCATGTTTGACGACGATGTATACCGAGCTCCGAGTGAATCCAAAATCCCGAATGACCTGAATAAATTTGTCGAACCATGCTCAAGGGGACTGCTTTAGGCCATAGATAGTCTTTTTGAGGCGGTAAACAAGAGACTCCCCTGTGGTCTCATGTCCAGAAGGTTGCTGCATATAGACAGTTTCCGTTAATTTGCCATTAAGGACTGTATTAATATCAATTTGATGCAACTAATGGCGATGGACTACCAAGGAGATCAATAACTGCATTGCATTCAACTTAACGATTGAAAAGAACGCTTCTTCATAGTCAAAGACATATTACTGAGTGAAACCACGTGCTGTAGGACGTGCTTTGAGACACTCAATCGTCCCATCAAAACAGTGTTTAATGGTGAAGACTCTTTTACATCTCACAAGGGATTGTCCTGGAGGACACAAATATGTGATTTTCAGAGATAACCAGTGAAAGGAGTCATGGCTGCCCCAGGGAATCCAGATGAGAATTATGACGAGTGTACTTGCTTAGATGAGGAAGAGGGGGTGTCAATAACAGTAGTCGATAGGGATGTTGGGATGCAAGAGAGCAGATGATAAGTCGTTAGGAGGAGATGGGGAATAGAAGGGTTGATCCTCGAGGATGGTAACATCATCAGATTTCACTATTTTTTAACCAGTGTGAGTAACCCACACATCCATTATATGTGCGAGAGTAACCTACAAATATATTTGGTAACACAAGGTGCCAACTTATCTATAGGGGGGCCAAGATGAACAAATCACACACCCAGAAACTAGAGGAGTTTTGTGGAAGGGTGGTGTTGATGGGAAAATGATGGAGAAAGGAGATGCAAAGTTCAGGATGGCCGTAGACATGCGATTAATTAGATAGCACACAATGCCACCGTGGCAATAGCATAGAGTCAATATCTCTTGGGAACATGCATTTGAAACATAAGAGATCTAACAACCTTAAGAAGGTGGCGGTTCTTTTACCTGACCGCACCATTTTGTTGTAGCATGTAAACACATGAAGTTTGGTGGATAATATTCGAAGTATTGCAAGGCTCCTGAAATTCATGACTAGTATATTCACGAGCATTGTCGGTCTGAAATTTTTAATGAGGCTCATAAATTGTGTTCGAGTTTCAGCGATGAATGAGCAAAAGACACATAGTAGTTCGTAGAGATCATGCAATAAGTACATCCATGTCATGCGAAAATCATCAATAAAAGTAGAAAGTACTTGTATCCAGAAAAACTAGGTGTTTATTTTGACTTCAAATGTCCAAATGAACTAAAGCAAGCGGGGAAACACTCTTCGTATATTGAGGGGAAAATGTAGAGTGGTGATGTTTTCCGTAAATACAAGATTTACAAGTACATTTAGAAACAATATAGTTAAGAAGAGTTTTCTGCAGTATTGGAAAAACAGCGTGGCTAAGATGTCGGTGTCAATCAACAAAAGTGACAAAAAACATAGGTTAGATGGGGAGGTCTACAATGTCGAGCCCATTTGATAGTCATCATCTACTAGTAATACTCCATGTCTGCTGATCCTTCACCACTAAGGAAGAAGAGAAAAAAAGTGATGGAGTAGTCATGATTATGAGTAAGTCGACTTATAGAGAGAAGGTTAAATTGTGAGTCAGGGACAAGTACCTATCGTATAAAAATAAGTGGAGTAAGAGGCACATCTCCACAAGCCGGAGTGGTTTCTTCTTTGGCAACATTGATAAACTTGTGACTAGCAGTGTCCGTGTATCAAGAAGGTTTCGGTGGAGTAATGTTATTTGTGGTTTTGGAGTCCAATATCCAAGAGGCGTTATGAGAAAACACGATATACCTTCATTGAATGTAAATGAGATGAACCTGGAAGTACGAGTAAGCCACCCCCGCACATGATGATGTTCCTCCCGCTAGGTGTCAATTTTTGAGCGTCACATGATGGGAGCATCCTCCGCTAGAGTGGCGTTGTGATGGGCGAGAGATATGTGGCTGCTGCGGGAACCCATGTTTTCTATAATAAGTAGCTTCAGTATGGCTTGTTAGGCCACATCAGGTACATATGCAAGTGTTTTTCCATTTGCACGATTTTGTCCATCATACCCACCGTCTCGAGATCCATTGCGATCTCCGCGGTGCCTAGTAGTGGGGGAAGGGAGGGAGCTTCAGTAATATGTTGGAGTAGGGTAGGAGGAGTCTTGAATACATCAGTGGGTGGTCACCTTCAGAATCATGGAGCAAACATCTAATAAAGTGGGAATAGTTGGGGATGATAAGGTGTTGCTACAGATACTATATAAATGAGATGGTATTCACGTCATCATCAGTGCTATGCCAACAACTTGATTATGAGCTCTTTGGGTGGCTAAATTCAAAATCAGAGGCTGATGTTGAATCCAAGCCTCGTTGAGGTTTTTATATTGTGCCTAGAACGACGTCATGTCACCATTCGAACCAGGCTCAATCGTTTGGAGGTCCCTAAATAGACCGAACAAGTGTTGAAAGCTATCTTTCCTAAAATAGAGTGACTTCAGTTGCAATTTTGGGGTGCATAGTCATTCAATATGACTCACTATCCATGGAATTCAAGATTAAGAACTGAACACAGCCATCATCCGAATCCATTGCTCGATAGACTCAACGGGGGGGGGGGGGGGGGGGGGGGGTGCGCAAGTCAGACGATGAAGGAGACTCTTAGTCTGGAGTACTCCGAGCATCGGGTGGACCCACTCAATAAAGTTTTCCTGGTAAGAGAAGTAGTGGTGATCTTTAACGTGTCTCAGAATTCATAGACGAGAGGAGGGTGGCGGTGTTTGGGGCGGTGGATTATGATTAAGCGGCGTTTGATACATCTCATGAGGAGACTCATTGACAACTACCGAGAGAAAAACAAGATTTGCATATGCTGTTTATCGATCTTGAGAGGGCTTATGATAAAGTTACAAGAGAGATTTTATGGAGTCTTAGAAAAGAAAGGTGTAAATGTATCGTACATTTACATAATCAAAGATATGTATACAAATTCAGTGACAAGGGTGATGATATCTGGAAGATTAACCCAAAAATTTCCTATCACTGTTGGCTTACATCAAAGTTAAGCTTTAAGCCCGTATCTCTTTACCCTTATCTTAGATGAGCTTACATGACATATCCAACAAGCAATACCTTGGCGTCTATTGTTTGCGGATGATATCGTTTTGGTCAATGAGACGTGCGAGGGTGTAAACGCAAAACTTGAATCTTGGCGAGAAACTTTAGAAAGTAAGGGTTTTAGGTTGAGCAGGGCAAAGACAGATTATATGGAGCTTAAATTTAGCGGTGCAAGAAGGGCGGATGACTTCGTTATTAAGTTGGGTGATCAAGATATTTTCCATAGTGAGTGTTTTAAGTATGTTGGATCGATAGTTCAAAAAGACGGTGGTATTGATAAAGATGTGACACAGAATCCAAGCAGGTTGGTTGAAGTGGAGTGGCGCGTTAGGGATCTTATGTGATCGCAAGGTACCATTAAAACTTAAGGGCAAGTTTTACCGTACTGCAATTAGACCAGCAATGCTTTATGGTTCTGAGTGTTGTGCAGTGAATTGTGTACATGAGCAACACATGGGAGTTGCGGAGAGAAGAATGCTTAGGTGGATGTGTGGACACACGAGACTGGATAAAATTAGAAATAAATGTATCTGAGAAAAGATAGGAGTAGGACCAATTGCAGATAAGATGCGAGAACCTCGACTAAGATAGTTTGGACATGTACAAAGGAGACCATTAGATACATCTGTTAGGTGTTGTGAGAGTCTAGTCACTAGGTGTGTTAAACGAGGGAGGGGTAGACCAATAAAGACTTGAAATGAAACTATAAGGAAAGACATAATGTACTTAGACATTAGTGAGATTATGACAAAAGGTAGGACACAATGACGACAAAGGATCCATATAGCCGACCCCACTATAGTGGGATAAAGGGTTGTGTGTTTTTGTTGTTCCCATCTTACAAATAGACACAGAGCCTTAAAAATTTCAATCTTAGGAACTGTTTTTTGCGATCAGGAGATAGCGAGCTCTTGCTCGAGGCTACCGGGGGTTGGCGAGTAGGAAGATTGTTGTATGCGTACTCGACAAGAGTTCAGCGAAAATTTGTATATGACTAGTTGGCGAGGAACTCCAGAAGAACTTAGCGAGAGGAGATGACGAGCGTCAAAAGTTGTCAAGCTCTTGACAACAGTTGCAGCGAGATCAGAGAAAATGTAGAGGCAAGATCTTAATGGATGCAATGAAAAGCTTTTAGTCAGTGGATTGGAGAGCTTGGGTTGCGGTCTGGGCGAAGTACGGGCAATGGTCTGCTTGCTCAGAAGATGTTTTGTGTCTATAAATAAGATGGAGTTATGCAGAGCACGCCCGAAGGTTGTAGTGAGGATCTCTGGGTCGGATTATCGGCGGTTTGACAAGCTTAAGTCAGAGATTGGGCGAGCAACGAGCTTAGATGTTTTGCGCCTAAAAATAAGGAGGTGAGGGTGCGCAGAGCACAGCCGAAGGTTGCAGCGGCGAGCTTACAATGGTGAGCTTTGAGTAGACGAGTTCAGTTAGACAACAAGCGAGGAGATTCCAGACCAAGCGAGTGCTATCGAGCAGGCAAGCAAACGGTAGCGTGCTCAAACAGTGAGCTGGCTACAATGGCAAGCTCAACCTGCGAGTTAAGATAGATTGCGAGGTTGTTGAGAGCGAAAGTAGGAGCTCAAACGGCAAGAGGATTTCAATCATCTAGAGCATATTTCAGGAATCGACGTGCTTTGATTCCATGTGAAACACCATCAAACAGGATGTGAAAACTTAACTTTAAACCACAATGTGAGATTAATTTATACAATAGAGGTATCTCCTAACGAGGCATAGATGTGGGCCTTTACATTGGCTTTCCACACTTTTTTATACTTATATTAAAATAATTTGTAGCTTTATGGCTTCTAAATCTTTTTTGATCTATGGTAGTATTTATATTTTCCGTGAGCTCTCATTTGAATATTTTCTGTATAATTTGTTGTTTAACCACCTAGTTAAAATTTTGCTGCATTTTCTTATGTCATGTAGGAAATGATGGGACTTGCGTACTTTATGCTTGATCAATCAAGAAAGGATTCGGAGTATTGCATGGAGACTGCTTTTAACACCTACCTGGTACACTTTTATTGCTTTCTTCTAAAAAAAACTGGCTTTATTATTTTTTTCCTAAGAATTTACATGGGTTACTGTCTCCATTCATGCACAAGAATACATAGTAAATGTTCTGTAATGCAATGTGAAAAACATTTAGCTCGGTATTACTTTTTTGATCTAGAAGGGCAGCCCGGTGCACGAAGCATCCCAGCGCAGCGAGGGTCTGGGGAAGGGTCCCACCACAAGGGTGAAATGTAGACAAACTTTGGGTCTGTTTGGGACAGCTCTGGCGGCTGGAGAAGCTCTTTTCCAGCCGCCAGAGCTGTTATTAGGTCTGTTTGGGAGAGCTCTTTAATGAAATCGCTGTTCGAAAAGCCGCTCCCAGAGCTCTTTTCCGGAAGCCGCTCGGCCCCTGCGTTCAGCGCTCTGAAAATCGCGGCTGATATTTTTTCAACCCCGTGGTTCTTCTCCCCGATCCCGCGTCCCATCCTTCTCCCCGATCCCGCCGATCTTTCCTTTCCTTCTCCCGAACACAGGCGACATCGGCGACAACAATTCCTCTCCGTCTCCATCGGCGACATCGGCGACATCGGCGACATCGACGACACCGCGGAACACAGGCACGATTGTAGTGCCTCCACCTGCAGGAAACGAGCTAGGTGCTAGGTTTCTGCGTTTGATTAACGCCTTGGACTTTCATAGAGCCGAAGAGGAGATCAGCGATGGCGGCTAGAATCTGCAGGATTTCACGGAATGACGCTGTTCAGAGGCTCAGGTCTTTCGTGACTGACGGCGCCCGCGTTGGTACCCGGCAGTTGAATTCCAGCGCCGGCGATGCCGCCGCCACAACAACCACAACTCGGGGCACCTCAGGAGGCTCTTCCAAGGTCCCACATTCTTCAAAGAAGGTAAATGCTTCTTAATCCCTTTACAATACCTGCAATCGAAGCAGTTCTGGACTTTGTCATTTTAATTCTGAATGCGGCAGCACTTGATTGTGCGGCAATTCACTGCATAAGTATGAAGCTATTTTATTATTTCCAGAGGTCAATTAATTCTGAGATGTTCTCATTTGTTTTCGTAGGAGAGAACACTGAAAACACATATTTTTATTAGGGAAAGCACCCTCTTATGTGTACACATATAGAGGTTAATACACAGGACGACAGACAGTATCACAAATAGATACTAAGAACATAAAAAAACCTAACTCTAACACCCCCTCCTGGTGGAATATATGTATCAACAAACTGCTAAAAATAAAAATCGCTCTCAAAGCGCACTTCTGCACAGAACACCCAAACACTCTGCAGCTTTTCAAAACTGCTCCCCAAAGATCTATTTTAAAACAGCTCTATCGGGACAGCAACTTTTCAATCCGCCAGAGCTGTCCCAAACAGACCCTTTATCTTGCATTTTTGCAAGTGTCTGCTTCCAGGATTGTTCATAGTATAAAAAAAAATTTACGTTTTTAAAAAAGTTGTGGTTGGTCATAATCCTGAAATAAAATCATCAAATGAGTCCGAATCTTTCAATTTCAATCCAGCTAATCTGATAGAACGTGTTGCGGATCTGAATTCATTTAGGCAAGGGCCCTATCGGCCATGGGAAGAGAGACTGAATATTAAAGGAGAGAGATAACATAATTGTAAATTCAGCAATAATTCTATTACAACTATTACATAATATTTATAGAGGAAATATACGACTGTTGGTGACAAGGTTGTCAGGATCGAGATTCTAGATTAGGTCATTTTGAGGTAGGATCGTATCAGATAGTAGGTTCAGATCGAGGATCGTTTTATAAAATCAGGATCGATTTACAATATCTGGATCGTAGGATCGTAAGATCCTATGATCTGGATCACGATCTTGACAACCTTGGTTGGGGAGAGGAGATATACGACCGCCGTTGGGGAGCTGCCTGGTACAAAGATGCCAACTCACCTCCCCATATTAATGTAACGCATTATTATGCGTAACATCCCCGCCCTTTCTGACTTTCTGCTGCTCGAGCTCGACTTGCTGTTGCCCGAGCCTGAATGAAGCTGTACTTCTTTGCTGGAGGGTTCGGCGCCGTCGGGGGACCAGCGGTAATCTTGGTAAACTGCGCGCCATCTTTGATGCCGAACGGAGTGAACGGCAGACTGGCCGCATCGCCGGAGCTGCTGCTGAAGGAAACCTATCTGATGGACACCGAGACATTTGTTCATGTAGCTTCGTTGTGTTCTGTAGATCTGTCTTCATGTTGTTGTTGCTCATAATATAATTTGGCAGTTGGAGTTGAATCCTCATTTGTACGATTGATAGTCCGATTTTGTGTTGAATCTTTGTTGTTGCTCATGGTTTGTTCCCCGTTGAATGTGTAGAATCTGACTGTACTCCGTCTTGATATTGTCCTGCAACATCTTCTTTGTTTTCTTGTAACAATAGATCCTATAAAGGTGAGCGAGGTGTTGTAGGTACAACGCGAATGACAGATTGGGAAGAGGGGGCAGGTATTTCCCTTTCCGAAGTCGGATGATTGAGAGCGGTAAATTTGGTGTCTGGACTCGATCCATCCCTGTCCGACATTGCCAAGCTGTCATGAGGAAGTTGGTTGTTGCTGATGCCGTTCCGTGTACCTAAAACATCCTGGTTAGCCGAAGAACAAACGAGAAGTGAAGGGATGAAATAATTCGGAGAAAGTAATGATACGTCCCTGAGCAAGCTCTGTGTGGATGCCTGCTGTGTAAGTTGGCAATCACAAAGAGTAGAGTGCTGATCGATATAGGCTGCATGCCTCATATCGAGTTCTTGCTGTGCTCAACGAAGAAGGTGGAGGATACTTGATAGGGGGTAATGATGGCACCTCCATGTAGGGCGAACTCGACGAGAGCACCATTTTGTTGTGAATTTGGATTCATTTAGGGAAGGGCCCTATCAGCCATGGGAAGAGAGATTGAATATTAAAGGGGGGAGAGAGACAACGTAATTATATATTCAAGAATAATGTTCTATTATAGTTATTACATAATATTTATAGAGGAAATATATGACCGTTGGGGAGAGGAGATATATGACCGTTGGGGAGCGGCCTGGTACAAAGATGCTAGCTCACCTCCCCATATTAATGTAACGCATTATTGTGCATAACAGAAAGTGTGTTTTTTTGGATACGTAAAGTTAGCATTATATATATATATACACACACACGAGTGCCCGACACGGGGCTCCGCCCCTATGGCCATGGGCGACAGTACCCGAATGACGACGATGGGTTTCGCCCGCCCCATCAAGGCGGGTTTCGCCCGCAACATATACATATGAGTACTCAAAATGACCGTAAAAAAATATACATAAATATTACAATTTTTATTTTGTAAAACAATATACGTTTTGACCTAAAAATATTAATTTTGACTTTAATAAAGTTGATTGATTTAATGTCATCACCTCGAAAATACCACTGATATGCCTAATGACAATCTTCCTTGAATAGACCGCTGACATGCCTAATGACAACCTATCATAGTAGATGTAGGAGATCTACTAAAAAACTTTTTGAATTTAAATGGATTTTCATCATTACTTCTAATTTTTTGATAGTGTAATTACTTGAATGGATATTGTATTTTAATTTCTTTGAAATATATTATAATATATGTCAAGTCATTAAAATATAAAAATGAGGGCATAATTGATATTTTTGAATGTTTCACCAAAGACAACTTTTCCCTTATAATAGTGAATGATATATATATATATATATAGGTAGGTAGGTAGTATACACACATGCATACATATATACATACGTTAATACATACATACATGCATGCATGCTAGAAGTTCTGCATATTGTGCGATGCCATAGTACTCGGCCTCACTTGAGTGATGGTTGGATATTGTTGCTGGTGGGCACTGTTCATGAGGGGACCACGTGCATGCCTGCTAGTTTTTTTTGTAAACACTTCGTTCCTCCATTTCCCCTTAAAACTCATCCATACCGCATGCTGTAAGTGTCAATGTGTTATGATGATTCTCTCTTGTATATGTAGAAACTTGTGCCTTTAGGTCAGAGAAATGCTACAAGATGTGGGCTCTGGTGGGCAGAAATGCTGAAGGCCAGAGGCCAATATAAGGAAGCAGCTAGTATATATTTTCGCATTTCCAGTGAGGTGATTTGCTTAACTTGGTGGATAATTATTATAAGCATGTGCGTGCTCATTTACTTCTCTTCCAGTATGTGTGTGTGTGTGTTTATCCGGGTGTTCATATATTTGGAGCTGCTCCTTTTTCCCAGGAACCACCTCTACATGCAGCTGTAATGCTTGAGCAGGCTTCATACAGCTATTTATTTTCTAGTCCACCTATGTTGCGCAAGTATGGTTTTCATCTCGTTCTTGCTGGTAATAGTTACCATGTTTCTGATCAGGTAGGTCTTTTTCTGTAAAGTTTACCATCCATAATTTGATGAATTGCAGTTTTACTGATTTCACCTGCTGGGTATTTCTGCGATACAGAAACTACATGCACTTCGAACATATACAAATACTCTTTTAGTCTACAGAGGGATTCCATGGAATTTTATTCACGACCATGTTCATTTCAATCTTGGAAGGTACTTTTGACTTTATTTGTCCTGCAGTTTAGTTTATATAATTTGAAGCAGCCATGCTCTTTTCCCCACCTCGTGTGCCGTACGTGATGATAGTTGAGAGATACTCATTTGTATTTACAAGTCGAGTATTTACTGTCATCGTGTGTTAAAGTTCGTGAGTCCCTTGTAATATTATAAATAATTCATTATGGATGAATAATAGTATGCAATTGTTTTTCCCTATCTCATTCAACTTGGTATCAGAAACTATTCAAAACCCTAGTCGCATGTCTTTTTTCCTTTCTCCCGCGTTGTCTCGCTTCGTCCCGATTGCCCGCTCCGCCGGTTTGTCCGCGCTTCTGCTCTTCCGCTGCGGTCCCTGGGCAGGATGGAGGCCATTGCCGACTACTGAAGGGAGTGACGCCGCCGCCCCTGCTGATGCCGTCGACCCATGCCGACGCCCCTGCTGATGCCGCCGACCTTGCATGTTGACGCTGATGCCTAGATCCACTGCATGTTGATGCCGACACCTCGATCCACTGCTGTTTTTGATGCCGCCGACTCCACTGCTGTTGTTGATGCCGTCGATGCCTCGATGCCGCTAGTCCGATGGGTCCAGTGATTCCTCCTGTAGCCGCTTGCACCTGTAGCCCCTGACGGGTTTTGTTTCCGACCTCTCGCTTGCTTGTTTTTTCTACCTTGCTCTTGCTCTCTGCTTTTTGGACCGTATCTATATTTGCTCGCTTGTCTTTGGTGCCGGTAGACATGAGTGACTCCTCAGACTCGTCGCCGGGTGTGATTCAGCCTCAGATGTGTGACCCTCCGCGGTCCTATGGCTACTCCGGCTCCTTAAAGATTACCACGGTCCCGTTAGATCACACGAACTATCTCGAATGGACACGAGTTCCATAACATGTCATTCGTAGCCCTCAGATGTTTGGTTACATTGATGGAACAATTAAGGAGCCCCCAAAATTGATCCCTCCTCGAAGCGGTGGGACTCAAAAAACTCCCGGGTCATTTCTTGGCTTCTTCACTCCGTCTCCCAAGGTCTACCAGAGCTACATGCTGATGGACTCCGCCTTCGAAATCTGTACCCGTGCCCAAGAGACATACTCTCAAATTGGCAGTTCTACAGAGGTTTATGAACTTACTCGCCGCATTTTGGAACTGCGGCAAAGATCTATGACGGTGTCGTCTTTTTTTCAGAGTTCGAGCTCCTATATCAAGAATTGGACTATTTTTCGCATTTCACTGCAGCATGCAATGCAGATGCTATTCAGTTACAACAATGGGAGGACCATGTTCGTCTCCATGTCTTCTTGATGGGGATGAACATGGAGTTTGATATAGTGCAACCACATATCCTTCACCATTCTCCTCTCTCGTCCCTTCGGGAGGCCTTCAGTATGGTCCTTGGTGATGAAGACCGTCGGAAGTCCCTTAGTGTCAGTGCTCCTCCTGAGCGCTCTGCCCTGACTAGCGTTGGCCGTGGTCAAGCTCTCAGCCCTGGCTTGTCTGCTCCTACTTGTGATTTTTGCCGCAGAGGCCACACTCGGGAGATGTGTTACAAACTTCACCCACATCTTGCCACTCGTGGCCGTGGACGTGGTCGGGGATCAGGACATGGGAGTCATCGCCGAGGTGGCCCCAATTCTCATGATGCTGCTTACACTACTGACATCTACGACGAGACCTCCAGTGCTGTTTCTGGGCCGCTCACTGCTCATGAATTAAATGCTTTCTGCCACCTGCTGCACTCTCAGCCTGATCTTTCTCTGGGTGCCCCTGCTTCTATTACTTCTATTGCTATGCCGAGTGCTCATGCGGCTACTGCCTCATCTTCCTAGTGGGTGATTGATTCTGGTGACACTCACCACATGACCGGTTCATCTTCAGATTTTCTCTCTTATACTCCTTTGTCTGGTAAGGAAAAAGTCATTTCTTCTAATGGCTTGTTGTCCCTCATTGCTGGCAAAGGCCATATTGCATGTTCTCCTACTATTGTTCTGTCATCCCTCCTTCTTGTTCCTTCTTTTCCTCGCAATTTATTTTTCATTAGCAATATTACTCGATCCCTAAATTGCTCTGAGATATTTTTTCATGATTCTTGTGTTTTTAGGAATTGCGTACGAAACGGAACATTGGAAGTGGTAGTAACTGCGGTGGACTGTATTACTTGGATCTCCTGCCTCCTTCTCAAGCTTTCTCCTGCTCTACTATTACAATTGACGATGTTCTCCGCTGGCAACTGCGGTTTGGACACCCGTCTCCTACCTATTTTAAGAAATTGTTTCCTGTTTTTTTACTGTTTTGACAAACTTTTGTCTGTGATGTATGTGATAAGTCTAAACATGTGAGACATAATTCAACTCAATTATCTTCTCCCAGTACCACTCTTTTTGTTGTTGTTCATTCTGATGTCTGGGGTCCGTCCCCCGTTTTATCTATATCTGACTTTCGTTGGTTTGTCACTTTTATTGCTTGTTTTTCTCGCTCAACTCGGGTGTACTTATTAAAAAAAGAGTGAAGTTTTCTCTTGTTTTCAAATTTTTCATAAAATGATTCAGACCCAATTTAAGAGCTCTATTCGTGTCCTTCAAAACTATAATGGAGGGGAATATGATGATCAGAGAGCATTTGGCTCATACCTTAATAGTCATGGTATCATCCAACAGACCACGTGTGTCCACACCTCTACCCAAAATGGAGTTGCCGTACGGAAAAACCACCATCTTTTGGATTTTGCCCGTTGTCTCCTTGCTACTATGCACCTTCCCATATCCTATTGGGGTGGTGTTGTCCTTACCGCTGCCCACCTTATCAATCGGCTTCCCTCACGGGTTCTTGGCTATGCTACCCCCTAGCTAGGCTGTCTACCATGATTGTGGTTTATACTCCCCATCTGCCACCTCGTGTCTTTGGATGTGTCTGTTTTGTGCATATTCATTTGTCTCACCGAGACAAATTGGACCCTCGGGCTCATCGGTGTGTGTTCCTTGGCTACTTCTCGACAACGAAAGGGTATCAGTGTTACCATTCTCTCAAGGCGTATGTTCTGCATTATGGATGTTACTTTCCGAGAAGGGGAATCATATTTTTTTCCCGCAACTCTCTCTCTTTGTCAGGGGGAGAGTAGTGGTGATGCTGATATTCCTCCTCTTCTTCCTCGTCTGCCACCGCAATAGTTTCCTCCTCCACAGGAACCAGGTCCTTCTATCACTGTTCCTTTGCCCGATAATCCGATCTCCCCTTTTCCTCACGTGTACCACCGATGCCCCTTAGCTATACAAGCTACTAAGGTTCCGCCTCTACTAGTGCCCGCTTCTGCCTTAGATTCTGATGATGCGGATCTGCATATTCTGCATGCGTTACTGAAAGGTAAGGCTGCATGTACTAAACACCCTATTTCTAATAATGTGGCTTACCACCATCTTGCCTCGGCCCATCAGGCCTTTGTCTCTTCACTTTCTTTGGTTGTTATTCCGAAGACATGACAAGAAGCTTTGGGTATCCCGACCTAGACTCAGGCTATGAAAGAGGAGATGTCTGCCTTGAACAAGAATTATACCTGGGATGTCACTTCCCTTCCTTATGACAAGAAAGCTATTGGCTCGAGATGAGTGTTTTTGGTCAAACAGAATGAAGAAGGTAAGGTTGAATGGTACAAGACATGACTGGTTGCCCAGGGATACACCCAGACTCAGGGAATTGACTACCAGGAGATTTTCACTCCGGTGGCTAATATAGACTCTATTCGCGTATTGCTGTCATGCGCGACTTGCATGGACTGAGATCTTCACCAACTGGATGTTAAGAATGCGTTTCTCCTTGATAAGCTTGATGAGGAGGTTTACATGAAATTCCCTCCTGAGTTCGTGAAAAAGAGAGCTGAAGGTCTTGTCTGTCGTTTAAGGAGGTCCTTATATGGCTTGAAGCAGTCTCCTAGAGCATGATTTGACAGATTCCTCACCGCTATGCTCAAGTTTGGGTACAAACAGGCGCAGTCTGATCACACTATTTTTATTTGGAGACACGATCAAAGTTTTGTGATCCTTATTGTCTATGTGGATGACATCGTGATCACTGGTAACAATTTGGAAGAGATTGCGAATCTCATGTCTCTCTTATTTGCTGAGTTTGAGGTGAAATACTTGGAAAGATTACAATACTTTCTGGATATTGAGGTGACTAGATCCGATCAAGGTATCTTTATATCTCTGCGGAAGTACATTCTAGATTTGTTGCAAGAGATCAGGATGCTTGACTGTGTTCCTGTGAACACTCCGATGAAAGAAAATCATGGAATTAGTGAAGATGGTGACAGTGATCAGGCATATGCCTCACGCTACCAGAGATTAGTTGGAAAACTAATATATCTATTTCATACTCGTCTCGATATTACTTATGCAGTTGGCATTTTTAGTAGATACATGCATGCTCCCAGGATCAGACATCAAAAGGCGGCATACTGTGTGTAACGGTATTTGAAGAAATCCCATGGTCGAGGTCTGCTGTTCTCCAAGAACGACCACTTTAGGATTGAAGTTTTTACTGATGTTGATTGAGCGGGATGTCGCGATGATCGGAAATCCACAATAGGTTACTGTTCCTTTGTTGGAGGAAACCTTATGACATTGCGCATTAAGAAACAAAATGTGATAGCCAGATCGAGCGCTGAGGCAGAATACCGTGCAATGTCACAAAGCATGTGCAAGGGCCTATGATTGTGTATCATTCTACATGATTTGGGGTTTCCTGTAACGTCTCCTTTTTCCTTATTCTGTGACAACAAGACAGCGATTAGTATAGCTCACAATCCAATTACGAGTACATTTCATAACATCCATGCACAAAAAGACCCCCTGAAAATTTACTCCATGGGAGTATTTTTGTGCATGAATGTTATGAAATGTAAACTTTCATGGGCATTTTTTTTAAATTTCCAGTAAAATAATAAAAAGGTCGAAGTTGGCAGCTGCCATAGAAATTAAGATTGATATATTAATTTTAATTAAGGGTGAGGTAGATTTCATATAAATTTGGTGCCAAATTTTATGAATTTACTGGGAACTGCCTGCCATAGAACCGGGCAGGACCCAGCCCGAGCCCGATTTGGGCCCGGTCAGTGCCTAGTTTTCGGGCCCTGCAAGGTTCCCCTTTCAAAGGGGACCCGAGCTTGGCTGGAATAAAGTCCGAGCCCGACAAATCTTTTTTTCATGACTATATATGTTATATATATGTATATATATAAGTATGGGTTTTTGTGATGGGGATCAGCTGCGTGATCGCGATCGACTGAGTAGATCGGGCCACCACTCGACGAGACCCATTTTAGCGTACTTGCATGTGATGTATTGTTTGGATCGGCGTTCCGAGACCGCGAGTGCGTTCAGAGCGTCGTTTTACCGTTTTGTATATATATATTTAAAAATATTATTTAGCATTATTATTTCAGCAGACGTAACAACAATCATAGTCATTCACATTGGGTGCCCAACTGCCCCTCCAATTTCAAATATGGGTGGAGGTTTTCATTTCCAGGGATTGTGAATTTGTGAGCGTATCCAGATCCGACAATCATATTGTGGTGCGACGCTATGAGACCCTGAGGTGCGACATCCTGATTTATTCCTTGTTTTATCCCGTTTCTTGTATTTTCTAATTCTATTTTCATTTCACTATTTCTGTGAACCCCTCCTCCCACCCTCTTGTCGCACGACTTCACCTCCTGTGTGTAAACTACAGTTCCCTAACTCCCGTACATCCTCTCATCTCCAAAACAAACATCTCTGTTTTTCTCGGACCTCATTCCAGAAAATCGCATCCCTTTTGTCTCCTTCCGCCATGCACGTTCTCCTCCACGTAATTACCCCTCCATTTGATTGTTCATCCAGTGTTCCCAAGCTCGTCGACCTCGTCTCACATTCTTCTTCCTCTCAGCCCACCTTCCTTCACGTAAATAGTCCAGCACCCAAGCCTACTCCATCGCCAACCCAGGGCAGGCCCTAAGTCCCTACAGTCCCGAGCCCCGGGACATCGATTCTTTCCATCCGCACTTGTCGCCCTTACCCCTCTCCGTTCCTTGTCGTTGGAGCCACCGATTTTCCAACTAAGGCATGTTCCTCTGCCTACAACCGAATTCCCTCTTCTCCAAAGGTTCCCTTCATTACAACCCATCGAGATGCCAGATCTTTCACCACCTGTCTACTGCCCCTCTTCCAGCACTGCAATTCTGCCCTAGTCGGGATGATCTCCACCACTGTTGTCATATTCCACTGCCCCCGAATCCCTATATTCATGAGCACCTTTATTTTAGTGTGTTTTATTATTATATATTGAATATTTGGATACTCTCCCATGTTTTCAGTGAATATTATGACTTTATTGTGTTTTTGTTTCCTTTGTTCTCCTGTAACCCATTTGCAAAATTTGTAGTTGGAAACACAAATTACGAAGACGAGTGTAATTGTTTACTTGTGCACTAAAAAATCAAAGGCTCGCCTTGTGTAGATTTGCTAAATTAATATAATTTTAATTGCCAACACTTTATTGCCGGTTTATGTAAATTCATACATGCATCATTTGCATTTAGCTTTTAAGTCCATCCCATCCATACTTAGGCTTGCATTAGCGTCGACACATCCACGTCTCACAGCACGTCCCGTGTCAGGTTGGTATCAGAGCCAGGTTAAGGCTTAATTAAAATACGCGAGATAATTTTATATCACTCATTGTCATATCATAGTGTTCGTCAGTACCCTAATCCTCTAGTTGAGGAGCTACAACCTATATATGTTTGATCTGTTCTAGTGCCTTTGGAGCGGTCTTCACATTTTTTTGATGACCACCTTCGTCCTCAACCCTCCACTCATAGAAATTGTGCTAACCCTTTTCCACAATTTGATTCTCTTAGAGGTAATTGCTATGGAGAATATCAAGAGCCCTATAGAGGTCACCATCATCAAGATAACATCCAGTGTAGTGGCTTTCCCAGTGTTCCAAAAACGGATATGTTGGAACCCAATTTTCAACGATGGGTTCTTGATCAATATGATCGCTTGGATGCTATTTTTATCACATGAAAAATATCTGAATAAGAATCCATAAAAGAAAGCGTAAGGATTTAGGTCAAGCCAACAATGCATCTATTAGTGCTCTCACTATCTTGTGAGACCAGACACCTGATTTTGATTCATCTCATCTCGATGAGACTCAGTGCCCACTTGATTTTGGGGTCGAGTCCGATCATGACCATATGATATAGATGGAGAGCAACACTAGTATGATTAGTGAACATGGTCATGAGAACGAGTATAAGCGGTCCAGTGACACTGTGATGGTATATCCAACCTCCACACCTTACTTAGACCTTGTGTCCCCTTCGCCTAGGGAAGTCAAGCCTCAACACTATACCTATTGCCCCATCATTGAGCATGGATTTTTCCTATTATTCCCATGTCATCGATCCAAACCACATCACGACCGGGATCCAAGAGCCTAGTGGTTATCTCGTGGTGACTGCCTCACTCATTTTGGGAACACTGCCCCTTACGATGGTTTGTATCTGGAGGATCATCACCTTGTTGATGGGTTCTTTGACAACCCCCTGTTGACCCTCATGTTGAGCCACAACGATCTTGTGAGGTTGAGATTCAGGTGAGTGACTCATTTATGAATATTGAGTTATTAACATCTTTTCCATTATTGCTCCTATTATCTATATTGCCTTAAACAGTGGATCTTTAGTGTAGCATCAAGTATGTAGTGTTTTCCTTGAGAAAACTTGAGCATACTTCCGATGTTTTTAGAGTTTACCATCTGACCATTCACACTCTTGATGAGTTTTGGGACATACCACCGACTAACTCACCAAATGAATTCTTTCTTTTGAGGGGCACTCACCACATTCTAGAGTCGCATTCTATTGTCGATGTCTATGATTTTCACTCAGATGATCGTCACGTTCACGATGACTTTTCATATATACCTCTTGATGAGCCCACTGGTACGTCGTATTCTCTGAGAGACATTTGACACCTCATAGTTCTGCAACTCAGTACTTATGCCTCAAGAAGTCAGTTAGGTATTTTTCGCACACTCGACGAATATTTTTACGTTCCACCCAAAGAGCCTCCTGATAGGCCATCCCATTTTAGAAACATTCAGCTCATTCTCTGATTTCCCTCTTGAGAACATGCTATGTTTGTTGCGCTTCACTTGCATCATCGTTCATATGAGAGCACTTCTGCTATTTTTGACACCTACATTGGTACTCGTCGCATTTGTGACGAATTTTATTATACCCATTTTGGTGAACCCCTGATGAGCCACATGTTGACCCGCCTCTCATCTGAGATGTTTCTATCAGTATTAAGATATACGATCAACAAGTTATTGATGGGGATTAGCCGCGTGATCATTATCGATGAAGGAGATTGGGCCACCACTCGACGAGACCCACTTTGGTGTACTTGCATGAGATTCATTGATCGGATCGGCGAACCGAGACCACGAGCGCCCACAGAGCGTTGTTTTACCGCTTTTAAGTTTTTTTTTGATATTATTTAGCATTGTTAGGACACCAGACGTAATGGATGATCATAGTCGTTCACGCAGGGTGCCAAACCGCTCCTCTCGTTATAAATAGGGTCAGAGGCTTTCAGTTCCAGGGATTGTTGAATTTGTGAGTGAATCCAGATCCAACAATCATGTTGTGGTGCGATGCTGCGAGACCCTGGGGTGAGACGTCTGCCACTCTGCCTACAACCTAACCCCTTCTTCTCCAAAGGTTCCCTTCCTCCATTACAACACAACAAGAAGTTAGGTATTTCGCCACCTGTCTACCGTCTCTCCTTCCAGCACTGCAATTCTGCCCTAGTCGGGCTGATCTCCACCATTGTTACCGTATTCCATCGCCGCTGAATCCCTATATTCATGATTACCTTTATTTTAGTGTGTTTATTATTTTATATTGAATATTTGGATGTTCTCCCATGTTTTTTGTGGAAATTATGACTTGATTGTGTTTTTTTCCCTTTGTTCTCTTATAACCCATTCACAAAATTTGTTGTTGGAAACACCATTTACGAGGACAAGCGTGATTTTACTTGTGCACCTGAAAATCAAAGGCTCACCTTGTGGATTTGCTAAATTAATATAATTTTAATTGCCAACCCTTTATTTCTGGATTAAGTAAATATATACATGCATCATTTGCATTGAGTTGTTTAAGTCCATCCCGCCCATTCACTTAGGATTGCATTAGCGCCGACACATCCATGTCTCACAGCCCATCCTGCGTCATTTTGCCCGTGTGATATCTCAAATTTCATCATGCAATTCAGGTGGTATGCTTTTGTTGGGATATTTGACGAGTCTATGAAGCACATGTTGGAGGTTCTTGCATGCAACCATCAGTCATTGGTGACACAAGATTTATTCCTGAAGAACTTCTTCGCAATTGTTGAGGTAATTATGCCTTATTTATTTCTAAAATCCTTTTCTGGGGCCTACTCTGTTTTCTGCTAATGGATCTTCTTTACTGATCATCAGAATATGGGGAAGATATTTGAAGTTTACAAGCTTCAGATTCCTGTTCTAAACATGTCAACCATCAAAGTTATTTATGAAGATCATCGGACTTATGCCTCTTCTGCTGATGTAAGCTTTAACAGAATTTGAGGGATGTTGTAGTTGGGAATCCAATCACAAATAACTAGTTTGTTTCTATAAATTAGTGGATGATTCCCCGGTAGCCAACATTGAATAACAACTTTGTGCATAGTTAAACTTGTATTGCATATTCTTTTCTTTAATTACAGATTACTTGTTTTGCAACAATGCTTCTTTTCCATTATTTTTTGACAGTGATATTTTAAATCTATTTTTTCACTTTTTCCAATTATTTTTATCAAAATGGTCGTATTTTAAAATGTTCTGATAAGCCGAGTAGATAGAATTAGGGACAGGGATTTGAAGGAAAAAAGGATCAGACTAAAGGTAAATGATTAGATGTTGTGCAAAAGGATTGCACCTAGTGTTTCACAAGTTTACTTTACCTTGGTTGTACCTCACTGAGCTCTACCATGAGTCTAGCTAGACTTGGCTTTCTGGAAGGGTGTATATTCCATAGCTGTTGCTGATTGAAAGTTTTTTTGAAGTCGGTTCTTATTAACCTTTGGCTTCTCTTACAGTATTAATTTTCTTTCTGGATAGGGCTTTTCTTATATGTTGTGCAATCTTTTCCTATTCTTAGTGGCTATTTCTTTAGCTTTTTTGCCGTGGAACATTAATTTTAGTTTGATGCCAAAATATTTTCTTCATAATTGGACTTTTCCATGATCTATTTTCTTCAAAAGTAGTAAAGGATTGCCTTATGATTAATAATTTTCCCTCAAGACTCGTAAGGAATATCACTAAGATTCATTAATAGTAATATTAGGTTACAAAGGGGCCTTATAAGGAAAAGAAGAGATGCAAAATTATAAATGTGCCCTAACATTATCATAATTACAAATTTATCTCATAAATTCTCAACACCCCGCCTCAATTTGAGTATGGAGATTAGTCATACACAAATTATTACATTTTACGAAAACAAAATACACTTGTACTCTTAAGTAAAAATATCTTCAAATTAGTCTCTATATTTAACTAAATGAATACCAAAGGAATGGGTTTCAAATTTTTTCCTTTACAGAATTCCTATTTCTATATGCTTACAATCGGACCGGATTATGGGGAATAAAAATTTTCACGGAACATGTGAATTGAATCTTTAGAAAGCAAACTAAGACTCCCGTAAGAGCCACGAGCCATACATCTTCCTAGACAGCAACGGCCATGACCCTATAACAAGACCTGACAATAGAAGATTGTTTCCTACTTCTCCATGTTACAAGATTCTCATCAACGAAGCTACAATATCCAGTGATAGAACATCTATTCAACATAGATCCAACGCTGTCAACTTTAGTATAAATCTCTATTCTTATTTTATCATAAGTAGTGGAAAAATTATCTCTCTCTGAGTCCATATGAGAATAATGTCTTTCTATTGAGTAGCCTTCAATTATTAGAGAATTCTAATAGCAACATCCTGATGTCTTGTTCTAGGTTCATGCATAATTTTGCTCAAAATTCCAATAACATGAAATGATAGGCCTATTGATGGGGATCACAGATCAAGGATGGGAGGACAATTATCGGACCTCTACGAGTCTACATACGCTGCAGGAAAAGACAGGATCGTTGTATAGACGATGCGAGTTGGTAGTCAAGTTCAGAGCAACAACTACACATTTATATATATTTGGTCTTTTTTTGTTTTTTTAATGTAAAATTAGTGTATTTATGTTTTGGTTGATCTTAACCGTCTAGTGGGTTCTAAGTCTATAAATATGAGTCTAGTGGCTGATTTTCTGGAATTGCATAATTGGAGAATTTTTTTGGCTCCCCATGGTGCTGATTCCGTGGATCCTTGGTTCCGAAGCCAAGGCAACTACCTCCCCTTCCTAATAACTACCTATACCCACTCATTACCGGTTGTAACTACCATTAACTTCCCTTTCCAGCAAGGAATTACCCAATTTACCCCAATTCCTGAACAGCGACCCCCTCCCATTCGCATTTATGTAATTGTCCACACAATCCCGTCCAGCCACTATTCTTAATACACCCACCCAATATATCCTTCCATCCAGACAAAAATTCTCACCTTTTCATTCCAGAAAGCTCGTTTCCGCAACCCTTTCACCCAATCCCATCCCTGTCAACCTGCAACCCCATGCTTAAACTTCCTATAATGGCTAGCAACCAATTTCTTCTACCTTTCTGCTTCACGTTCAGAACCCAGGTAATTTCACTGAATCCATTCCCCTCTCCCTACAACCCCATCACTCCTCCTACACTCCATCAGCCCCAATCGCCATACCCGAGACCCATTCCTTAAGGAAAATTCAACTTCAGAAATCTGGAAGCAGAGCAGAATTGTATTATTTTCACTGTCCAAATTCGGAATCAACTCCCTCAACTTTCCCGGACTTCTATCGCTTATGTAAGTTCTTGTTTGAAGTTTAGATTGTTTAATGTTTTGAATGTGGTGAATATTCATATTATTTTGGATGTCTTTTGTATATTTACCCAAGACTTATCTTATTTGTGAGGTTTATGCACTTAGCATGTAATTGAAGAACTTTCAGGTTGATCTTGTTCATTTATCTAATGTTCTAATTATATCAGTGAATGTTTGTGGCTAACTATGTTAATTTCATCATTTTTGGTAATTGTTCGTCGGATAATTGCTTGTGCATTGCATCACTCTAAATATCTACTATAATCTAAGGACACCACTCATTAGAGTTCATGACACGATTACATTCATTACATTCGTCTTGCGCCACCTATTGTTTGAGAGATAAATGAGACAACCTATTAACCTTTGATAATTGATAATATCTTGGAGTAGTTTACTGTTATCTTTATCTAGTCCCGGATTGACCTCATTGAGGATTTAGTAGGCTTTCATCCTAGCATTTTAGTGCCTTCAAGCAGAACTAGGTTCACCATATACTTCCTTTGAGAGTAAAGATGTTATTCCTTGTTCCTTTTTCAATTCCAAGATATTATTGTAAGATCCTCACCCATAATCCTTATGATACTTGGATCATAGGGATAAGATTTCAATAAGAGTCGTCTTTTTTCTCCTCCCCCTCTCTCTTGGCCCCTTTCTCCTCTCCCTTCCGCCATCTCTCTCCTATTCTCTCTCTCCCTCTCTCTCTCATGTAGGAATAAGATTTATTTGATGAGATCCAATGGTCAAAACTTAAAGTATGGTGTGCCTCAAGATATGTATATATATATATATATATATATATATATATATATATATATATATATATATATAAGAGCATCTTCGCACGGGATACGCCCGTGCTCGATGCTCTCGGGCGGCCTTCGCCCGCCTCCGAACGGGCTTCGCCCGCCTCCGAACGGGCTTCTCCCGTGCTCGATCCGTCGTTGCGGGCTAGCGCCCGCATCAAAGCGGGCTGCGCCCGCATCAAAGCGGGATGCGCCCGCGTCAAAGCGGGTTGCACCCACATCAAGACGGACAGTGCCCGCAATATATACATATGAGTACTCAAAATGACCGTAAAAAATATAAATCAATATTACAATTTTTATTTTATAAAAAAAATTACGTTTTGTCGTAAAAACATTAATTTCACGCAATCTTTCTCTTCCGCCATCTCTCTCCATTTCTCTCTCTCCCTCTCTCTCTCTCCCTCCTCTCTCTTCCCAACTCTCTCCCCTCATCTCATGCTCTCTCTCATGATCCAATGGCTCTTATTTGATCTATGGTGTGCCTCCAAATACCTATATTGCTTTATATAATAAGATTTGTATGTATGTATGTATGTATGTATATATATATGTATGTATATATATATATATATATATATATATATATATATATATATATATATATATTCTATAAAGAAATACATATATGACCATCTTGAGACCAACTTTTTGCCATAAATCGAATCCTAGCCGTCCGATCAAGGCCTTGATGGCTGCAAATAGCAATATCTCAAAAAAAGCCCTCTCACGCTCCAGCAAAAATCCCGATTCTACTGCGCATCCGTCCGATTAAAACACTCCTGCTCTCTATATTATCTGCACAAATACCCTAATCCTCCTCCCCGCATTTTACTCCAGCCGCAACTGCACTCGCCGACCCCAATCTCCTCAGCCTGCATCAACCCCCTCGACGCCCCCGCCTCCATCCCCCGAAGCCACCCCATCTCCTCCTCCCTCTGTCTGTGCCGCCGCCGTCCACTATCCATCTCCGTTTCAGATGTTCAGTGGAGCCTTCTACTTCAAGCCCTCGATCCCCCATCTCGTCGACCCTGCACCACCGACATTGTGCCCGCAGGTAAGCGTCGTCTACTCTGTCCGTCTCATTTTCCCTCCACCTTCGCCAATACTCAACCTCACCTTCATGACCGCATGAACCGGGACTTGTTTCAAGTCCCGGTTCATGCGGTCATGACCCTTGAGAAAATAATCCCCCAAACGAAGCATTATTCCTCAAAATATAAAGAACTCACTGTCCTGTTCGCAAGAACTGCATATGGTTTTCTAAATCTTCATTTTGTTTTCATTCAAGAGTTCGAGTGCTTCATATAGGTATGCATCACCTTCCCCTAGGCTCGAACCTCTTCTTATGCTGACATAGGTATGAAGCCGTTTTCAAGTTTCCTGATTTGTGAAGTTCTAATGAGATGGATACCAGATCGACATTTTCCTTCTACTGCTGGTGATTTGCCCTCTCTTTAGATCTTTTTACCGTATTTGTATTTCCATATATTTTCAACCAGGTTTCTCCATAGTTCTAAATTTTTCCTGGACTATGGTAATCATGCATTTTAATCTCTCATTGGACTGCATGTTCTACAAATGAAGGAAGATTGTTTGAAAGCATAATATGCCTAGTGGTAATTTAAACTCGAAAAATATAGGTTCGATGAGGTGGTGTTGAAATCAGAATTAAAATTCTCACTCAGTTTTTTTTCTATTTAGAGAGCGTCTTCAACAAAATCTCACTAAGATTCTCCCTATTTTGTAAATATATGTTGTATTTCTTCGCTCAAACTATCATAATGATAGTTTCACATTTTCATCCATAAGGAATAAACAGAAGGATAAGATTTTGATAGGAAGTAAATGAGAATTTACACATTGCCCAATTACACTGATTATACATGTATATGATCAGAAGTGGACAAAAACTCACAATCTGTTCAATAGTTTTGGTAGTATTGCATTTATATCCATCACGCGAGGTTTTGTCCAATGAAGGCAGGCTTGGGCAGGCGAAGCCCGCCGGGGTCCGGGTATTGTCGTGCGGGGCACGTGGGGCCCCCGTGCACTGTCACTCGTGTGTGTGTGTATATATATATCGTTAATTACGGGGACCTCCCCTGGAAAAATGCCCCTTCCATTTGAAATATGGATAGAAAATGTTAAAATCAGCTAAATTATTTTATGATGTTCAATTTTACCCTTTGTAATGACTACATTGAATGGTGTTACCTTTTCCTTTAGAAATATAGTTGGAAAGTGATCAATTATGCCAAATTATTTATGCTATTTCAATTTTACCATTTGTAATAACTCTACATTGAAAAAGTGCTTTACATTTTAACCATTGTTATGAATCTAACATCATTATAAAAGATTAAATTTGAAATATCATAAAATAATTTGGCTGATTTTATCATTTTTCATTCATATTTCTAACTGAGGGACATTTTTGTAAACTGGGAAACTTGGAGGAGCGGTAAATGTAGTTTTGAAATATAGAGGGGTGCAACCTGTAATTATGCAAACTGCTAGAGGAGGTCCCATTAATGAACCATATATATATATATATATATATATATATATATATATATATATATATATATATATATATATATATATATATATATAGTCGGATTCAAATGCAAAGAATATACGAATAATGGATCTGAGTCTGGGTCTTTGATTCCTGTATTCACGATCTGCTTCTAATGTGCTTCCTCCTTCGTGCCTACTTGGCACCAGCAATGGCCGGGCACGCCGACGAACCGAGGGTTGTTGGTGGCCGGCGAGCCCGCAATCGCCGACCAGCGCTGCTGCGAAGTAATCACAATAGATTTCTTTGTAGTGTCCGCCGACGAACCCAGGGGGGCCGGTGGCCAGCGTGCCCACTGCCTCCGGCGTCTGCCACTGCGAAGAAATCCCAGCAGATTTCTTTGCAGCTGCGACACCGGTGGCTACGGGCTCGCCGGGCACCGGCCGCCCGGGTTTCATCAGCGTGGCCGCCAACAAACCCAGGGCAACCGACGAGCCCGCTGCCATCGGTGCCGCTGCTGGCCTGATTGTTCGCTGCTGCTGTGAAGGTATATGAACTTTGGATTACAAATGTCTTAGTCGATTGAAAGCCTATTGGACAAATACGAACGATATTTAGATTGAATGCAGTATGAGCTGAAGTTAATGAGTCATGCACGCCTCATATTCAGATCCTAGCCTGACAACCTCTAATCATACTTGGCTCTGTTGGAGATTAGATTATACCTACATGAAGACTCCAAATTGAGATTAGACTATTGATAATGATTATAAGTTGACAAAAATTATATGAATAATTATTGTTGTGCATAGCTACATAGTCTTCTAAATTGAAGAGGCGTCCCTATAAATTTAACTGTACTTACATGGTACTTTATTGATAACACGGAACTGTATATTAACATGCAATTTACGCCTTCAAAATTGTTCTTCATACTGTTTTTATACTTGGTAGTTATACTTTGTGCAAACTTTTTATATGGTTTTTACTAACTATTTTGTTTTTTATTGAACCATGTAAGTAGATATAAATGATAATTTTAAATCATGAATTATAATGGCATTGATATATGTCACATCTTGACCGAAATCTGCCCTCTTTTGTGGTGTTTCTTCTCGTTGTTTAAAGTTACTGAGTTCGATCTCCTTTAATTAACTAGATTTTCTCTTCGAGTATGCTTCATTTGCATCAGGATGTTGTAACAAGTTTTTATGATAGCTAGATTAGTAATGTTTCCCATTCTTTTATTTGGAAATATTTATTTGAAACCTTCTGTTACTGCAAAATACATTTTTTTCTGTTGTGAATCAGGTTAATTTAAATGAAAACTTGTGGCAATCATTGGAGGACGAGATGGTTCCACCCTCATCTACTATTAAATCGAATTGGCTGCATTCACAATCAAATCTATCCCTTAAAAAGTATAACGATTCTCATGTTTGCGTCGTTGGAGGTATGGTTTCAATATTAGAATCGTTTCTGGTTAGTATTCATAATCTTACCCCGCTTGAGTTTGATACATAAATTTGGGATTTAAATGGACCAATATTTGTAAGAATTTGAGAGCTTAGGGATAGCCAAGAGAATACCTCTTGGGTCTTATTCCCCCCCTCCTTTTCCTCTTCTCCCACTAGGTAACACAAGACCGACCTTACCGTTTCCGCCTCCGCCTGCCCTTTACCTCCGGATTGCACTCATGTGTGTTCGCTTGTTGTTCTAACGCGGATTTCCTCATAGGGAACTCTTTGTTGATCGGTTCCTACTCGGCGTCGACCAAGATCTTTGAATAAACGACTCCAATCGATCCATCTTGCTCGGCGGGGTTTCCACACGCATTCAGGACTACATCACCTCTTCTGCGACCTGATGCGGCTCTCGACGCGCTGATCGATCCGCACTGTGTGTGCGTCCACATAGTCGATTGTCAGTTAGACCTCCTCCAACACTCACAATCTGTCATCATTGCACCTCCATGCGCAGATCTCATCCCTCTTGCAACTAATCAACGCTTATTCAGATGTTCCTCCGCTAGACGTTGGTGCTAAGGCTTTCGGTTGCAAACTTGCAATGCTCTCAGGACAATTTTCGTTGCAGCCAGCCTGCCACCATGTCGTCTACTGACTCTCGTGGTCGCAGCCTGGGGGCACTGTTGATACAAAGAATGCCTCAACTCCACCACACCTCACAAGGGTAGGTCAGATACAAAACTTTAGGGTAGCTGATTACTCTGAGCTATATTTGAAGGATGGAGAAAAGGGCGTCGCAAGTGGTGACGCCAGGTTTCCCACAACTCAAACCTTAGTTGCAAGTGATCTTATTAATTAATTGCTCAGATTAAATCAAATTCGGATTACATGTGGAAAGCAATAAAAAACATCCTTCTAAAGAGAACTCGCGTTCTCAGAGATGTCGCCCTAGCTACTCTCATGACCTCAAAAGGGAGTGTCCGCCCAAGGCGCTTTTTGCGGCCTCAAAGGAAGTGTCCACCCAAGTAGCTTCTATAGAGCTTGCACGAACAAATGAAGTGAGCTCGTTGCTCCTTACTTCCTGCCCCCTTCCCCTTCTGGTCTGGATCTTAACGCTATTTATAGAAATCAGGGGCTGCCCGGACGGCAGGCTCAGGAATCACGGGTTGCCCATAAGGGAGACCGAGCGATCATCAAAAGCAAGTCCGCAAGAACTCCCATAGGGGAGATCTTCCGGACGCGAAGAACACTTGAGCTTGTTCGCGAGCACTCTAGATGTGGAGATCTCGCGGACATGGCGAACACCAGAGCTTGTTTGCGAGACCTTCTTGATAGTAGATCTCACGGACACGGAGAATACCAGAGCTTGTTCGCGAGCACTCCTGGAGGGGAGATCTTCCAGACACGGCTAACACCGGTGCGTGTTCGCAAGCACTCCCGGACACGACGAACACCAGAGCGTGTACGTGAGCACTCCTGGAGGGGGGATCTCGTCGACGCAGTGATCATTGGAGCATGTTTGCGAGAACTCACGAAGGGTAGATCTCGTAGACAACGAACAACAAAGCGGGTCGGCAAGCACTCCCGGAGGGGGGATCTCGCGGACGTGGTGAACACCAGAGCGTGTTAGTGAGCACTCTCAGAGGGGAGATCTCGTGGACACGACAAACACCGGAGCATGTCCGCGAGCACTCCCAGAGGGGAGATCTTGAAGACACGTCGAACACCGAGAGTGATCGCCCTTGGAGGAGATCGCCCTTAGAGGAGCTGATCTCAGACATTTGGGTAACAAATCCCACAGTTACAAAAGTGGTAACCACACATGCTGCCGGGTAGACTATGTTATTAAAGGTGCAAGGCGCACCGAGACACAAAGGGGACCTGAAGTCTAGGTGCAAGGCACAGACGCGCGCTTGAGTCACTTGAGGCGCAAAATGAGAAAAAAATAAAATCAGTGAATTTGATGTCCAGACCCACTTCATGTAAGATCAGTGAATTGGGCGCGCGATTCACTGAAATTTATTCCAATTTAGTGGATTTTTGCGAATTGGGCGCTCAATCCGCTCCATTTCAACGAATTGGGCATCCAATCCGCCCAATTTCAGCGAATTGGGCGCCCAATACGCCCAATTTCAGAGAATTGAGTGCTCAATCCGCCCAATTTCAGCGAATTGGGCTCCCAATCCGCCCAATTTCAGCGAATTGGGCGCCCATTCCGCCCAATTTCAGCGAATTGGGCGCCCAATCAGCCCAATTTCAGCGAATTGGGCGCCAATCCGCCCAGTTTCAGCAAAATGACGCTCAATTCACTCAATTTCAGCGAATTGGACGCCTAGATGTATCTCAGACACATCGCCCGCCTAAGCCTTCCTGAGGCGCAACGGAGTGCGCCCGGTGCGCCTGGCGCCTCAGGCACGCCTAGGCGCGCACCTTGATAACACAGCGGGTAGGAGTGCCGATCAAGCTCAAGGTAGCTTGGATACTGGGCCGCGCGCTCTCTAGGTGGCTGTCCACGCACTCTCTAAGTGGCTGTCCACACTTGCTGTAGTAGAAGATGGCGCAAACATGACGTTCCCCAATAATATCAAGTGACAATCATTCTAGATTTTGCAAATGCATGTAAAGAACCAACATTCGAGTGTAATCAACAACACATGATAAATTATCCACAAGCTTTTAAGAAAGGAACAATCAAGGATTTCAAATTAAGAAAAAAGATTGTTAATTAAGGCAAGAATTTTAAGAATCAAAATAAATAAAGAGGTACATCCTTTGATTAACATGAAGAGAGCGAGAGAGATAAGTTTGGGTGAGTGTTCCTGTTACAGACACAGAGGAGGGTGGTCTAGAGGAAGGTGCATCGTCTACGTGGCGCGACATACTCGGAGTAGACCGGCGGATGGAACTAAAACAAGATGAATTGACGTGATCGTTTCCGTTATGTTATTTTATTTTATTTGTCGTGTTCTCTTATCATTTCACTTTTGTCGGGAGGGGTTATATAACTCCCAACTCCTTCTGTTGTTGGGTTATCATGTATCTGGATTTTGAAAAGGAATTGGAGCCTTGGGCTTGACAAGTGGGATCTTCCCCTTGGAGTGCATATATTTTTTAGTTCGTGTCATTGGTCGGACCTGCCGCCCCTCCTACCTCGCTTGTGCCGCCGGGTTTGTCTGTTGCCGTATCGTCGCCAACTTCGACACTCGACCTTCCTCTTTGTCCGCCGTCAAGCCTGATCTCACGCCTGATCCGGCATATCCCGCTCCTTCCATATCCTGCTCCTGTCAGATCCTGCTCCTGCCAGATCCCGCTCCGGCAGTTCCTGCTCCGACAGATTTCACTTTGCCAGATCCCGCTCTGCGAGATCCCTCTTCTGCTAGATCCCGCTCCGCCAGATCCCTCTTCCGCTAGATCTCACTCTCCTCGACGCCAATCCGCCTGGCTGACCCGTCGCTGTTCTGCTAGATCTTGCGCCGGCCTCAGTTCTTCCTCCCAACCCTCCTCTCCATTAGATCTAGCATTGTCGTCGGCTCCTGACGCCCTAACAGCAGCGGCCGGCCACTCACGTGATGACTGACGCCCGCTTCGATGTTGTCGAGCGTCGCCTCGATGACCAAGCAAGCTCTCTCGCGTCAATTACAACGATTCTCCAATGCTTGGAGGCTCGTGATGCCCGACTGGACAACCGCTCCTCTACGCCATTGCCTGGAGAGGATTCCTCCTCTTTCACCGGTCAGCCCACCTCCCTGTCGATCCTCGCTCCGCTCACCGTGTTGGCCACATCCCACGCGCCCGCTCTCTCGAAGTTCCTAACTTCAACGACACCGGTCCTCGAGGATGGATCGCGAATGCAGAACAATTTTTCGACATTCACGGCACCCCGAAGGGATAAAAATTGGCCCTGATGACCCTTGCCATAGAGGGCTTCGCCCTTCATTGGGTTCGTTGGCTACGCCAGTCGACCTCACTCCTTTCATGGACTGACCTAGCCCAAGAGGTGGTGAAGCTCTATGATCTTCGCCTCCTCGGTACTCAAGCATTGCGGTGGGGAGCCTATGTGCCCTACGACATGCCTCTTCCGTAGGGCATTACATCGACAAGGTTATCGAGCTCGTCAACCACGTCCCTAGACTCCCTCCAGATTATTAACTCAGCTTCTTTCTTCAGGGTCTCCAACCCTACGTTCTCTCCCGCCTGCGCTGATGCTCACCCCTCATCCTCGGGATTTCTCCGATGCACTGGAGGTTGCCCGGTTGGTGGAAGCTGGTTTCTTGGTCTGTGCGGGGGACCGACCCCTCCTACCTTCGACAGCTCTTCCCCCCCCCCCCCCCCAGCTTGTGCGACGTACGTGACTCCGCCACTGCGACTTCCAGCAGGAAAACATCAAGATCCGGCCGCGCCACCTAGGTCGGCCTTTCCTCCTATGCTCCCAAGGCCGGCCGCCCCCACCGCTTTTCCGCCCAGTAGTACAACGATCTGCATGGGGAGGGTTTGTGCTTTTGTTGTAAGCAACCTTATTCTCTGACACACGTCTGCCCGTTGAAGGAGCTGCTAGTTTTCATGTAGGCCGACGAGGATGACGTGACGACCGCTGAACTTGACGCCCTGCTGTTAGATGACGATCCTCCAGAGGAGCCGAAGCAACTCGACCTGCAACGTTTGTGATGCAACCCTCGTCGCATTCAAGGACGCGTGACGTCACCACGCACCATTATTTATTTCATGCAGTTATTTATCTTTGTTCGTTTCCGTTGCAATTAATTATTTCATGTATTTCCCTTTTCGTGCACTCGTTACTAGTTTCGGCTTATCGGTGTGACCGGCCGGTGAGACCCTTAATAAAAAGGTCCGATAATTCGAGTAGTTAGGACGTAAGTGGCAAGCTTGATTTATTTAGCGGGGCACATAAAATACATAAAAATTATTTTGGAAACCAAAAATTGAAGAAAATAATCAATTCTTGGTCTATCATTTAGGAAAACAAATGTACTATAACAGTTTAGAAGAGATTTGATTCCTTTGATTTCACAGGATAGCAATTGTATAAAGTTTGGAAAAAAACAAAAAAAGATTAAGTTTTTGGAAATAAATAAAAGGAAAAATATGTTGTTCATGGTTATAAAAATCACGGTTCTGAAAGGGTAAGGTAGATCAAAAAATTTTAGTGGAAAAAACGAGCCCTAATCGTTTTTCCCTCTGTTGCCGGCCCGACCATCAGCTTCTGCCTTCTCCCTCAGTCCAGTGACGTCGCCAGCCCTGCCGCTAGAGTCGACGCAACGACCTCCTCCAGCTGCCGCCTTCGTCGGCTTCCTCCCCGTTCCCGTCGAGCACCGAACGAGACACTCCGCCTGTGCCAGTTTCCGCGGACCAACTCTGTCAAGCGCCGCGTCTCAGAGTTCTGCTCCGTCGACAGCCCACCTCCACTTTGGGTCACCGTCGACAACAATCCCTTATTTTGACGACCTGATTTCCCCATTCCAGCAGAGGGCTGGTCAGTTTCTCTCCAGGCCCCATCTCATCGGGCTCGTTTCATCACGGTGGATTTGGAAAACGCCAGTCTCGCCTCGGTAACATACTCTCTCGATGCTTTAGAACTATCAAATGATTTTATGTGACTCAATTAAATAACGTTAAGCTTGCCTCGTTCGTCCAATCTACTCTTATTACCTTATTTCATAAGTTGTTATTGTGAAATGTTTGTGGTTGTGTAATCCTTGTGGAATATTCAATTTGGTAGCGCTCGAGAGATCTGTCTCTGACAAAATTCAACGATTTTATTAAAGCTCATTGTGACCACCGTGTTTTCGCGCGCAAAACTCGATTTCGGCCCGCCGGCCTTCTTTCAAATTTAATAAATCCAATTATTTCCAAAGTTCTAATTCTTTTTGAGACGAAAAAAATTATTTTTGATTAAAGATATCCAATTTTTTAAACTCCAACCCCGGCTTACATCAGTTTGGAGTTTTCATGTTCTTCTATGGGGGCATCTCAAGACCCCGCACTATGAAGCTCTAGGGTCGACTCCTGGGAACACTGGGGGTGTTCATGATTAATAGTGGCGCGAGTCACAATTTCATCTCCCACGACTTCATGATGTGCTTACGGTTGCCTTCAGATCCGACACATAATTTTGTCGTTCACCTCGGTGATGGACGTCGATCGCCGACTCGAGGCCTATGCCACATCCTCTCTCTACAGTTGGGCTAGTATACCGCCCCTGCAGATTTTCATGTTTTCCACTTAGGCGGCGTCAATGCAATTCTGGGCAACACATGGTTGCAGACTTTGGACGACATCAACCACAATTGGGCTTTTATGCGTATGGCCTTTCAGTGGGCCAATCGACAACATTCACGGTGATGCTTCCCTTCAACGAATTGTCATCTCTTCTCGCGCAGCCCAGCGCACTGACTCAGTGTAGTTATGTGCCTTCATATTGCAAATCACGAAGTCGGGGACCGAGCACCTACTACCACCGCCTACTTCTCCTCTGCCCCAGCTGTCATATCTCTTGGAGGCCTTTGCATCAGTGTTTGAGACGCTACCAGTCCTTCCACCGCACCGCCCCACCTACCACCATATTCCCCCCGAGGATGCCATCCAGGCAATCTCTGCCCGCCCTTACCCCTACGACTACATCCTTAAGGATGAGATCGAACGCTTGGTCACCGATATGTTAACTGCTGACCTGATCTGGCTAAGCGCGTGACCGTTTTCCAGTCCAGCCCTTCTGGTCCGTAAGAAGGAGTGTAGTTGGAGATTCTGCGTGGACTATCGTGAGCTTAACAAAGCAACCGTAGCAGACATGTATTCTATCCCAGTGATACAGGAGCTTTGGATGAACTGAGTTGAGCTACTTATTTCTCTAAGATCGACTTGCATTCCAGTTACCAAAGATTGCCTTCTGAAGGTTGCGCGGAGGATGTACCGAAGACTGCCTTCCGCACGCTTGGAGATCACTACGAGTTCTTGGTTATGTCGTTCGGCCTAACCAACGCCCCGACAACCTTTAAGGCAACAATGAACATCTTTTGGGCGGTGCTTCGTAAGCATGTTATAGTTTTCTTTGACGACATGTTTACAGCTTGACGTGGCAGGATCACCTATGCCACCTGGAAACCACTTTGGCGACTCTACGACATCACTTATTGGTCTCCAATCTGAAGAAATGCGCGTTCGCTCAACGCGAGATCTCCTACCTTGGTCACACCGTATCTGCTCAGGGCGTGAAAATGGATTCAAACAAGGTAGTGGAGGTTCTGCAGTGGCCGTCACCGCACTCCTTACGAGAGGTTTGAGGTTTCCTCGGCTTGACCGACTATTAGCGTCGCTTTATCCGCGACTACGATAAGCTGACACTATCTCTCACACGTATTCTGCACAAGACGACTGACCCGACGTTTCAGTGGTCCCCCGAGGCAGTTACCTCTTTCACAGCTTACAACAGGCCTTGGTTACGACCCCTGTTCTAGCTATGCCAGATTTCACTCAGCCCTTCATCATGGAGTGTGATACCTCCGACTCGGGCATTGGCTCGATGCTTATGTAGGCCGGGCGGATGGCTGCGTACTGAAGCCGGTCATTCTCTTCTACCATTCGGTGCCGCTCGACGTACAAGAATGAGTGGATGACACTCATCTTGGCAGTTCAGCATTGGCGGCCGTATCTCTTAGGGAGGCACTTCATCATCCGCACAGATCACCGCAGTCTGTGGTATCTTCTTTCCCAGAAGATGACCATTCCGTCATAACAACTTTAGGCGGAAAAGCTATTGGGCTAAGATTTTACGGTTGAATACCATTCCGGCAAGTCCAACTTGGCGGCAGATGCCTTATCCCGTCAGATAGCGTCTGCGAAGTTGACAACTTTATCACGTCCGATTTGGCAGGAGACGGAGACTTTACATAGAGAGGTGGAAACCGATCCAACCTTGAAGGCCATTAGGAGTGCTTACGAACAGATGCTGATGTCTGCCCCCGTACGCCCTCCTTGGAGGTTGTCTGTTTTATCGGGGCCAATTGGTCATTTCATCGTCTTCAACCAGAATTCCGCAGCTCCTTACTGAGTTCCATACTACACCGACAATGGGCCTTTTCAGAGTGTTACGTACTTACCGTTGCCTCACAGAGGCACTCTATGTGGAGGAATTCGTGACAACATGCCTTGTCTGTCAGCACTCGAAGTACGAGGCCACCTTTTCGGGAGGCCTCCCACATCTTTTGCCCATCCTCGATCTCATGTGAGAAGATGTGGCGATGAATTTCATTACGTGCCTCCCTCGGTCCTTGGGGTACGACTGCATCTTGGTGTTGGTGGACCGATTGTCCAAATACGGTCATTTTATACCCTTGCGCCGCCCATTTACAGCTCCAACGGTGGCCGAGGCGTTAATTTCTGGCGTCGTCCGATTACACGGTTTTCCTCGTCCCATCCTCAACGATCATGATTCGGTTTTCATGATTTCCTTCTGACATGAGTTTTTCAAACTCCAAGACATGCAGCTTCGGGCGAGTTCTGCCTCCCACCCGCAAATGGGCAGGCAGTTTGAGGTTATAAACCACTGCTTGAAGACCTACTTGTGTTATTTCGTCTTTTAACGCCCCCGTGATTGGAGCAAATGGTTCGGTTGGACCGAGTTCTCTTACAACACCTCCTTTCTGTATTCGGTCAGCATGACCCCCTTCCATGCCGTCTACGACCGACCATCTCCCACCGTGATCTAGCACCTTCCTTGAGAATGTCTCATCGGGGCAGTGCACACCCAGCTTTTGGACCGTGGCGAGATTCTCCGGATCTTGAAGACCCACCTCCCCCATGCACACCAAAGATGATCCACCAAGCGAACAAGTGTCAGAGGGATATTCAGTTTCAAGTGGGGGACATGGTTTTCGTCAAGCTTCGACCTTTCCTCCCGACTTCAGTGGCGACCCTCTCTCATCCCAATTTATCTGCTCGTTTTTACGACCCATTTAAGGTGATCGCCTACATCGACGGGGTGGCCTACCGCCTCTGTCTTCCCGCCCATAGTCTCATCCATCCAGTCTTCTACGTGTCCCAACTCAAGCGTGTGGTAGGAGACCACTCGGTCGAGGAGACCCTTCCACCAGACTTGTCATCTGACGGCTCCACCTTTTACCTTACTGAAGCGATCTTGGACAGCAAACCCTTCACTATGGAAGGTCGGGTACGAGATCAGGTTTTGGTCGCATTGTGCCAACGACCCCACTCTGAGGTGACGTGTTTGGATCGTGATGACTTTCTTAGCCAGTTCCCAGAATATTCTCTTGAGAACTAGACAAATTTTCCAGATGTGAGTGTTCTTACGGACACAGAGGAGGGTGGCCTAGAGGAAGGTGCATCATCTACGTGGTGTGTATATTCTCGAAGGAGTAGATCGGCGGATGAGACTACAACATGATGATTTGGCGTGATCGTTTCCGTTTTGTTATTTTATTTTATTTCTTGCATTCTATTATCGTTTTGCTTTTGTCGGGAGGGGTTATATAACGTCCTACTCTTTTTGTTGGGTTATCTTGTATTTGGATTTCGAAAAGGAATTAGAGCATGGTGCTGGTAAAGTGGGATCTTCCCCTTGGAGTGCATCTTTTTTTGTTTGTATCAATACCATAGGCGCATTAGTAGCAAGCTCGGGATCCTCAGGGAGATAGTTGTGCAAAATTGGGTTCAGGACAAGTGCTAAAACAAATTGGAGGATACTGTGAACGGGTGTTGGATGGAGAAACAAACGGAGGATCGACAGAAGCTTAACAAACCTCCTGTTGATGTTGTCGGAAGGCGGAAGGAGTCTTCCGTCGTAGCCCACGAAGGCTAACGATTGTGGAGGTGGAGCCCTAGAAGAAGGAGACGAAACTTGGTGAGGTCCTGGAGACAGGACGTTGACCTTGATGGTAGAGAAATCAAGGCCACCTGGGTGAGCTGGAGCGGGTGGCGATGGAGCTAATATGACCATCATGTTTTCTTTGTGCAAGAGGCTTCGTCAGTGGATCCGTAATATTTTCTTTAGTCGATACTCTGTATATGCTCACATATTCTCGATCGACAATCTCTCGAATAAGAGAGAACCAACGAAGTATGTGCTTGGAGCGCTGGTGGGATCTAGGTTCCTTAGCTTGTGTAATTGCACCATTGTTGTCACAATAGAGAACTTTGGGATCAACAATGCTAGGAACTACATCAAGCTCGTCGATGAATTTCCTAATCCACACAACCTCATTCGCTGTATTTGCAGCGGCGATATACTCGGCCTCAGTTGTAGAATCAACATCTGTCTCTTGTTTGGAACTCTTCCAGCTAACAACTCTTCCATTCAGGCAAAACACAAACCCTGACTAAGACTTTGAGTCATCTCTATCAGTTTGAAAGCTAGCATCTGTGTAACTTTTACAACGAGTTTTTCCTCTCCACCAAATACCAAAATACATCTTTTGTCATTCTCAAGTACTTTAGGATATTCTTGACGACGATCCAGTGATCATCATCAGGATCAGACTGATATCTGTTAGTCATGCTCAAAACATAAAAGACATCAGGGCAAGTACATAACATTGCATACATGATTGATCCAATTGCCGAAGCATATGAAATCAACTTTATGCGGTCCTTATCTTTAAAAGATTTCGTAGACTGGTCCTTAGAGAGACTCACACCATGAGACATGGGTAAGAATCATTTCTTGGACTCAAGCATGTTGAACCGTTTCAACACCTTCTCAATGTATGTACTTTAGATCAAACCCAGCAACTTGTTCGATCTATCTTTATAGATCGTAATACCAAGTATATAAGTCGTTTCGCCCAAGTCTTTCATAGAAAAGCAGTCCCCTAGGTTGTTCTTAACAATTTGCAGGGTCAGAATGTCATTCCCGATCAATAGTATGTCACCCACATACAATATCAGGAAGATAACAATGCTCCAACTAATTCTTTTGTAAACGCAAGGTTCATCTTCATTCTTGATAAAATCAAACTCTTTGATTTTCTCATCAAAATGAAGATTCCAACTTGGAGAAGCTTGTTTCAATTCATAAATGGATCTATGCAGCTTGCATATTTTAGTGACTTCACTTGGAGATACAAAACCCTCGAGTTTTGTCATATACACTTAAGGAGGTTTCTATTTAGGAAAACCATTTTTACATTCATCTGCCAGATCTCGTAGTCATAATACACAGCAATATCAAACAGAATTCTGATGGACTTTACCACAGTAACAAGGGAAAATGTTTCATCATAGTCAACACCATAAATTCGCTTGAAATCTTTAGCCACTAATCACACTTTTAATGTTTGTACATTCCCATCAATGTCGGTATTCTTCTTGAAGACCCTCTTGCACCCTATGAGTTATACCCCTTTAGGTGGTTCCACCAAGGTCCAAACTTGGTTTGAATATATGAAGCCAATTTCAGATTTCATGGCCTCAAGCTACTTCTCGGAGTCCAGTTCACTCATAGTCTCTTGATAGGTTGCAGGCTCATCATCGTGATCCATAAACAACACATTACCTATTTGAGACACGAGAAATCCATATCTCTCAGGCTCAAATCTAGGTCTACCAGATTTACATAGAATTTGTGTTTCCTAAGCAGACTCTCCAGCTACAACAACTTGTACTTGCTCAGGTTCCAATTCCGGTTCATTCACTGTTTCTGATTCCTGAACTTTTTCAAGTTCCAGCTTTGTAGTCTTTCTGAATAAGAACTCTTTCTACAAAAAAATATAAGTACTTACGACAAACATTTTGCTCTCAGACGGCAGATAGAAGTAGTACCCTTTGTTTTCCCTAGGATACCCCACAAGATAACACTTATCCGACTTGGGTTCCAGCTTGTCAGACATTTGACGTCACACGTATGCCTCACATCTCCAAATTTTCATGAAGGACATACCAGGATGCTTTCCAGTCCACATTTCATATGCTGTCTTGTGAACCGTTTTCGTTGGAACATGATTTAGTGTGAAAGCAGCAGTCTCTAAAGCAAAACCCAAAAATGAAACAAGTAAATCTGCATGACTCATCATCGACCACACAATGTCTAACAGAGTACAATTCCTCCTTTCAGACACACCATTATGTTATGGTGTTCTAGGTGGAGTGAGTTGTGATACAATACCACACTCTTTTAGATGATCACGAAACTCATGACTTAGGTATTCGTCATCTCGATCAGATCAGAATGCTTTAACCCTTTTTTCCAACTGGTTTTCTGCTTCACTCTTAAATTCTTTGAACTTTTCAATGATTTCGGATGTGCACTTTATAAGATGCAAATATTCGTATCCGTTGAAATCATTAGTAAATGTAACGAAATAGTAGTACCCACCTCTAGCCATAAAACTCGTGGGTTCACATATATCTCTATGTATTACACCCAAGAGATCATCAACCCTCTTAGTATGACCAGTGAAAGGGACTTTAGTCATCTTGTCTAATAAACATGATTCGCATCTCAAATGTTTCATAATCAAATGAGTACAATAGTCTATCTTTATAGATCTTGGATACGTGTTTCTCATTTATATGACCCAAACGACAATTCCAAAGGTATGTAAGATTTGAGTAATTCGTTTTTACTCTTTTAGTATTTTCTATGTTATAGATCAGATGGTTTAAGTTTAAAACATACAAAATATTAAAAATTTTGGCTACACCATAACACCATTCATAAAAATTAAACAGTTGTTCTTAATTATAAATGAAAAGCCTTTCATGTCTAAACATGAAATATATATAATGTTTCTAGTTATAAAAGGAATAAAATAACAGTTATCTAGTTCTATTACAAGCCCCGTGGGCAAAGAAAGACGGTAGACACCAACGACAACGACAACAACCCTTGCTCCATTTCTAACGAAATCCACCTCTCCTTTACCTAGCAATCTCCTCCTTCCTAATTCCTGCACATTTGTACAAATATGAGAACCACATTCGGTATCCAATACCCAAGATGAAAGAGCAGAAAAATTTATCTCTATAACACAAATACTTGAAGCGGAAGTCATACCTCCGTTCATCTACTGCAGACTTTCAATGTAAGAAGGACAATTCCTCCTCCAATGACCGGCCTTGCCACAGTGGTGACATTTCCCTTCCTTCGCCACATCCTTCTTCTTCACTGCTGAAGACTTGGGGTCAAGAGATGACTTAGGTCCAACCTTAATCTTCTTGAACCCCTTGACTTTATCCTTGTCTTTATGCATCATCAGTATGATGCTAGCAGACTTGACCTTCTTCATATTGATCTCAGTAGTTCTTAACATGCATAGGAGCTCGGACAGTGTCTTGTCTATCTCATTCATGTTGTAGTTCAAGACAAATTGCTCATAGCTGTCCGACAACGATTGCAAGATCTGATCAGTAGCCAATTCTTGGCCTAAGGGAGAGTCTAGTCTTTCAAGGTTCTCTATATACCCAATCATCTTGAGTACGTGAGTCCCTACTAGGTCTCGAGCTCCCATCTTGCACTGAGACAATGCCTTGGTGACATCAAACATCTCTTGCCGAACTTGCCCTTGAAACATTTTCTTAAGTTGCTCATCAATCTCTTTATCACTTATGTTCTCATGTTGCTTCCGAACCTCAGAGTTCATGGTGGCAAACATGAGACATTCGACATCCAAAGAGTCGTCACCATACTTCTTATAAGTATCTTTATCTGCTCGAGGGGCAGAGACGGTGGGCCCAGCAGGGGGATTTATTTCCAAGACATATATCTTATGTTGTTGCCTGAGAACAATTCTCAGGTTCCTATACCTGTCTAGATAATTAGTCCCGCTTAGTTTGTCCTTCTCAAGGATAACTCTGAGGGACTGAGTGAAGTGAGATCCACTTGCAGTGGAAATTCTACAAGAAATTTATGCAAAAAAAACTTAGTACTATTTATCAAAATACATCTTTATTTTAATGTAGACTTTAATTAAATACTCACTTTTTTAATCAAATTGATAACCCTCGATATTAATTCAGAGAGTTTATGTGAGCTATTCTCTAGTGGACAAGATTCATATTTCACCAACACCATGAGTCAGATTTGGCTTTTCTCTCACAATGTGGTTATTTAGGTAGACAACGCTTGTCAATTGCATCATCATGCAACTCTTGTATGCTTGATGAATAACTATTTACTCGCATCCATCATATGGTGCATGCCAATCACATGCCTCTGGGCTCCCAACCTTTGAGGTCACCCAGTTAAATTGGACCCGATGTCGACAGTGGGATATCACAATTATCCGCTCGGACCTTTACCAAGATAAATTAATGCACCTTGCTTCGACAAACACACACTTCATCGATCGAGGCAGGAAGAATGTCATCCATCGGAAGACATCTGCACACTTAATATTGAATAAAAGATTTTATAATAATCGATTAACATTTAATCATGATTAATAATTAACCATTGTGCACATTCATGGAATTAAAACAAAAACACATGCGCTCCTGACGGGGTTCCAAGGGGCTGCGCCCCTGATGGGGTCTTAGAGGCAGAGCCCCTAACAGGGTCCAAGGGGCAGCGCCCCTGGCGGTGGTCTCGCTGACCGATCAGCGAGCTGGGTCAAGGGGCAGAATAGTAAACTTCTGAAACAATGAAACTTCTGAAACAATGATGATGCGATGAACCTTGATGTAGTAAACTTCTGAAACAGTGATCATCAAGAACCTCACTCTGATACCACTGTAGGATTTTTCTTTAATAGCACATCAAATGTGCGCAACAGAATAAAACTCAAGAAAACCCTAAAGAGAAACTTGGATCATGCGATGAACATTGATCCAGAAGTTTGCATAACATAAAATAGGAGTATACCTGAGTGAGATTGAGTCGACACTCAATCAAGATGCTCCAGAACAATTCTTGGCTGGCGGGTGACTTCACACAAAAATGATTTTACGGCTCTATAGGAATCCACATGAACAGGGAGAACACCGCCACCTTGTCAAACAAGATCCGGGATGGAGAATGGAAAGCCCTCTGCATCTCCACATACTGCTAGATCTGCACTAGGAGAGGCGGCGGCGGCAGACACCAGAATCGGGGCTTACGGGTGTGACGAGATCGGCACTTCGAGAAAATACTTTCGTCAGTCTTGCCTTATCTCGCCATGAAAAACCCTAAGATAACTGATATATATACCCAGAAGTATAAACATGCTTGAACCGTCGCTATCCGCAAAACCAGAATCAATGAAATTAATTCGACAAATCATTAGCAAAGATGACTCGACGAACAGATGAGATGACTCGACGAATCGACGAGATGTCTCGCCGAATCAGCTGATGTCTCGACCCACTCGACGTCTTAGCTGTGAGGTCTCGACGAACTCGACGCCTTAGCTGTGAAGTCTCGACGAACTCAACACCTTAGCTGTGAAGTCTAGACGAACTCGACGCCTTAGCTGTGAGGTCTCGACGAACTCGACGAATCAACAAGATGTCTCGACGAATTCCAATAAGTCAAGTACTTGGTCATTCACTCATCATATATGAGTAAGACCAATACAATCCATTCCTCCGACCTTTCCAAACGCTCTTATGTGCGACTCTACCGACTCATATCGCGTTGACAGTGAAACTACTTGTTTGACTACTTCCAGATCACCATGGTTACACCAACAGAGGTGGCAAGAATGACAAGATGTGGTAGGAGATGAGGTAAAGTAGAGGTAGGAGATGAGGTAAAGTAGAGGTCAGAGGTGATAAGTGAAAAAACTGATCTTCGAGAAAAGTTTCATCAACACTTATTATTTTGCAAGTGAAAGGAGAATAACAAAAGTAGCATTTTTGGGTACGAGAGTAACCAACAAACATATACTTAGTAACGCGAGAATCAAGTTTGTCAACTGCAGGGCCAAGGGAGTGGATATAGCATGTGAAACAAAGGCACGTGGTGTTGCGAGAAAGGGAGAGGTGGAGGGGAAAAGAAGACTGAATGGAGTGACAAAATTGAGAGTGGAGGGTATGCCATTAATGAGATGACAGATGATGGATACTGCAAAATGACAATAAACCTTGGATACCTGCATTTGAAACATGAGTGGACGAACAACGTCCGAGAGATGATGGTTCTTGCGCTCAACAACACTATTTTGTTGCGGTGTGTAAGCAAAAGAGGTTTGGTGGAGGATACCAAACTCAATACTAAGGTTTTTAAAAATATGACTCATATACTCACGTGCATTATCTGTCCGAAAAGTCTTAATAGTAAAAAATAATTGAGTGTGTTTCTCCGCATTAAAGGCTTGAAAAATACGAACTAATTTGGAGCGATCGTGAAGTAAGTACAACCAGGTCACTGTGAGAGTAATCATCAATAAAAGTAAATAAAAAACGGTAACCAGAAACACTAGTTATTTTATAGGGAGCCCAAATGTCCGAATGAACTAAAACAAAAGGAGCATTGCTCTGAGTACAATGAGAATAAAAAAAAGAGCGATGCTGCTTTCCGAAGATGTAGGATTCGAAGGTGAAATCAGGGAGGGACACATCTGGAAGGGATTTTTTCAGAATGGGGAGAGGAGCATGTCCAAGACGTCGATGCCAGTCAACAGAGGTAACAGAAGAGAGAATAATGGAAGAAACATCTAAGGTGTCTAACCCATTTAAACAATCACCCTCTACCAATGATATTTTGCGTCTGTCGATCCCGCACAACAAAATAGGAGGAAAAAGTTACAGAGTAGTTGAAGTCCTGAGTAAGACGATTGATAGAAAGAATAAAATGAGAGCTCGAAACATGAAGAACCGAGTGAAGAGAGTGATGAAGGCAGGTCCATGTTGCCAGAACCATGGATGGGAGTAGTGTCACCATTTGTCATAGTGATGAACTTAGGACAAGTAGTGTCTAAGTACTGAGGAGACTTCTGCGGAGTGATATGATTGGTTGCCTCAAAGTCCATAATCCAAGTTAGACTATGGGATAAGCAGAAGATGCCTTCATTGAAGATGTTCGCAATAGAGCCGGAAGATTGATTAAGCAGACCTTGTAGATTTTGGAGCTGAGAACGTAATGTAGCAACGTTAGAGGAAGTAGTAGTGGGAGCATCAGTCGCCATAAAAAGGTGTGTAGGTGGGACACCATGCTTACGCTAGCAAATATTCTCAATATGACCGTCTCGACCATAGTAGGAACACTTGGGACGTGGCCTACTAGATCGACCTCTCCCCCGAGAGCCGGTGCGACCACCACAAGCTGGAGGAGGTAGGTGAGTAGTAGGAGATTGCTGAAGAAGAACTGGAGATACAATGTCGAAATTGCAGGAGGCAGTTTCACCTTCAGGAGCATGAAGCACTCATCAGAGAGAGGGGGCAGAGTGGAGGATGAAAGGATATTAGCATGAACGTTGTGGATATGTGGGGGAACATGAGCCATCATCATTGATATGCAAACAACCTCTTTCTAGACTAGTTGGGCAGCGAGATCTGTCGTGGGAGGCTGGTGTTGTATCCATGCTTCATTAGAGTCTTGAATCAGGCAACAAAGGAAGTGATGTCACCATCCATGCCTACATCACGAGACTGGAGATCATTGAAGATGTCAAACGAGTGTTGCAAACTGTTCTTGCCAGAGTATAAGAACTAAAGTTCATCACACATAGCTTTGGTCGTTTCATAATACATGACCATTCTGTAGGGTTCACTGTCCATAGAGTTTAGAAGCTACCTCTGAACACGCCCATCATCATGGAACCAGTCCTCGGTGGGGGTAGTTGGTTGTGCCTTGGTAAGGTGATGAAGAAGACCTTTGGTCTGAAGGACACGATGCACCGAGTGGATCCATTCCACTAAATTTTTCCGACCACTAAGAGAGAGTGGTGATTCGGAGCTCATCCTGAACTTCAAAAATAGTAGCGACACGAGCTGGAAGAGACGATGCATCATTCAAGGTCATGGCCGCCGAGATGAGATACCAAGAAGAGGAGCCCGACAAGAGTGGTCAGAACGAGCGGGCATCAACACTGATACAACGACCAAGAGAAATCGATAGACTGTAGGTGCAACGGTCAGACCAACTGTCAGGCGGACAGGGAAGCAACAGGAAGAGTAGGGGGAGCAGTGGTCAGAACAGAAGACTGAAAAGGTCAAGCTGAGTGGCTAACCAGGATACGAGCAAGGCTTGACAATACCTAGAGTTGGTGGTTAGACCAGCGGTCAGACGGTCAGGAAAGCAGATAGCAGAGCAAGAGCAGCGGTCAGAGCAGGAGGGTGGAACTGTCGATCCGAGCGGTCAAACAGGAGAGCTTAGGGGACCACAGAGATGCTAGATGTAACTTGGAAGCCTGCAGAGCTGGGGAGACCGTAGAGCTGGCCAGCGGCTAGATGACGTAAGGAGAAGAGGGAATCGCTGGAAGCCAGCCGTTCGGTTAGAAGGAACCCAACGATGGTGTGACTGCAGGGATGCAAGATGCGAGCCGAGTGGTTAGATGGAGGAGACCACTGTAATCACCATTCAGGTGCAGCAAAAAAAGCTATAAAATCGGGGAAGAGAGAAACACAAGGGATGCTAGAGTAGGAAGACCCTACAACAGAGCAAACGACAATTAGAAAAAAAATTAACTGTAGGGATGGGGACTTGGAGGTAGACCTGACATTTAGGAGGCGCGAAAGATCAGAGGATCGAATCGCTCTGATACCATGTAGATAAAAAGGATAGAAGAGAGAAAAATAAGAATTTATTAATTTCTCGAAAAATCTTCCATGAACACACCACAAAAATTAGTACCTATATATAGGAGGAGAGAGCAAAGTTTAAACTCTATCCTAAGGTGTGAGACTAATTCCTAAGAAGGGCTTTACTTGGGCCTCCAAAATGGGTTTTTCTTTACAATTTCTTCAACAACAACCGTAGTCAGTGACCGCTAAGCAAGTCATGAATATTTCTAACGAGATTTATGGTGCTGGACTTTTTATAGTTGAACGAAACAATGATGCGAGAGATGTCAACTAGAGACACGGAGCCTAAGCACGATGTCCTTAAATGGGATCAAACTACCACTACACAAATGCTATACATTGTAGCTGGATTGTAGTGCATGGACGGTTGCTTTTTACGTCAAGGATTGGAGGGATAGGTTCCGTCGATTATCTCTTATATGGTTCAACTACTAATGACGAGACTTAGATAATAAAAAAGAAGAAGAATTGTATTAGAGACTTTTATGAGTGGAGACAAGTTTGAAGAAAGTAGGACAAGACAACAAAAAGAAAGAAAGTAAAGAAAATGCTTCTCCATGGATGGTTCTCCTGGTGGTGCAAGAATAACTAATCCATGGGTTATGACTCACTTAGCAAATGTTCCCGAGTGCGCCAATGTCCTCTGCTTTTATGCACTCCGATCGCTGTGGGAAGCATATCTCAGCAACCTTCTTCCCTTTGGAAGAAGTTTGTCATCATCTTTGACGACGATGTACTCTCGCAGCTTGCCGACCTTTAACATCTTCTCGGTCAGGTCGTGAAGTGCCTGTCAGGTCTTTGTACGTGATCGACGTCTCAATGATACTCACAATAGTGCTCCTTGTTTCTGCCTGAGAACCTTGACTTGAGTGAGTGAGGTCTCTTGATGTCCGGTTGCCTCTGAAGTATCTGGAGAGCTTCCTGCATAGGAATGACCAATTAAGTACACTCATCTTGAAGGTCATCATATAGAGGACAACAATCAGGAGTAGCTTGTGTGGGTGCTGGTTGGTATGTAGGTGGTGGTGGATGGATAAGTGCAGTTTGAGGTAGGGAAGATGGATGTGGCGGCCTCATCAGGTGGAAGTGTAGAGGTGGAGGCGGGCGCTGATGATAGACATTCTTCTCCCAAAGCGCTTGCTGAGGAGAGTCATTCTTCTTCTTCTCCCGAGCAGAAGAGTTATCTCCCCTTCACTACCGAACCAAGTGAGTGAGAGAGGAGACAAACTCTGGATTGGTTGCTTCACCCTCGGTGAATCGGTTGGTTGTCTCAATTAGTTCGGTATAAGAACTTGGAGGTATTCGACTGATCTCGAACTTTAAGTTCTGTTCTTATAACTCGCATGTTACAATTACTTAATACATTGAGGAATTCACATCGTGAATTTTAAGAATTTTCTCTTAAAATCAGTCAACGTAACAACCAAGAGTTTCAGTCACGCCATGCTTGATTTGAAAAAAGCATTTGCGGACCGCTCTTTCGTTTCTTGGAGATAGTAGACCTCAGCAAAAACTCCTTTAACCCTTTAAAGGAAGTCATTGATCCCGGTGGCTACTGAGAAAACCATTTTTTGGTCTTGCCTTCAAAAGTTGTTGACAAAATTTTGCATCGAATCCTATCGAAGAGGGTCTGAAGAAAGATAGGTTCTTAGAAAGCTTGCAGATGGAGCGTTAGGTCTCCTCTTCCAGAAAACCTAGGGAGATGTGGTTCTTTGAAACCAACTGGGACTGGTTCTCACCTGATGATCTTTGCTCTTCCTCTGAGGCGATTTCTTCTTCAAAGTTGAGAGCATGCGCAAACCCTGGAACGGTTGCTACTCTGAAGAACTCCTACCTAGTTCACACGACCTCATCATGACAGTGTTGAGGGGATGGTGGAAGGTTTAACATTAGGGGTCGTCATCCCTTGGGCGCACATTCTTACTTGCTCAAAGAGCTTCTTTAAGGTTGACATCATCAAGTTGAATTCATCCCACCTTATGAATTCATCGTCTTATTCACGAGTTTCTCTGGGAGAACTCATCTTCCCGTGAATGAACAGTTCACCATCTGCCCTATCTAATGGTCGCGTGTTGAACTGTTGATGCAAAGAATGCCTCAACTCCACCACACCTCACATGGGTAGTTCGGATACAAAATTTTAGGGCAGCTCAATTTGAAGGAGAAAAGGGTGCCCCAAGCGACGAGGCCGAACTTCCCGCAACGAAACCTTAGTTGAGGGTGATCTTATTAATTGAATGCTCGGATTACATCATGTTCAGAATACGTGTGAAAAACAATAAAAAACATCCTTTTGAAGAGAGCTTGCGGTCTCAGAGGAGTGGTCTCCTAAGCTGCTCTTGCGACTTCAAAAAGGAGTCTCTTCCCAAACCGTTTTTTGCATCCTCCAAGGAAGTGTCCGCCCAAGCCGCTTCTATAGAGCTCACCCAGATAACTCAAGTGAGATCTCCCCTCTGGGAGTGCTCGCGGTCACGCTCTGTTGTTCGTCGTGCCGCGAGATCCCCCCTCTAGGAGTGCTCACGGACTCGCACTTGGATTCGTCGTGTCCGCGAGATCTCCCTTCCGGAAGTGCTCGTGGGTATGCTCTGGTGTTTGCCATTTCCGTGAGATCTCCCCTCTGGGAGTGCTCGCGGACACGCTCCGGTGTTCTCCGTCTCTGCGTGATCCCCCCTTCAGGAATGATCCCGGACACACTTCGATGTTCGACTTGTCCGCGAGATCGCCCCTCCCGGTGGGTTCACGGACACGCTCTGGTGTTCTCGCAACGAACACCTTAGTTACAGGTGATCTTATTAATTGAATGCTCGGATTACATCAAGTTCAGATTATATGTGGAAAACGATATAAAACAGCCTTCTGAAGAGAACTCGCGGTCTCGGAGGAGAGGTGGCCAAAGCTGCTCTCGTGACCCGCAGCACAAGGCAAACATTAGTTGCAGGTTGTCACAGGATTCTAGTTCAAGGCGCAACCGTGACCATGATTTCATGCGTGGATGACACAATATGCCACATGTTGAGGTGGTAATGTGTCAAAGAGGTTGAAGACTTGGGTGTGAGAGCCCTTTGAACAAGTATGACTCCACACTCAAGTGGATCGTGCACAATGAGAGCATGTCAGAAATTAGGCTCAAGCATAACCATGATATTATATGGCGAAAAAGGATACAGAAGACTCCAGAACTTTGGAGAGAAGTCTTGAAGATGATAGAAGATTCTAGGATGATGCGGAGTCTTCCAGAAGATTCTAGAGTCGCGTAGAAGACTCTAGAATATTTGGAATAATGTAGATATTTCTAGAATATTCTAGAAGGGGGTAGAGTAATCTAGAATATTCCAGACGAGTGTGGAACCTTCTAGATAACTCTAGATGTGTATAGAAGTATCTAGAATGGTATGTAGTTTTGTAGAAGTTTGAAGTAATCTAGAATTAGCTAGAATACTTGAATGTTGTAAATTAGTGTGGAGGCTTGTACATAGCCATAAGAGGAGTATAGAATTGTATAGAAGAGTCTAGAGTAGAAGGTTTCTAGAGTGTTCCCTTAGTTGAAGGGAAAACCCCTTGGAGGCTATAAAAAGGGGATGCATGTTCATTTGTAGCAATCAATCAGAAACCAAGCAATTCGAGTAATAAAGTTTTCTTACACACTCTTGCTCTATTGTTTTCTTGTTCACTCTTTCTAATTGCTCACTTACTCATCTTGCCACGATCAAATGTTTGAAGAGACTGACTTAACTAGTTGCGAAGGGGCGCAAGAAGGAGCTAAGGCCGCACGCGACATTGTCAAGGGGACAAGTCCATGACAGTATTAGAACCAGGTTCACTCAAGCTTGTTGTTCGTGCTAAGGAGTAAGATGACTTTCGAAGGGAACAACACGTCAAGCGTCATCAATGAGTGCGGCGTGGCGGCCGAGGAAAAAATGGGAAAGAAGAAATCCAGGAAGTTGAAAGGCTCATGACTAAGGCAAAGAGGAGCCACTTGATTGCACGGGCATCAAGCATGGTGCATGAGGTCGTGAGGATCAACACCCCGTTCGCCGATTTGGTGGAATAGGAGTCCATGGAGGATGGACTTCCCAAGGAGATGTTGGATGATCGTACCACCAAAGCTAGCGATGATCAACTAATCCAGAAGGCAAATTTCCCAACCAAGCTGAAAAACAATTATGAAAAGATTGGAGAACTGGAAACATGCTACGAGAAGGAGACATCATAAGGTGATTTTGATGATGAAGGTCCCCAGCCGAAGGGCTTCATAGACCTTGGGATGAGCGAGGATGGACTTCCCAAGGAGACGTTGTCAGGCTTCCCGCAACACAAACCTTATTTGTAGGTGATCTTATTAATTGAATGTCTGGATTACATCAAGTTCGGATTACTTGTGAAAAACAATAAAAAACAGCCTTCAAAAGAGAACTTGCAGTCTCCGAGGAGAGGTCGACTAAGCTTCTCTTGCTACCTCAAAACGGAGCCTCTGCCCAAGCCACTTCTTACGGCCTCAAAGGAAGTGCCCAAGCCGCTTCTTGCTAGCTCGCCCAGACAACTCAAGTGAACTCGTTCCTCCTTGCTTCCTTCCTCCTCCCCTTTCTGGTCTGGATCTGGACAATATTTATATAATTATATAAATCAGGGGTTGCCCGAACGGACCGGCTCAGGAATCTCGGGTTGCCTGTGAGGGAGGCCGAGCGATCACCGAAAGCAAGTCCGCAAGCACTTTTGGAGGGGAGATCTCACAAACACGGAGAACACCAGAGAGTGCACGCAAGCATTCCCGGCGGGGAGGTCCCGCAGACACGGTGAACACCCGAGTGTGCCCGCAAGCATTCCCGGAGGGAGGTTCTCGGGGACACGACAAACACCAGGGCGTGCTCGCGAGCACTCCCGGAGGGGAGATATTGTGGACACTTCGAACACCGGAGCGTGTCCGCAAGCATTCCCGGAGGGAGGTTCTCAGGGACACGACAAACACCAGGGCGTGCTCGCGAGCACTCCCGGAGGGGAGATCTTGCGGACACGGAGAACATCAGAGCATGTTTGCGAGCACTGGCCTAGGGAGATCTTCCGGATAAGACAAACACTGAAGCGTGTCTGCGAGCACTCCTATAGGGGCGTTCTCGCAGACGCGGAGAACACCAGAGCGTGTCCGCGAGCACTCTCGGTGGGGAGATCACGCAGGCATGACGAACACCAGAAAGGGTCCGCGAGCAATCCCAGAGGGGGGGATCTCGCGGCCGAGGTGAACACTGGAGCGTGGCTGTGAGCACTATTAGAGGGGAGATCTCGCGGACACGGCGAACACTAGAGCGTGTCCACGAGCTATCCCAGAGGGGAGATCTTATGGACACGATGAACACTGAGAGAGTTCTCCCTTGGAGGAGGTGGTCACAAACATCTGGGTAACAGGTCCCGTGGCCGCAAAAGAGGTATCCACACGAATTGTCAGGGAGGAGTGCCGATCAAGCTCGTGGTAGCTTGGATACTGGCCCGCACGGTCTCTAGGTGGCTATCCGCACAGGCTTTGAGGGCTTGTCCACGCAGGTTGTTGTAAAAGATGGCTTTTGGCGCAACTAGCCAAGTGGTTGGGTCTGTGCGAACTCTGGAGTCTGTTCGCGCAGGCATTGTCGACTTCTTGATCCTGGGCTACGAAGATTACGAGCGGTTAGAATAATTGTAACCGTCCATACCTGCTTAAGTGGGGACTTTGTGCGACTGATTGTTGTAGTCATTGTATTTTGGGTAAACAGGCACCACGTCTGGCACCCTCCACGCTTGCTCAAGAGTAGCTTGCCTTTGAGCTCTTTCTGCCATGCATGCCCATTACTCGCACCATGTCTAAAATCCGCTTGAATGACACTGAACACCACCTTAAGGAACACGCAAGTCTCCCCCTACCATGCACGCCATCTTGCAACTCATTGAACCCCGAGATGTTTGTGTCAAGTATTACTCAGTCTTTTCTGACATTCCTAACGACCATAGTTGACTCACATGAGAAGAACTCAAGCAGGAAGATATCAATCGATATGATCAACGTTACTCGGGCACCGCCATCGAGATCCTTAGGCCTTATGTCACACGACCATAGTTGGTTGCTTCATTGATGAGTTGATCGAGCTCATCAATCTTGTCCCTGGTCTCCCTTTGAATCACTACCTCGACTTCTTCATGCAAGGTTTGTAGTTGGACATCCACTCTTTTATTCGGTCTCAACACCAAGTTTTTAATGTCATGGAGGTATCACGAGTGGTCTCAGTGGATTTCATCATTAGGACCCCCTACCAAATCCACTTTTGAGCCACATTCTTCGCTCCATCCAATCACCTCCGACCTACCACCACCCTCCTATACCCACACACATGCTTTCACACCAACACTCTCCACCACTCAAATCACCATTCCCCAACCGCCCAACTTTGTCTTCGACTCCCCATTGCCTCTTCATCCAGGATTGTTATAATCTTTGCAACAAGGGGCACTAATTTTGTTGCAATTAGTTGCACTCTCGTACTCATGATTGTTACATGAAATTGATGCGAGCTATGATTGGGGACGATGGGCCAGAGGTCACACTCTCCGACTTTGAGGACCTCGAGATTCAAGACACCACCCGCCTACCGATGCAGAAGGGCAGCTCTACCAACTCGACCTTACATTTTTCTCCATTGATGACTCATCACGACCCATCCTTTCATACTAGTCGGAGAGCTTCCGGGTCACACCATCCATATTTTGATAGACTGTGGGGCGACCAATAATTTTCTTTCTGAGGATCTGGGAGCTCAGCTACACCTTTGGATTGTGTCATCACTTATCTCTGACTCACTGCCCTCGCGGGGGACGAACAAAGCAATCCTACAATCATTTTATGCCGCCACCTTCATCTCCTATTGGATTTTTGTTTACAAACTTCTATGTTCTTCCAACGCACGGTATTGATGTCATCTTGTGTTAGGAATGTAATGGAGAATAATAGAGATTAGACGGGGAGAGAGAATTTGGGATTAGGGTTTAAGAGGAAGAGAGGGGAAATACCTGAAGAGTTCTTTCATGCTCTGGCCAAACAAGTCCTAGAGGTATTTGTACCTCTGGGCCAAGAGCCCCCATCCCACATGTGAGTTGAAACCACACGTTCCGCCCCAAGCCGCCCCGGTTTAATTGGAGGTGCTGAAATTTTAAGTTCAGTCCTGTTTTGTGTTGCCTCCTTCCGCCGATCCGCGTATTGCTGACCCGTGAACCAGTTGTTATGTGGGGTCATAACATTCCCTCCCTCATCAGCAGCCAGCTTGTCCTCAAGATGAAACTCTGGATAAAGTTTTTGTAACTCGAGCAGATCGACTCATGTGTTGTTCCTGCTAATAAGTTCTTTCATTTTGCGAGGATCTCCTGGTGGTATTCGGTACCGCGCTTCTTCTTTTTGGTGAGCAGTGCCTCCTCTGGGAGCGGTCACGGTTCCCCACTGTGGGTTGCTTCTGGCAGGGTGGGGCACACCTGTACCGTGACCCCGATCCTATTTTTCGGCAAGGATACATGGAAGGTCAGATGTATACACGATCCCTCCCGCAGAGCCAACGCATATGCAACTGATCCCACTCTCTGAATGATTTTGAAGGATCTATAATTGCACGATGATAACTTCTAGTTCGTCTTTCGAGACACGGAGGTTTGCTTGTATTATTGAAGCTTGAGGAAGACCTCATCTTCTACTGTGAACTCTCGTTCTGTCCCGTGTTTATCTTCTTGTACTTTCATTCTATTCTAAGGGGACATGAGATTTTCATGTATAAGGGCAAGAGTACGATCCTGATCACGCAACTCATGATCAACAACTGGTAGTGTTGTTCCCCCCTGGTTCATATGCCCTCAAGGTCAGGGCAGAGCGTCCGTACACAACTTCAAATGGAGTAAGTTTACTTGCAGTGTGGTAGGAGGTGTTGTAGCTGTATTCGGCCCAATGAAGCCAACGGGTCTAGGTGCGGGGTGTGTCCATCATAAAACATTGAAAGTACGTCTCGACCCCCCAATTAAGCACCTCCGTCTGTCTGTCTGTTTGTGGGTGGTGCTCATGCACAAACGAGTACCCTGTTGCCAGAATAGCTGCTTCCAGAAGTTGCTCAGAAACACAGGATCCCGATCCGAGATGATGACACGAGAAATGTCGTGAAGGCGGACTATCTCTCGCACAAACAAATCGGCCACTGGCTCCCTCGTATAGGGGTGGTTCAAGGCCAAAAAATGGTCGTACTTGGACAACTTATCCATCATGACTAGGATAATTGTCTTCCCTTGAGATCTCGGCAAGACGCTAGTGAAGCCATAGAAACCGTGTCCCAAATTTATTATGGAATATCCATGGGGGGGGGGGGGTAAGCAGACCCGCTGGAGACGTTTCGTATTTTTGTCGCTGACATATCTCACACAACTGCACAAATCGCCGAACACGTTGGCCCTTCTAGAATGCGTTGGCCCGTACCCGCTGAATAGTGCGGAGAACGCTCGCATGTCCCCATGTCTGCGATGAAAGAAATTTGTGCAACATGATATTCCTTGGTGATGAAGAGGGTATGACCACCCTGTCGTAGTAGTATAAGTGTCCATTCTGTAAGTGAAACCCCAGATTGGTGGTTTGCCCTTGTTGGTGCGACTCCACAATTAGGCGCAAGTCTGGGTCCTGAAGGATCTCCTCCCGTGTGTCGTCTAAAGCCCCAATCAGTGGCCCTGATATGTGGTGAAGTGCCCCCTCTGGTATGTGGGACAGTGCGTTTGCCACCGCATTCTCCTTCCCTTATTTGTAGACGATCTCGTAGTCGTAGCCCTGCAACCTCATCACCCACTTCTGCTACTGAGGAGAGGTCACCCGATGCTCCAAAAAATGATCCCGGCTTTGGTGATCAGTTCGTTCCTTGAAGTGTCTCCCCAAAAGGTTTGGTCGCTACAGGGTCACGACATGTATAATGGCCAACATTTCCTTCTCGTAAGTAGATAAGCCTAGTGTTCGTGGTGCCAAAGTCTTGCTGAAGTAGGATATCAGACGCCCCTCTTGCATGAGGACGACCCCAATCTCCACGCCTGACACATCGGTCTCCATGACAAAATCCTTAGTGAAATTGAGTAGAGCTAACACTAGTGTGGTAGTCATCGCTGTCTTGAGAACCTGAAACGCCATCTCCGCCTCCTCTTGCCAGCTAAATGCATCCTTGTGTAGCCGTTATGTCAACGATCATGCTACTTTTCCATAATCCTTCACGATCTGGTCGTAGCCCGTCAGCCCTAGGAAGCCGCGAAGGGCTCAGATCTTTCCTGGCTGGGGCCGCGTTTGCATGCTTTCAATCTTCTTCGGATCGGCCTAGACTCCTTGTGCTAAGACTATGTGATCCAAATATTCCACCTCTTCTTGTCCAAAGGAGCATTTGGAGAGCTTGGCATAGAACTGGTGCTGATGGAGGATCACAAACACTTGATCCACATGTTTGTGGTGCTTCTCCCAACTAGCGTTGTTGATCAAAATGTCATCGAAAAATATCAATACGGACCTGCGAAGGAGGGGCCGAAAGATCTTGTTCATCACCTCCTGGAACGTTGATGGTGCGTTGGATAGTCCGAAATGCATCACGAGAAACTCGTAGTGGCCGTCGTGTGTCCGAAAGACTGTCTTGTAGATATCTTCTTTATTCATCCTGATTTGATGGTATCCCGAGCGCAAATCCAACTTCGTGAACAGGCGTGCTCAGTGTAATTCGTTTAACAGCTCTTCTATCATGAGAATGAGAAACTTGTCCTTGATGGTGGAACTATTCAGGGCGCGGTAGTCAACGCAAAATCTCTATGAGCCATCTTTTTCTTCACTAGAATGATGGGTGAGGAAAAAGAGTTTGTGCTCGGCCTGATAATTCCCGCCACTAGCATCTCCTTAATGCTCCATTCTATTTTTGCCTTCTGTATGTTTGGGTAGCGGTATGGTCAAATGTTAGTTAGCTTAGCTCCTTCCTTGAGGCTGATTTGGTGGTCTCTAAATCTCTATGGAGGAAGTGTGTGGGGTTCCTGAAAAATCTCTGAGTATTGCTTTAGCAAGGACTGCATCTGCTCTGGCACCTCGTGTGGAGAATCTGGTCGCGACGCAAGCTCGATGATCACCGCCATAGAATCTTCTTGGTCCCACAATCTTTGTAGGCATCGAGGACAAACCTCCTTCATGTGTGAGGTTTTGAGTCCATTCAGACGGTAGTCCTGCCCACTCGGAGTAAACTCCATAGTCATGTGGTGTCAGTCCAATGTTACCTTCCCTAACTGTTGTAGCCTTAATGGGTGAGGTTTTGAGTCCATTCAGACGGTAGTCCTGCCCACCCTGAGTAAACTCCGTAGCCATTGGACCCCCAGAACCATGTCAGACCCCTTGATGGGCAACAAGTAAACATCCAACCGACACAAGTATACTTGCACTCGGAGTTTCACCCCTTCATGATTCCTTCACATTACAGCTTGTTGTCATCGGCTACCATAACCTGGAAGGCGGCGTCGCGGTTGACCTCAAGGCCCATTCTCTCTGCAACTGCGGGGTTGATGAAGTTGTGTGTACTACCACTGTCAATCAAAATGGTCACTTTCTGTTGGAGGATCCTCTCGGTGATTCACATAGTTAGTGGTGTGGTCTCTCTCTCCATAACCTGGATGGATACACTGAACTCAACCAGATCAGGGTCTTCTTCCTGTTCGTCTCCCTCACCAGCAACTCCCCTTTCTTCTCCTTCTTCCCTCAGCATGTATACCTGTATCATCTGACATTTATGTCCGGGGCCGTATTTCTCATTGCAGTTGAAATACAACCCTTTTTCTCGTCATGCCCGTAGCTCGGGCCATGCCAATTTTTAAACTGTCGCCTTCTCTGTCGCAGTTTGTTCCCTTTTGACCATTGGCGGGTTCGTCGTATTCTTCTCATTGGCCATGGGTGCCCTCTGTCGGTGAAAGCGCTCCTCTTGGATTCAGGCCAAACTGATGGCGTGGTTCAAGCTGCGCGACATGTACGCGTAAACCTCGTCCTTAATGTTCTTGTTCAGATCAGAAGTAAAACAACTCAGGAGTGTCCTCTCCTTCCATTGCACTTTATTCGCCAGCCTTTCAAACTTCGTACTTTACTCCATTATTGCGCCCCTCAGCCTCAATTTCTGTAGAAGGGCCTCAAAATCTTCATACTCGAGGTGCCTGAATCTGGCTGTTAAACCGTCAACGAAATCGGTCCAAGGGGCATAGTCACGCCCTTGGAGGAACCACTAGGTCCACTAGAATGCCTCATTTTCAACTCGTCGCCTCCTTTGAATTATGGATAATTCATGTGGCTCCTTTTTGGTGGCATGTAGGCTCTTGGATTCTACTGGTCGTGTGCTCCATACTCCTCGCCGAGGTCAAGAGGCCGTCAACGCTCTGTCAACCAATTTGGGCATCCTCCTTCCTCTCCGTGTTGAAAGTCGGGCTTGGTAGCCGCCAGGGGAGGTCTGTACTCCCAGCCACCGCATGTCTTGCTGTTTTCGGCGTGTCCCCATCCCTTATGGTTAGACAGAAGCCCATCCCAAGGTGGGTAGACCATATACCTAGGTCGCTGGTCTATCAGTTCCTCTCGTCCCCTGCCGAGTACCCCTGGTGACCGGATCGGCCCCTGGTGAGTGCTTGCTTCCTCGTTCACCATTGCTTTGCCCTTGATACTTTGAGACAACAAGCTATTGATCTCCTCCATACGAGCATCAAGTTGCTCTTCTAAACATTTCTTTGACGCCCTTAATTTTTCTTCGATGACCATCACGATATCTGACACCTGGTGTAGTTCTCCTCTAGAGTTGCTAGCCTCGTAGAGTTGCTAGCCTCGTGGATTCTTCCTGTGAGCGAGTCACCATAGTGAAACTCAAGGGTTTAGATAAGACAACAACCGACTTCGAAGCTAAAAGGGATGCTATCAGCAGACGATGTCGGTGCCGGGAGATCGACGAGGCAGTCAGGCGCAGTCGACGAAGCAATGACGGATGGGTTGCTTCGTTCGAAGAATGCAGAGCTGATGAGGCAGACGATCAAAGCAGACGAACAAAGGATGTGGAGATATCGTTAATGCAGTCGTTCGAAGCAGTCAACCGACGTTGTTGATCGAAGGATGCAGAGATGTCAAAGCAGTCGCTCGAAGCCGACGAAGATGAGGTCGACGATATCGTTTGAAGCTGACAGTGAGGTCGAAGCAAATAAGCAATCGTTCAAAGCCGACAATCGAAGCAGTCAATTGAAGGATGCGCCGTGTCTGATGATGGGAATGATGCTAGAACGTAGCGGCGAGGGCTGGGGAAGATCCTCTGATACCAAATGTTAGGAACGTAATGGAGAATGGTAGAGATTAGAGGGGGAAGAGAGAGTTTGGGATTAGAGTTTGAGAGGAAGAGAGGGGAAATACCTGAAGATTTCTTACATGCTTTGGCTGAACAAGCCCTAGAGGTATTTATACCTCTGGACCAAGAGCTCGCCCCCCTCCATGTGGGTTGTACCCGCTGGTTCATCCCCAAGCCGCTGCGGTTTAATTGGAGAGGGCTGAACCGGCATGTTCAACTCTTTTTTGTGTTGCCTTCTTCCGCCAACACGTGTATTGCTGACCCGTGAACCGGTTGTTATGCGGGGTCTTAACATCTTGGGCGTCACGTGACTTCAGTCACTTGGGGACACCCATATCAGATAGGTCCAATAGACGTCCTTCATTTGGCACAAGCAACTACAGACATTCAAGATGACCAATTTTCTGCATCCTCCATCATTCTCCTCTCACCCCAATTTGACCCATGAAACTGGGTTTTAATGACGTGTTATCATCATGAGCACCATAATTAGCCATATCCCATGAAACTGGGTTTTAATGACAATACTGTACCTAAGATTAAGGGGATTAGATAATGAGTTTATAAACTTTGAAGATCTGCCTTTTGGTTGTGCAAAAAAAGTGGTCAATATTGGTGTTCTTACTATAATTATAACTTTTCTAAAGGATGTTTATTTATTGTGCCTTCAACTTCGTTAAAATGGTTCCTTACTGTTTTTTCTTTTGCTTTTATAGGGATTCTAAATGGTAATTTTTAATTTCTTACAGAAGCAATAAAACTAGATCTTGAGTTCAGAAATGCTCTTCAGGTTCCAATTTCTATTTCTGGCATTTCACTTATTTGTGATCTATTAGCAAAATCTGATGACACAGAGAATGGTACACCCACCCTTCTTCATGCTTGTAGTTCAGTCAGGTACTTTCTTGACTTCCTAATGTTTTTTTATATTAAACATGCAGATGAAGATACATCTATTCTTGAACATAATGATGAACTAAAAGAGGCTCCTAGATGTAGGTACTGTCTGTTTTGACTGAATAGTTTCTCAACTGGAAACTTTGGTTTGTCACTTGATTTTGAATTATGTGACCTTCGTGTACTGATTTCCAAACTTATTGGAGTTTGTCATTTTTGGTTGTTGCAGAAGAAGAATGGGTGATGCTTCATCTCTTGTCTTATCGGAGTTCGATCTGGTTCTTGGTGGAGGTGAGGCTAAAAGGGTAGGTCTTGTATATTGTTTAAATATTTCTCATCTTTGACCCATCCTTCTATATTCTTATGTACCAATCGTTTAGGTTTTTGATTCAACTAATAGAAGAAGGGTAGAATAAATTGTTGCTTGAAGTTGTGAAATTTGGAAACATTGAAAGCTACACCCATCATTTTCTAACATGAGTTGTGACAGGTTTTTCTTTTTCCATGAATCTTCTATGTAGGACCTCCTTTTTCTCGTGATAAATTATTAGAAAATTTTAGTGGATTTCTGTTGTTTTCCTTATAGATTATATATTTTCTATTATATTTTTTTGATATATATCAATCACATTGTTTCTCCTAGCATTTTCATTTCTACCACACAACTGATACAGTTTTTTTTTACTGTCCAACAGTCAGCTCCATACAACATCGTCAGTCTAATAATTTAGAAAATATTTATATCTCTGTTCTATCGTTTATGTATCCTCTTATTGCATAGTACTTCCAAGATACTTCTTTATCTTAGCTACCCAACCTTAACTCGAGATTATATTGTCATCAGATCCCTATTTTTCTTGATAATTGGTCCAAGTTACTTAAATATATCACACTCAAAGCTGATTCTTGAAGTAAATCTATTCTGATTGAAAATGTATTGGTCAGTCACTTTAACAGCCACTTCTAATATTGTTTAGTTACTACATTATGCATATTTTTGATCCTTCAATATACTTTGACATGCACCGTTCTTTCTTAAAGCATGCCAAATCAAATCTCATGGCAGTTAGCACAATCTTTAGCATAGCTTTTGATCTTAAATGTTGGCACCAAGAGGACTCCTCTTGGGTCATTTCCTCGAAGTCCTTAAAATTCCATTTAGAAGACTGGTACACAATGATAATATCAAATTTCCTTATGAGATGTAATGATTTAGCATAGGGGGGACACTGAGCAACAGCCTGTAGGTACTATCCGTCGGAAATCTGTGGGTTGCTACATATTTCTTCTTCCAGCGTTCCAAGGACTAGCGACTATCTCAACCACCATGCCAAACAAAGTGCAAGTGTGTATTTGGGGTTATCATGACAATAATTTGTTTAGGCATACAAATCTGCTATAAAACTCATAATTAAGCTTCTTATATTCTATTTGAAATATACAGTATAATAAACTATAGGCAGTGCCTACCTATTTGCCTGTTCCTCTTCTTCTACACCAAATACTAGCCCGTGCAAAGAGCTTTGCTGTCCCTCCTTTCTTTTTTATTTCACTCGAGCCTTGTTTTACCCCTCCTGTATGTTATTTTGTTCTTCAATCCAGCGTTATCAAGTAAAACCACTTATGATCTGATTAGTAATCAAACTATCTTTGTTGACTCTTGGGAATGTATGGTGATATTGTGAAGGAAGGAACAGTTTCTTATTGAGGGATGATCGAATGGGAAAAGAGATGAAAGTGTCGAGAGATGCAAATGAATTTGTCATAACACTCTCTACTGGGCCTAGAAGATTTTAACAACCACCCTTCAATAAAGGTGTGAGATCAAAAACTTAGAATTTAATAAAATGACCATAGTAGTATAAATCTACCAAATGTAATAGAAAAATTAAATATGGTATTGTACATGAATATCCCCAAGAAAAAAAGGGGATTTAACTAGTTGAAGACGTAATTTAAAATGAAATCAACATACAAACCTTACAGCCAACATTCCCTTAAGTGCACAGCAAAACTCTATTGGCACATCGTTCCCTGATCCCAAACTAATACCCTGAAAATTATAAAATCCACGGGTGTGAGTTGCCATGCAAACTCCGTTGGTAACCTTCATTAAGTAAGTTAATGAACGACAGGGGCATGGAGCAATGAGCATGCATTATGCCAACAAAGTGGTACAAATAGTAGAGCATGTTATGCATCAGAATTGATATTATTGAACAGTTGTATGAAACATATATGTGCTACAAAAGCATGGCAAAGAAATTAAAAAACGTTCTTCATGGACTCAGCATTTGGGATACAGTATTGATTGTAGTCGATGTTTTTGTTTTCTTGGTTTGTTAATTTTTTAGAGGGAATTTTTTATTACACTTCCTCTAGTCCTATTTCATTCTCCTTTTACATATGTTGGCAAAATGCCCATAAATAGTTTAGTTCTTTGCATTTAATTTAGCCCACGTATAAATGGTTCATTAGGCCATCTCTCTCTTAAGCTCCTTTAGTCACACATCTTAGTTTTCATTTTTTGCCCCTCCTATCTATGTAAGTAGTTTCTTGTACATCAGAATATATATATATATATATAGAGAGAGAGAGAGAGAGGGAATATTTTATTTGCCACTTTATTTATTCTCTATACTTTTGATTTCCTATATGGTATCAGAGGTAGCTGTTTCTATGGACCGGATTCTCTGTGATTGAGTGTTTGCTCTCGCTCCTCTCCTCTCCGGACATACATATTGTTTTCTTGACCGCACCACCTCCAGACAATTTCCTTGACCGCGGACTCGCGGATCTCCCTTGGCCTCCTTTCTCGCATGGCTCACATGCTCCCCTTTATAGCCATGGACTTTCCTGCCTTTTTTTCTATGCCCGCACAAGCTCAGAGAGAGTCTGCTTCAGTCGTTGTGTCTGCCCTACCTCAGCCTTGTCGTTGTGACCTCAATCCTTCAGACCGCCAACATCTTTGTTGCGGCCTCCTCCGCTGAAGACGTGCTCATTACCTCTAGCGTCCTCTCGATTAGAGCCCGTGCAAGCTACCTTCATTCGATTATGCGCACGCTGCCTGCTGCAGCTTCTTTCCCAGAGCCCATGCTCGCTGCCTATGGAGGGCTCCTTCCCAGCTCCCGTGCTAGCTAGCTGTTGTTGCCTCTCTGTCTCTCTATATGCGGGCCCTCCTCCATCGACTGCTTCACTATGTCCGCACACCCTCAATGTCTGCCCACACTGTAACACCCCTCCCAGTTTTACAATAATCAGCCATCCGGCCGGGTCAGCGATATAAAGAGGACTAGAAAACAGTATTAAAACTACTATGTAGCAGGTAAAAGAAGCAACTACTAAGAATTTTAAAACTTACAACGGAAGCTAAGAAAGTAAACTAAGGACAACCACATACCTCATATCTGGATTCACAGATATGAGGTATCACAATAAGAAACTGTTCCTTCCTTCACAATATCACACATACATTCCCAGGAGTCAACAAAGATAGTTTGATTACTAATCAGATCATAAGTGGTTTTACTTGATAACGCTGGATTGAAGAACAAAATAACATACAAACCTTACAGCCAACATTCCCTTAAGTGCACAGCAAAACTCTATTGGCACATCGTTCCCTGATCCCAAACTAATACCCTGAAAATTATAAAATCCACGGGTGTGAGTTGCCATGCAAACTCCGTTGGTAACCTTCATTAAGTAAGTTAGTGAACGACAGGGGCATGGAGCAATGAGCATGCATTATGCCAACAAAGTGGTACAAATAGTAGAGCATGTTATGCATCAGAATTGATATTATTGAACAGTTGTATGAAACATATATGTGCTACAAAAGCATGGCAAAGAAATTAAAAAACGTTCTTCATGGACTCAGCATTTGGGATACAGTATTTATGGACTCAGCATTTTGTTTTCTTGGTTTGTTAATTTTTTAGAGGGAATTTTTTATTACACTTCCTCTAGTCCTATTTCATTCTCCTTTTACATATGTTGGCAAAATGCCCATAAATAGTTTAGTTCTTTGCATTTAATTTAGCCCACGTATAAATGGCTCATTAGGCCATCTCTCTCTTAAGCTCCTTTAGTCACACATCTTAGTTTTCATTTTTTGCCCCTCCTATCTATGTAAGTAGTTTCTTGTACATCAGAATATATATATATATATATATAGAGAGAGAGAGAGGGAATATTTTATTTGCCACTTTATTTATTCTCTATACTTTTGATTTCCTATATGGTATCAGAGGTAGCTGTTTCTATGGACCGGATTCTCTGTGATTGAGTGTTTGCTCTCGCTCCTCTCCTCTCCGGACATACATATTGTTTTCTTGACCGCACCACCTCCAGACAATTTCCTTGACCGCGGACTCGCGGATCTCCCTTGGCCTCCTTTCTCGCATGTCTCACATGCTCCCCTTTATAGCCATGGACTTTCCTGCCTTTTTTTCTATGCCCGCACAAGCTCAGAGAGAGTCTGCTTCAGTCGTTGTGTCTGCCCTACCTCAGCCTTGTCGTTGTGACCTCAATCCTTCAGACCGCCAACATCTTTGTTGCGGCCTCCTCCGCTGAAGACGTGCTCATTACCTCTAGCGTCCTCTCGATTAGAGCCCGTGCAAGCTACCTTCATTCGATTATGCGCACGCTGCCTGCTGCAGCTTCTTTCCCAGAGCCCATGCTCGCTGCCTATGGAGGGCTCCTTCCCAGCTCCCGTGCTAGCTAGCTGTTGTTGCCTCTCTGTCTCTCTATATGCGGGCCCTCCTCCATCGACTGCTTCACTATGTCCGCACACCCTCAATGTCTGCCCACACTGTAACACCCCTTTCCAGTTTTACAATAATCAGCCATCCGGCCGGGTCAGCGATATAAAGAGGACTAGAAAACAGTATTAAAACTAGTATGTAGCAGGTAAAAGAAGCAACTACTAAGAATTTTAAAACTTACAACGGAAGCTAAGAAAGTAAACTAAGGACAACCACATACCTCATATCTGGATTCACAGAGTCACTAAACATGAATAGAAATGAAATGACTGAAAATCTGAAATAACATTATAAGTCTGATACAAGACATATAAAACATTAACAAGGTACATTGTGCACAACTACATGTATATGCTGAAATAGAGAAAACTGAAAGTGGAAGCAACTACAAACTGACTCCACTTAACGCTCAACCTAGGCGTAGCTTCCCACCTGGGTCACCTGTAAAAACATTGCCCACGAGAGGTCAGAGTAAGGAAAAATAACTGCTCCTAGTGACACTAAAAACATTTTCTCATATGATGAATGCATGTCTTTAGAAAATAGTTTGGTGCATTCAAAATATTTATGCTATATGTTATGCATGCCTTCGCAATACTTCCCTGTTAATACACCTACTGGTTCCATGTTCATGACTTTCAGTTCAATAACCCAAGTCTCGACGTTCACTAACTAGTGTACTGTCTCACGTCAGGTCTATACTTGAGTTTTAAGTGGTTTCTAGTCTGCACATCTACTTGGAAGGCTCTAGGCAGAGTAACTCCTAACGCACATCTGAAACTGATAACCCGAGACCATCTGACGAACTCAATTGTTCTATTGTCGCGCGGACACGGTCTCGAATCTACTAACTGTCTCAAAGGGAAGTCAACTCCCAAGACTATACTGCTCATAGGGTACCATATGTCTTATGAGAAAGGTAGTGCGCCTTTACCTAGCACAAAAAGACTTATGACTTATGTGTGCTTACTGACTTTTTTGGTCTGATGCTACTCTGCTTGGGACATCTCTTTTGGTGTACTACTGAGCGACCCCTTGACTTTCTCGTGATCGACTAGAAGGGACTTTCACGCCCTTGGTTGGACAGATTCCAAGCTTATGTACACAGGTAAAGGTTTCTTACCTAACGTTACTGTTCATGGTCTGACTACTTTGGTCTTGGAGAAGGGTGTCATCCTACACATTTTCCGCGACCGTTTTCCTACCACCACACTTTTCTATGCATGGTCACGATGCTTGTACAAAACCTACACATGCGTATACAAAATACATTTCTTGCTATGTCTAACTAACAGGAATTAGGTTTCCTTACCGTGGCGGTGCGGCGCTCGTACACTCGGCGCGACTTCATTTGTTTTTCCGAAGGAAATCCGACTGCTGGGGACATTCAGAACCTTGCCCCGAGGCCACCAAAATCCTGCAAACCAAGTCAACCCTAAATTTCACATTTTTCCCTTAGGAGTTTCGTTGGAAAAATTCCAAAAATGCTAGGGTAACCCAAAATCAAAGACTAACATAGTGTATTACCTTTACGTGGGAGGGATTGATGCTCTCAATGCGTACAACTCAAATTTTGCGGTGGACTCCGTACTCCGAAACCTATTTAGGGCAAAAGGAAGAAAACCTAGTTTAAATTAACTTCCAAATTGAAGGATTTCCATGAAAGAATAGAGACAAAGGAGAAATAAACTCACTGGAACCAAAATGTTCAACTTCCACCGGTTAGGGTTGAATCCGGTTCTTCCACGGCCAAAAAAGGAAGAGGAACACCACCGGAGCCCGTAGAGGAAGGAGGAGAAGTCGGTGATGAGTTATGGAGGGGGATGGGTCGTCGGCTAGGGCAGCGGGGAGCGTCGGGCATGCGGATCGGCACTTGCGGGTGACGGAAATTGTCGGGTGTGGTTTGCGGCTTTTCTCCCGTGAGAATGAGGCTTGCGGGTATTAAAACTATCGGGTGAGGGGGGTTTGGAAATTAACCGCATGAGGTTTGGGGTGAGACTTGCTATTGGCACCCCTAAACTATAAATTTTTGCTATACGCAACCCCCTCCAAAACGCCCTACGCCTCGCAAAATTTTAAAAATCATACAGACAACGTACCTCAATGACGCGCTGCCTCGATCACAATCCGCCGCGACCCGACCCTACAATAAAATAAATTTCGCGTCAAAACTTACTGATGTTACACACACACTCTGATCACACACTTCGGATGTCCACTGACTCATGTTGTGTGAACGCCCGACCTCTGGTGGCCGCCCGACCTCTGGTGTCTGCCCGACATTGCTCCTCGTCTGAAGCCCTACCGCTAGTCTTTGTGTTTGTCAACCCCTCCTTGGTGCCCTCTCCTACTGTGGTCGCGCCTAATCCTCCTTTAAGCCCTTCTTTCTCTTGGGATGATGGGAACGGATACTGCTCCTGCTTTCTCGACACTTTCAGTCCTTGCTCTGGCTTCTCTCTCTGATGCTCGGGATGAACTACAAATTACTACTATCTTGCTTTTCGACATGAAGAACTTTATGTAGTGGGTGCACTCATTGCGTGATATTCTTCTGACCAAAGGTTTACTTCATCATCTCACTTGTGCCTCACTGCCTCTCCAGCCGTGCCAACCGAGCAATGACTTCGTGATGACGTCCGTGTCCAATCATGGATCTTGAACTTTATGGATGTTGAACTGTATCAGATGACAATGTATTATGAGATTGCCAAAGCCATGTGGGATAAGCTTCACTCTCGTTACTCCGACGAGGACATCCTCTAGCACTTATTAGATATCTTCCTCGCCCTTCAACATCTCGACCCCAACGCAGATGGGGATCTCACTTCCTATATGGCTCAATCTAAGACCCTTATAGAGGTTTGAATTCAACAGCATCCCCAACTCGGTATTTAACTGCTCAAAGGGCTCAGAAGAAAGCTGTCGGTATTGCCTTATTGATGGCGCGCAGGCGCAGGTTCCTTATCTCCATAGTGTCCGAGCACACATTCTCTCATCTCCTACTATCCCCACACTGTTCAATGTTTGCTCTATATTGCTTGAGGTGACACTGCCACCTGCTCCTCCGATACCTTCTCCTCCAGTTCTACTGCATTGGGGCTCTAATCACAGGCTTCTGCCTTCTCCTACTTTTCTTGGCCGCTCTGGTTTTGAGGTGGTGGGCGTGATGACCGAAATCACTCTAAGGGACAGACCTCTCGCCCCTGTACTTTTTGTGGTCGGGACGGCCATACTGAGGCAGTGTGTTTTAAGAAACACGATTTTCCTCTGCCACATGCTACCTCCCTACCTCATGCCTCTCCTGTTGTTGATGTTTCTTCCACTTACCGCTCCGACTTCGACACCTTACGAGAGGAACTCTAGCTTCTTTGCGGGCTAATCTCCCGTTCTTCTACCTCTGGTTCCTCCGTGTCCAATGAGGGTATCTCATGCCTCTCTCATATTCCATCTTGGATTGTGGACTTTGGTCCCCCCAACCACATCACTTCACAGAGGCCCTCTCAGTACTTGAACTCTCTATGTCCAAAGTTCATCACAGTGTCTAATGGAGACCCTACTCATGTTACTGGTTATGGCAATGTGTTGTTAACCCCCTCTCTCTTGTTGTGCTCTGTTCTTCATGTTACTGACTCTCACTTTAATTTACTTTCTGTTAGCTGTCTCACACAAGAGCGTGACTGCTTAATCATTTTTTCCTCTTCCTCCTTTGTTATGCAGGATCGACAAACATGAAATTTCATTGGTTAATGGAGGCTTTCCAACAGGCTCTACATCTTGGATCTCCGCGCTTCCGCTCTCTCCGTCAGCTCTATCGATTAGCACCACCATCTTAGTCATGCTCCTCTCTTGATCCTCTAGAAGGATCTCCCCGATTTTCATTTTTTTCTTTTGATTGTGAATCATGTATCTATGTGAAACAACATCACTATGCTTGGAGCGTTACTCCTTTTGATTACATTCTCATATCTGAGGCCATTACAAAATTGCAATTATGTCTGGTTATCGCTACTTTATTACGTTCATTGGTGATTATTCATGTATGACTTGGTTATATATGATGCGTGATCGTTCTGAGCTTCTATCCATTTTTTGCTCTTTTACTACAGAAACTCAACACAATTTACCTGCACTATCAAAGTTCTTCACACGGATAATGCTCGCAAATACATCAAACTTGTTTTTCAGGAATTATGCACCTTGTTGAGCATCATCCACCAAACCTCATGTGTTTATACTTCCCAACAGAATGACGTTGCTGAGCGTAATAACCACCGCCTTCTAGAAGTTGCTCGGTCTCTTATTTCAGATGCATGCCCTCACTACTTATTGGAATTTTTCTGTCTCCGCTGCTTGTTATCTCATCAATCGCATGTTCTCGTCCATCCTCAAATTTGTGACGTCCTTCTCTTTCTTATTTCCTGACCGCCCTCCATTCCCCCTGACTCCATGGGTCTTCGGCTGCGTCTACTTTTTTCCTCATCTTGGTCCTCTCATTGAGAAGTTGTCGCTTTGTGTCACTCGCCGCATGTTTGTTAGGTATTTGCGCACCCAAAAGGGCTATGTATGTTACTCTCCCTCCACTCGGAAGTTGATCACGTTTGCTGATGTAACTTTTTTGGAAAACCAGTCTTTCCATCTATTTGTACCCACGTCAACGCCCCCTCCTGATCTCCCACGCCCTTTTATTTCTACCTACTCTCCTTTACCACCTTTACTACCGACCCCACCGCCTACCTTGGCTCCTCTTCTTCATGTCTACTCTCGCCGCTATCCTTGATCTGGTGCCCAACAACAACCCCTGTATACTACTGATCCTCCACTGGCTGTTGATTCGACAACAATGTCCACCGTGCATCCTCTCTCGAATTGTCTTGCACCGTCTCTCCTCAAATGCACGCAGGTTTGCAACCTCTCTGTCTTCTATCCTCCCCCCTCCTCTGTGCAGGAATCTCTTCAACATCCCGGTTGGCGGGTGTCAATGGTTGTGGAAATGGCTATGCTTTTGGGGCAATCATACGTGGGACCTTGTTCTCCTTCCTCCTAATAATTCCATGGTTATCTATAAGTGGGTCTTCACCGTCAAGCATCATCCTGATGGGACGATCAATCACCTCAAAATATGCATTATTGTGCACGATTTTACTCAACAACACGGCCTTGATTAGAAGGATACCTCTCCTGTTGTCAAGCTCATTACCGATCAGATCTTAATATCTCTTGTTATCCATCGTCAATGGACTCTTCGCTATATCGGGTCAACATCAAGCACACTTTTCTTAACCCGATCTTGTGGAGACTGTATAAATGCAATAATCTCCTGATCATGCAACCACGAAGGAGTCATTGGTCTGCCATCTGAGGAAATTGTTATATTGCCTCAAACAGTCTCCACGGACGTGGTTTGACAAGTTAATCAGATGGTTCGTGATTGTGGCTTCACCCGGGGCTCGACAAACTTCTCCATGTGTTCCCGTCGACGTCCATTAGGAACAATGATTCTTCTGGTCTATGTTGATGGTATTTTTGTCATGGGTGATGATCTTCCTGGCATTATTCAAATCAAGAAACACCTTGCCTCTCAATTCCAAACTAAAGATTTAGGTCAGATCTGGTACTTCTTGGGGATTGAGGTAGCCCGATGACTTGATGGTCTTGTCATGTCTCAACGAAAATATTTTCTTGATCTACTTCATGATGTCAGCTATTCTGGGTGTAAGCTTGTGGATACACCCATGGATTCTAATCACCATCTCTGTGCTCATGGGTCGGACTTTGATCAACTTCTGTCCAATCCGGAGTATTATCGTCGCCTTGTTGACAAGCTTATCTATCTTACTATCATACGAACCGATATATCTTTTATAGTCAGTGTAGTCAGTCACTTCATGCATGCTTCGTAGACTTTTCATTTTCGGGCAATCAGACGTATTATTTGATACTCGAAGAATGCTTCAGGTCCAGGATTGGTGTAGAAGACTTCCACTTCTCCGTCTCTGATAACATACTATGATGCTGATTATGTTGGATCCCTCGATGATCGTTGGTTCACCAGTGGTTACCACACATATTTTAGCGGAAATTTGGTTACCATGCGGAGTAGGAAAAAAACTGTTGTTGCCCGCTCCTTTGTCAAAGCAGAATATCGTTCCATGCCCGTCGTCTTAGAAATCACATGGCTAGAGAGTCACCTTACTTATTTAGGAGTCAAACTTCTATCACCGATTGTTCTATACCCAAGCTGCTATCCATATTGCTATAAATCCAGTGTTTTATGAGCACACTAAACACATCAAAGTCCACATCATTTTGTCCGAGAAAATGTTCAACTTTGAATATTGATTTTACAACATGTTTCAGCTGCGGATCAAGTTTCAAATGTTCTTACTAAGGGTCTTGCCTCGCTCACTATACTGGCAGTGTCTTTACAAACTTGGTGCCTATGACTTATATGCTCTAGCTTACCGGAGAGTGTTGGAAAATGCCCATAAATAGTTTAGTTCTTTGCATTTAATTTAGGTCATGTATAAGTGACCCATTTGGTCATCTCTCTCTTTGGCTCCTTTAGTCCCACATCTTAGTTTTCACTCTTGCTCCTCCCTCTATCTATATAAAGAGCCTCTTGTACATGAGAATATATATATATTAGCATCTTCGAACCGGCTTCGCCCGTTCTCGATGCGTCACTGCGGGCTGCGCCCGCATTCCAGTGGCTTTTGCCACCCCCGACGGTTATTTAAATTTTAAAATTAAAATGTCTTTTAAATTTCATTTATTACAATTTTTAATATTTTTTAAATTATTAAAGCAATAGAATTATTTATTATTAAAAATAGAAAAAACAACTGCCCAGGGGCGGCCACGCGTTCCCTATGCCGCCTCCGGTGGCCTGCCCAACGCCCACTGGGGGGGTTCATTGGAGGCCGGCGAACCCCCGGTGGGCGTCGGGCAGGCCACCGACGGCGGCATAGGGAACCTGTGAGATCGACATTTTTGGCGGAACCTGTTGTCGGGATATATATATATATATATATATATATATATATATATATATATATATATATATATATATATATATATATATTAGCAACTTCGAACCGGCTTCGCCCGTTCTCGATGCGCCACTGCGGGCTGCGCCCGCATTCCAGTGGCTTTTGCCCCCTCCCCCCGACTGTTATTTAAAATTTTAAAATTAAAATGTCTTTTAAATTTCATTTATTACAATTTTAATATTTTTTAAATTATTAAAGCAATAGAATTATTAATTATTAAAAATAGAAAAAGCAACTGCCCAGGGGCGGCCACGCGTTCCCTAGGCCGGCGAACCCCCCAGTGGGCGTCGGGCAGGCCGCCGACGGCGGCATAGGGAACCTGTGAGATCGACATTTTTGGCAGAACCTGCTGTCGGGATTTCAGGAGTTGGAGAGAAGCTGTTTTTGGAGGAATGGATATTGGCAGTCCCGATCCTTTGAATTCGACGGCCATTCTTTGAATCCTCCTCATCCAACGGTCCAGATCCAACTTTTGGTGTGCTTTCAAATATGTATATTGTTTTATATAATAAATATATATAGAGAGAAAGAGAGAGAATATTTTATTTACCTCTATTTATTCTCCGAACTTCTGATTTCCTACAACATAAGAAGTGTTTTTTTTACATCGAGACACACTTCATTTGTTTATTTAATCCACCTTGTCACGGTTGTGTCTTGAGCTACAAGACCATGACAACCTGCTCTGTTTATCATTCATATTGTTCTACTTGTCCTGGTAGACCATTTTCCTTCTATTACATCACCTTTGCATTATACTATTCATCAATATCATGAGCTTTATTATTTCACTTATTTTACCACCGTGGCTCTTGCACTTGGTCTTTTCTTGGCACTACTTCTACTCATTGAGATCCCCAACATACTTGTAACAATCTGAACCTAAATCTAAGGTGATATTATCCGCTTTGGGTCCACCCCTCACGGTTTTGTCCTACAAAGGGTACCTCATCAGAGAAGGAATTTTTCCATTATAATCCTGGTTCATTATTCCCAAATTTGGTGCTAGACTAACCAAAGTCATTTCAATCATTGGCATACACAACAATTGTCGATCTCACAAAACACTTGATCGTCTATCATCACAATCATTTGACGAGTACTGATCTGTGATCATAATGATTGCTCAACAATTCTCAACAATGCTCAATGATTTAAGTGTCACAATCATCCACCATTCAAAAAGATTTTTTCCTGAAACAAAACTCAAACAATGAGGGAACTTGATCCAAACCCAACCGAGAGACTAGATCTGATACCATTTGAGGACCCCGAATCCAAATCTAGTGAGGCATTGCCCGCTTTGGGTCCACCCACCATAGTTTTGTCCCACAGAGGCGTACATTAGAGAAGGAATTGACCCATTATAAATAGTTTAGTATCTTTGGGCCCAAATTTGATGTGCGATTAATCAAAGACATTCAAATCGTCGACCTACCAAGGAATTGTCGGCCTCATTGCGTCTTTGACGACCATCACAGAACACTCGATAATTATCTCTCGACGATCAGCAATCCTCAGTAGTGTTCAATGATTACACTATCACGCTATGAGGATGTTACTATGCCTGAGGGACTGACAATTATAGATGATGGGTTGAGAGCCTTGGACACTCTTATGCATGGAATCTTGTATTTTTTTCTCATTGGACACATCCTATCAGTTGCTGAGTATACCAGATTAAGATGTTAGATGATGATGCCATTAATAGGGGTATTAAATTCAGATTAATTGCTATAGATTTTCTTCAGCAATTTGGCGTTGATTATGATGAGACATTCACTCTTGGATGACTACCATGTGGGCGATGCTAGTTGTTTCTTCTGTTTGTTCCTAATCCATTTCATTGATTGATGTGAATTATGACTTTCTTCATAATGATTTGTCTGTGGGTATCTATATGATACCTTCTCTATGTCCAAAGTTCATCACAGTGTCTAATGGAGACCCTACTCATGTTACTGGTTATGGCAATGTGTTGTTAACCCCCTCTCTCTCGTTGTGCTCTGTTCTTCATGTTACTGACTCTCACTTTAATTTACTTTCTGTTAGTTGTCTCACACAAGAGCGTGACTGCTTAATCATTTTTTCCTCTTCCTCCTTTGTTATGCAGGATCGACAAACATGAAATTTCATTGGTTAATGGAGGCTTTCCAACAGGCTCTACATCTTGGATCTCCGCGCTTCCGCTCTCTCCGTCAGCTCTATCGATTAGCACCACCATCTTAGTCATGCTCCTCTCTTGATCCTCTAGAAGGGTCTCCCCGATTTTCATTTTTTCCTTTGATTGTGAATCATGTATCTATGGGAAACAACATCACTATGCTTGGAGCGTTACTCCTTTTGATTACATTCTCATATCTGAGGCCATTACAAAATTGCAATTATATCTGGTTATCGCTACTTTATTACGTTCATTGGTGATTATTCATGTATGACTTGGTTATATATGATGCGTGATCGTTCTGAGCTTCTATCCATTTTTTGCTCTTTTACTACAGAAACTCGAACACAATTTACCTGCACTATCAAAGTTCTTCACACGGATAATGCTCGCGAATACATCAAACTTGTTTTTCAGGAATTTTGCACCTTGTTGAGCATCATCCACCAAACCTCATGTGTTTATACTTCCCAACAGAATGACGTTGCTGACCGTAATAACCACCGCCTTCTAGAAGTTGCTCGGTCTCTTATTTCAGATGCATGCCCTCACTACTTATTGGAATTTTTCTGTCTCCGCTGCTTGTTATCTCATCAATCGCATGTTCTCGTCCATCCTCAAATTTGTGACGTCCTTCTCTTTCTTATTTCCTGACCGCCCTCCATTCCCCCTGACTCCATGGGTCTTCGGCTGCGTCTACTTTTTTCCTCATCTTGGTCCTCTCATTGAGAATTTGTCGCTTTGTGTCACTCGCCGCATGTTTGTTAGGTATTTGCGCACCCAAAATGGCTATGTATGTTACTCTCCCTCCACTCGGAAGTTGATCACGTTTGCTGATGTAACTTTTTTGGAAAACCAGTCTTTCCATCTATTTGTACCCACGTCAACGCCCCCTCCTGATCTCCCACGCCCTTTTATTTCTACCTACTCTCCTTTACCACCTTTACTACCGACCCCACCGCCTACCTTGGCTCCTCTTCTTCATGTCTACTCTCGTCGCTATCCTTGATCTGGTGCCCAACAACAACCCCTGTATACTACTGATCCTCCACTGGCTGTTGATTCGACAACAATGTCCACCGTGCATCCTCTCTCGAATTGTCTTGCACCGTCTCTCCTCAAATGCACGCAGGTTTGCAACCTCTCTGTCTTCTATCCTCCCCCCTCCTCTGTGCAGGAATCTCTTCAACATCCCGGTTGGCGGGTGTCAATGGTTGTGGAAATGGCTATGCTTTTGGGGCAATCATACGTGGGACCTTGTTCTCCTTCCTCCTAATAATTCCATGGTTATCTATAAGTGGGTCTTCACCGTCAAGCATCATCCTGATGGGACGATCAATCACCTCAAAATCTGCATTATTGTGCACGATTTTATTCAACAACACGGCCTTGATTAGAAGGATACCTCTCCTGTTGTCAAGCTCATTACCGATCAGATCTTAATATCTCTTGTTATCCATCGTCAATGGACTCTTCGCTATATCGGCTCAACATCAAGCACACTTTTCTTAACCCGATCTTGTGGAGACTGTATAAATGCAATAATCTCCTGATCATGCAACCACGAAGGAGTCATTGGTCTGCCATCTGAGGAAATTGTTATATTGCCTCAAACAGTCTCCACGGACGTGGTTTGACAAGTTAATCAGATGGTTCGTGATTGTGGCTTCACCCGGGGCTCGACAAACTTCTCCATGTTTTCCCGTCGACGTCCATTAGGAACAATGATTCTTCTGGTCTATGTTGATGGTATTTTTGTCATGGGTGATGATCTTCCTGGCATTATTCAAATCAAGAAACACCTTGCCTCTCAATTCCAAACTAAAGATTTAGGTCAGATCTGGTACTTCTTGGGGATTGAGGTAGCCCGATGACTTGATGGTCTTGTCATGTCTCAACGAAAATATTTTCTTGATCTACTTCATGATGTCAGCTATTCTGGGTGTAAGCCTGTGGATACACCCATGGATTCTAATCACCATCTCTGTGCTTATGGGTCGGACTTTGATCAACTTCTGTCCAATCCGGAGTATTATCGTCGCCTTGTTGACAAGCTTATCTATCTTACTATCATACGAACCGATATATCTTTTATAGTCAGTGTAGTCAGTCACTTCATGCATGCTTCGTAGACTTTTCATTTTTGGGCAATCAGACGTATTATTTGATACTCGAAGAATGCTTCAGGTCAAGGATTGGTGTAGAAGACTTCCACTTCTCCGTCTCTGATAACATACTATGATGCTGATTATGTTGGATCCCTCGATGATCGTTGGTTCACCAGTGGTTACCACACATATTTTAGCGGAAATTTGGTTACCATGCGGAGTAGGAAAAAAACTGTTGTTGCCCGCTCCTTTGTCAAAGCAGAATATCGTTCCATGCCCGTCGTCTTAGAAATCACATGGCTAGAGAGTCACCTTACTTATTTAGGAGTCATACTTCTATCACCGATTGTTCTATACCCAAGCTGCTATCCATATTGCTATAAATCCAGTGTTTTATGAGCACACTAAACACATCAAAGTCCACATCATTTTGTCCGAGAAAATGTTCAACTTTGAATATTGATTTTACAACATGTTTCAGCTGCGGATCAAGTTTCAAATGTTCTTACTAAGGGTCTTGCCTCGCTCACTATACTGGCAGTGTCTTTACAAGCTTGGTGCCTATGACTTATATGCTCTAGCTTACCGGAGAGTGTTGGAAAATGCCCATAAATAGTTTAGTTCTTTGCATTTAATTTAGGTCATGTATAAGTGACCCATTTGGTCATCTCTCTCTTTGGCTCCTTTAGTCCCACATCTTAGTTTTCACTCTTGCTCCTCCCTCTATCTATATAAAAAGCCTCTTGTACATGAGAATATATATATATTAGCATCTTCGAACAGGCTTCGCCCGTTCTCGATGCGTCACTGCGGGCTGCGCCCGCATTCCAGTGGCTTTTGCCACCCCCGACGGTTATTTAAATTTTAAAATTAAAATGTCTTTTAAATTTCATTTATTACAATTTTTAATATTTTTTAAATTATTAAAGCAATAGAATTATTTATTATTAAAAATAGAAAAAACAACTGCCCAGGGGCGGCCACGCGTTCCCTATGCCGCCTCCGGTGGCCTGCCCAACGCCCACTGGGGGGGTTCATTGGAGGCCGGCGAACCCCCCGGTGGGCGTCGGGCAGGCCGCCGACGGCGGCATAGGGAACCTGTGAGATCGACATTTTTGGCGGAACCTGTTGTCGGGATATATATATATATATATATATATATATTAGCAACTTCGAACCGGCTTCGCCCGTTCTCGATGCGCCACTGCGGGCTGCGCCCGCATTCCAGTGGCTTTTGCCCCCTCCCCCCGACTGTTATTTAAAATTTTAAAATTAAAATGTCTTTTAAATTTCATTTATTACAATTTTAATATTTTTTAAATTATTAAAGCAATAGAATTATTAATTATTAAAAATAGAAAAAACAACTGCCCAGGGGCGGCCACGCGTTCCCTAGGCCGGCGAACCCCCCGGTGGGCGTCGGGCAGGCCGCCGACGGCGGCATAGGGAACCTGTGAGATCGACATTTTTGGCGGAACCTGCTGTCGGGATTTCAGGAGTTGGAGAGAAGCTGTTTTTGGAGGAATGGATATTGGCAGTCCCGATCCTTTGAATTCGACGGCCATTCTTTGAATCCTCCTCATCCAACGGTCCAGATCCAACTTTTGGTGTGCTTTCAAATATGTATATTGTTTTATATAATAAATATATATAGAGAGAAAGAGAGAGAATATTTTATTTACCTCTATTTATTTTCCGAACTTCTGATTTCCTACAACATAAGAAGTGTTTTTTTTACATCGAGACACACTTCATTTGTTTATTTAATCCACCTTGTCACGGTTGTGTCTTGAGCTACAAGACCATGACAACCTGCTCTGTTTATCATTCATATTGTTCTACTTGTCCTGGTAGACCATTTTCCTTCTATTACATCACCTTTGCATTATACTATTCATCAATATCATGAGCTTTATTATTTCACTTATTTTACCACCGTGGCTCTTGCACTTGGTCTTTTCTTGGCACTACTTCTACTCATTGAGATCCCCAACATACTTGTAACAATCTGAACCTAAATCTAAGGTGATATTATCCGCTTTGGGTCCACCCCTCACGGTTTTGTCCTACAAAGGGTACCTCATCAGAGAAGGAATTTTTCCATTATAATCCTGGTTCATTATTCCCAAATTTGGTGCTAGACTAACCAAAGTCATTTCAATCATTGGCATACACAACAATTGTCGATCTCACAAAACACTTGATCGTCTATCATCACAATCATTTGACGAGTACTGATCTGTGATCATAATGATTGCTCAACAATTCTCAACAACGCTCAATGATTTAAGTGTCACAATCATCCACCATTCAAAAAGATTTTTTCCTGAAACAAAACTCAAACAATGAGGGAACTTGATCCAAACCCAACCGAGAGACTAGATCTGATACCATTTGAGGACCCCGAATCCAAATCTAGTGAGGCATTGCCCGCTTTGGGTCCACCCACCATAGTTTTGTCCCACAGAGGCGTCTCATTAGAGAAGGAATTGACCCATTATAAATAGTTTAGTATCTTTGGGCCCAAATTTGATGTGCGATTAATCAAAGACATTCAAATCGTCGACCTACCAAGGAATTGTCGGCCTCATTGCGTCTTTGACGACCATCACAGAACACTCGATAATTATCTCTTGACGATCAGCAATCCTCAGTAGTGTTCAATGATTACACTATCACGCTATGAGGATGTTACTATGCCTGAGGGACTGACAATTATAGATGATGGGTTGAGAGCCTTGGACACTCTTATGCATGGAATCTTGTATTTTTTCTCATTGGACACATCCTATCAGTTCCTGAGTATACCAGATTAAGATGTTAGATGATGATGCCATTAATAGGGGTATGAAATTCAGATTAATTGCTATAGATTTTCTTCAGCAATTTGGCGTTGATTATGATGAGACATTCACTCTTGGATGACTACCATGTGGGCGATGCTAGTTGTTTCTTCTGTTTGTTCCTAATCCATTTCATTGATTGATGTGAATTATGACTTTCTTCATAATGATTTGTCTGTGGGTATCTAGATGATACCTTCTCCTGATGTGCCTCATTCTTCTAGTCAAGTTTGCCATTCGATAAGCCTTATATCATGCAAGTTAACAACACTTGCATACAAAGTTTGAGATAAAAGATTTTAGCCCTTTTCATTATGTCTTTGGCTTGGTGGTTGAGCTTTCTTTTTGTTGATATTACTCTCATAATAATTGTTCATTGATGGGATATCTTTTAGAGCAGATCTTACCGATACTTACACACTGGTTATGCCTCTTGAGTTGACTATCAAGATGCTCTTTGATAACGGAGATATTCTTCTGGATCCTTCTCTGTGATCATGTTTAAACCTCTAAAATCACAGTTCTAAATTTATTAGACTGTTCTCTTTTTTTGTGATAACATGCGATGGTCATGTGTATCTGGTGTTCTACAATAATTTATCTTCTTTTGCTTCAGGTAATGCTGGAAGCTACACCGAGAATTGAAGGAGTGCTGAAAATACTTGGAGTTAGGTGGAAGTTGTCAGATCTTGTTGTTGGCTATCATTACTTTGAGCCTAATACAAAAAAGAAACAGAAGAGAGGGAAACGAGTAGCTATGAATTCTTCTGGAATAATACTTAGTTTTATTGTTATCAAGGTTGCTGCTTTTTATCTGGCATTTTAGCCTTCTTCCCTGCACTCTACAGATGAAAAATAAATCACTAATTTCTGTTTTTCAGGGTTTGCCAAAACTTGAAGGTTGTATTAAAAACCTACCAGGAACTACATTTACAGGTGACTTGAGGCTTCTCAGGATGGAACTCAAGAACCAATCAAAATTCTTAGTAAAGGTATTTCTAGCATAGATTGGACTCATATTTATGATAGGCTATCTACTGAGGCCTGTTCAAGCTTATTTATACATTAGCACGTTTCTCCAATATAAAAAACATAGAAATTTACTCATTTCTCGGTCGAATCAAAACCAACTTGGTCTTTTTTGAGTTGAATTTCAAGCAAGAATGTCAAGCTTGAAATGAGTTCCTGATGTTGATTCAAGTTGGAAGAAAACTAATAGTACTTGTATTTCATACATAATATAAAGAAACCATAAGGTGGTCTTATTTTTTGATTTAGTTATATTATAAGAAGCTATGCATTCAAAACATATCCCTAATGTTATTTTTGTTGTAATTTGAGTCTCTTAATGACAATTGATTTGTCTGTGTGTGTTATTGCTTATGATAGAGCTTTCTATATTCTTTAAACTTATGGTTTGTTTGGCGTGGTCATGAACTCGGTGATTGTGAACCGTCGTTTGTAAACATCCGACCATTCCCCTGGAACCAGGTCTGTGCTTAAGTTTAAAAAGTTTTTTTTTGCCGCGGTGGTCGTAAAAATTGGTGTGTCAAATGAGTGTTTTATGACAGTGACATTTTTGTCCGAACCCACCCCGGCAATAACAGTGTGCCAAACAAACCCTTAGTCTACGAGCCCACTTAATTTTTTAAATGTGTTTGATACGGTACATTACGAGTTCTGAAGCTTTTTCTTATTGTACACTTATTTGTATTTTCTGTACCGTTCTCTTTGTGAAGATTAAGTTTGCCTTGCTTAGAAAAGCGTGGACTTTGCAGAACATGAAAATGGCAATCAGTCAGCCCAGATTCTTGATTCCTGGGAACTTGGAAGACTTGAACATGGATTTTCCGAACTGTCTTGAGAAGCAGGAAAATGCTATAAGTATGGGTACTTCGGCTAATGGTCAAAAGTTAAAGAACCTTCTGTTTATTTTCCCCAACGTGAGTAGGCAAAAATTAAATTTGTTTTTCCTGTTGCACATACTTAGGTGCACTTAATTTCATTAATGGTGTATAACGTCATCAGATTTCCCACTGCAGGATGTCACTATAACTGAGGACACTACATTTTGTTGGCCTCTCTGGTTTCATACTAGTTGTCCTGGAAAGATTTCCTTGTTTCTTTCTATATATTATGAAGTGGAGAGTTATTCTAGTGACATGATCTATAGAACTTTGCGCCTGCATTATTACGTCGAGGTAATATTAGCATAAGAATACTGTATTTCTCCTGTTTTGGCATTTTTTTGAGCATGTAAAAACAAATAATTTGCAGTTCTGAAATCAAAATGATTAAAAAAAGTTTCACTCATTTGTCCCATATAAAGATGTTGAGCTCTTCACACTTTATAAACCTATTTTATTTATGTAATGTTATCAAAATACCTTGTGATTTTAGTGGCTTGGTTAGATATAGAAACAAAAGTCCTGTGGAAATCCTATGCTCGTTGGAAATCCTATGCTCGTTTGTGTGTTTTAGCCAGTGCTTTGGATGCTGAATGAAGGAAGAATGGTTTTGTGCACATAAATCAAAATGGATTCTTGGGTCTGCCCTCTCTGATGTCTTTGGCTTTGATTTGAGGGCATGATTCCGCAACAAATGTGACGGTATAGGGGGCCACTATTTCAGTGGTATCTGTGAGCAGCCATTTTGTACATTTATTGTCAAAGTTAGGTCTTTATCCTCTGAGAGGAGTCACTTTGTGCATAGTGCCAAAGGTTAGGTCTGCTTCGAATCTTCCCCCGCCCATACCCCCAGTGATTGGGAACTATATGGGTTCTGTTGTTTTTTTTCTATTTATGTTAGGGTCATTTGCTTAGACCTCCCCTCTAATTTTGAATAATTAGAGGTACCTTCCCTCTGACTTGCAAAAATTACCAAAACTTCCCCTCAAGTTTACATTGTTAACGTACTTGTACTGAGAAGTTTTTTTTTTCTTTTTTCTGTACATGCATGTTAACAATGTAGACTTGGATGAGAGCTTTTGGTAATGTATGTTAACCATGTAAACTTTGATGAGAGGTTTTGGTAATTGAAAGATAGAGTGGAAATCTTTGTAATTATGCAAAGTTAGAGGGGAAGTCCAAGTGAATGTTCTTTTTATTATTTGGAACTTACTGAGATCTTCACGGTCAAAATTTTGGATGGCTAGAATGGGTTTTGGTTTCTTCAATAGTACCTTGAGGACCTAGTGGTGATCTGTATAGCCATACTTCCTTGTAGAAAGTCGAAGTTCATAATCTTGAAGAATTGAGGGCCTATCCTTTCTACTTATCTGTATACCAATACTTTCTTGTAGAAAGCTGAAGTTCAATTTTTGAGTAATCATGTTTTGGCAGGTATTGCCGTCTTTGGATGTGGCAATCGAAATAGCTCCATGTCCATCAAAATTACAGGAGTTCCTTGTGCGGATGGATATCGTGAACAGGACAAGTGCTGAGAGTTTTTCTATGCAGCAGTTGTCATGTGTTGGCGAACAGTTGGAAATTTCATCACTGCCTGGAAATGAAACTATTTGCCCCTCAAAGGTTTTGCAAGCCGGCCAAGCATTATCTTGCTTTTTTAAGCTGAAGGTATGTGAACTATATTTGGCAATAGTACTGTTGCATAAATTTGTTAAAACTCAAAAGCCTAGTGAAACAAGGTCAGTGGTTTTAGGGTATCTTGTTTTTAAGAGCAAGAAGTTTTGAGAGTTTGCAAGTCAAATACAAAGTGGCTTTGAGTTCATTATTAATGTCTTTGTATGATATTGTCTATTTGTTATGGATGGCGTCTGTGTTGACCACCATCAGAGCAAGGGTCACGCAAGGTCGCGACACGTCTATTCACTTTAATTACTAGTTTGCTCTTGGGGGCTTATTTAAGTGACTTTTATATGAACATTATTATCTTTTTTATCAAGAATATTGAGTCTAGTTATTTTTTTGAATATTGAGTCTAGGGTCGGCCAAGGTTGTTTTCTTGAATCCTTCTCCTTCCCCTTCTCCTTTTCGGTGACCCTAGGAAATTTCTAGTGATAAGAGTATCACTGCAAGATTCCAACAGAAATGCATCCTGGAAAAAATGTTTAAGCTATAATTAGCTGTGAAGAGAAAAGAACTGAGTATTCTTCCTTCTGAAATCTGGTGGAAAACCCAAAAACTCTCTCTTAGTTTTGTCTAGGGGATTGAGACTACTTTTATGTGTACTGGTTTTTTATTTAATCAAGAGGGAGCATAAATCTCAAATGAATCCTTGATCGGGGGGAGGTCTTTGTGCCTTTTTCAATTGGTAACTAAATGATGGAATAACACATCTCTTGAACTTTATCAGGGGCACTTGGTTTAGGTAAATTGGATACCCAACCCTTCTTGACTCAATTTTAGCTAGTATGAATTAGTGGTTACTGGTTAAGCTATTATCAGATTGTGAAATGAAGAAGTGAATAGTTAGCTCTCATTAGTTGAGACCCTTGCTTGTTTTTGTTATATATAAATTTTGTGCTTATTACAAGTTTACAACAGCCACATGGCCTAATACTACTTACAAGGATACATCAAATTAACTCCTTGACATTGCCTTACAATTTTTTAAAAATAAATTTATAGTCATAAAACAGGTTGGTTGAAGTGGAGAGGCGCATCTGGGATTTTATGTGATTGTAAAGTACCATTAAAACTTAAAGGCATGTTTTACTGTACTGCAATTAGACAAGCGATGCTCTAAGGTTTTGAATGTTGGGCAGTGAATTATGTACATGAGCAAAAAATGGGAGTTGCGGGAATGAGAATGCTTAGGTGGATGTGTGGACACACGAGATTGAATAAAATTAGGAATGAATGTTTCAGGGTTAAAACAGGAGTGACACCAATTGTAGAGAAGATGCGAGGAACTCAATTAAGATGGTTAAAACATATACAAAGGAGACCATTAGAGGCACCTGTTTGGCATTGTGAGATTTTAGCCACTAGGCATGTTAAACGGGGGAGCGGTAGAGCAAAAATAACTTGGAATGGGACTATAAGGAAAGACATGATGAACTTAGGCATTAGTGAGATTATGACTAAAGATAGGCACAATCCCGACAACCCAAATCCATGCCGACCCTACTATGATAGGATAAAGGCTTGAGTGTTGTTGTTGTTGTAAAGTAAACACACTTGTATTAGTCTAATAATATCATTTTTCTTTTGCTTTTCATACATGTAAATTGATTAGCATATTAAAAGATCTTTATTTTCTATTTTTTTACAAATTTCTTTTATTTGTAATAGACCCTTCCCTAATAATTAATATCACTGACGCATACCAAATGTCTGACTCTAACCAAAATGGTGTGGGTACAAGTAGATATAGGCAAAGTTGTTTTGGCTAAATTGACAAGAAATTACTCAAATTCATGCCTTGGCGTCTTGGCCAAATCTTAATGGTTGGGAGATAAAAGACTATTGTTTAAAATGCCTAGTGAATTGCAATAACATAAGTTATGTGGTACATTCTGTGAATGCTCGTTAGCCAGTGTCACAATTGAATTGATTGGTCAAATTCTCCAATTTAACTGCAACTAATCCTGGTTGCAAGTATAGAAGTGGAAATCGAGAACTCTCCAAACCAATTCCCTCAGGGAATTCTCTCCTCCAAAAATATTTCTCCTTTCGTACTTCGACATCTTAAAATCATGTAACTGTTGGAAATCTCACTTGCCCCGCATGACACTCTTTCAATGATAATGCACGCAATCCGGAGGCACTAGTGATGGACGTCTACTCACAAAAGGTGCATAAGAATAAGGGACAAGAAAGGTCCAAATCTAGATCAAATTTCTTCAATTGCAAGGGGGAGTTGCGACCATAGCATATTTTCTAAGATTATTGAACTGGTTGAGAATCGATTATATGTCCCTGCACCATATATGCGTGATAGGCTAGCTCTTGAGCCTATGGGAGGAAGGGTACGCGAAGACAATCTCCGCAGGCGATTTGTCATGCTTTCTTGAGTTTAACGGGGCGCAAGAATTTATCCTCACGTGTTGGGGTCGAATGAGCACCTTGAGCTATAAATATGGCCACCCCGAAGGATAGGGGGAGCGTTATATCCGCTAGGACTTCATCACTCAAACAAGAGTTGATTGTCACGCCAGTACATTGACCGAGAATCGCAAGCTAAGTGAGGATTGCCTGTCGCAAGCGGGACTGAAAGGAACGAGCGTAAATCGAAGGTTCTTTGTTGAGTCTTAGGTCCCTAAAGTGGATCGTTGCAACAACGTATGCGTAATTATGCAAGGATTATCTCGAGTTGGATGCGAGGGTTGTCCTGAGCAAGATGTGTGTTACGATATCTGATCTGTCATGTAGGAGCCGATGTGTTACGCGTGGTACACTATCAATTGTCCTTGCACATGACAGGGCACATCATAACCAATATTTATCTCCTCTCTTCTTGAAGTTTAGAGACCTCTAAACACTGGAAAAGTAGAGGCGCCTCACCCAATCCAGAGCTTACAGGACTGAGGCATCGTTCTGGTTTTTGAATCTTTTCTTAGACCGCCTATTTTCTTGACCATTTTTTTATATATATTGAAATATTAATAATTTAGTGAACTTTTAAATTTACCAAACTAGTATTAACAGTTCTTATTACACAAATAATAACTGTATAATGCAGAGAAGAATGCCAAAGGAAGCGACAAACTAGTAAGTCGTCTACGACAATTGAAGATAATGAGCCCTCGGTCTAAAATGTGAAGGCCGAGTAGAATCGACGCCAACAACCGAAAGAATTAAGGAAGAAAGACAGAGGAAGTATGAAGAGAGTCGAGAGCTATGACAAAACTTGCTCATTCAGTGAAAAGATTTTGTTTTGTTGTCTATTAAGTCACATACGCTCAATAAATAAGTAAGCTTGTCGATATACCGCCGGGATATATCGGTTGATAAATTGATATATCAGGCAACATATCGTTGAATATAGGATCTGATATATTCAAAAAAAAATATTTTGTAATAAAAATATCAGAAACATGTTATTTTGTTCAGAAAATCTTTATGTAGGTCATGTCCAATATCTAGAATATAGGAAACTGAAACAACACCTCCCACGTTACAATAAGTTAGAGTTCTCAACGTATGATAACAAGATTGACCCGTTGTGGTAGTTGATCCAGTGCAAGTAGTTCTTCACTAATCAAAGGACACCAACCATGGACTGGATCTCACTTGACTTCTATCACTTGATGTGAGTGGCTCAGATGTGGTTCTTCTGCCAGAAGACACACATGACTTGGGATGAATTCAGTTTTGTCACATGCACTTCATACTCCTAATTTTGGAAATCCCTTGGGGGATTTGATTACCTCGAAACACACGAGGACAATTAACGATTACTTGGTGAAGTTTACGACTCTCCTCTCGCACGCCCTCAACATCCAGTCTGGGAAAATGTCTCCATCTTTCATTGTGGGACTATGGGAGTGCTTTCGCGTGGACATCAAGTTTGATGGTTTTCCTAACCTCACTACGACGGCTTGGACGTCAAGTTTGATGGACCTACCGACCTCACTGCGGCGATGAACTTGGCCTGAATTTGTGATCAGTGAGTAAAACTGGATAAGGCTGGCGATTACCGGTGGATGCGGCTTCCTCTTGTACACTAGCCCCATCTCATTTTATCCATCACAAATTACTCCGCTTCATTTGTGACAAGATCTATGTATCTGCACCATATGGGTACGATGAGCAAGAAATCTCTCTCCATGCTCTGACAGGACCCACAAAATGAATTCAAGTTGGCATACATGGACCATGAGCTTGAGGGAAAGCTTGATCTGAAGGAGGGGGATGATGTCTCAAGTGATTTGTGGCACTTATATGACAAGAAATCTCGTGATGGGAGGGCGAAGATTCTCCGCATTTATCTATTATTTAGTTCTTGTTTTTTCTGGCATTTTTGTTATTTTTTTATTTCTCGTGATCTCGTTTTATTATATTTCTTTATTTATGCATTGTAATCTTTTATTTTGTTTTATTTTTTTATTTATGTGTTGCAATCTTTTATTTTTTTTATCTTTTATTTTTTTATCTTTTATTTTTTTATCTTTTATTTTTATCATTGTAATCTTTTATTTATACTCGGGTATCTTATGAATCGTGTATGCTTGAATAAGAAGTTTAGTTGGGCATCAAGAGGTCTAGGGCTTTCTCTCACTTCCTCCATCTCTCTCCCTCTCCCTACCCCTATCCCCTAATTGTATGATTTTTGCTCCCTTTGAGACTGAGGCCTCCCTGTCTCTACTTACTCTATTCCCGCTTCCACCCATAACGGCCCCACTTAGGATGCCACAGAAAGTCTCCAACATTTATCTCAACACAAGTTGACACACCCACCGTCTTCCTCTATTGCATCTTACCTTTTGACCTGATCCTATGCCCCGACTTGTGATATCATCCTATATTCGGCTATTAATGTGGAGGTCAAACTTCGGGCTTGCCTAAAGGTGTGGCCTTTTCCTTTTGCCCCAATGAAACATAAACTTTCTTCTGATTCCTCGCTTCATAGAGTTTTTGTAATTCATGCGTATGATATAAATGAAATTGTAGCGTCACATGGTTCGACATAGGTGATGATTGTAGGGTGTAAGGAATCCTTTGGAACTCTTACGAAGTGCAAGTTATAGTTCGATGATTGAAGCTTAGCGATACTCTATAAAGCACAAATGCTTATGGGCATTAGGTTTCGTATTTGAAACGTTTTGAAGTGGGGAAACTCTCAGAAATTCTAAGATATTCATCGCCAAAACTCTTGGAAGCTCTCTTTTAATTTTAGATAGAAAAATTTTTTATACTCCCGGATACTTTCAATTATTACTGAATATGGCTGAGTATGCTCGAAAATGCCCCAAAAATTATGTTTTTTGTGATAGTTACGTAGAAAGACATGTGAAAGAAAATGTATAGAATGATAAGTTGTGAAATTCAATTGGTTACATACTTTTCTTTGTGGCTCCTATTTAGGATATGTTATGTTTTGCAACCCATTAAACTTGTTTGTATTTAATATTTGATATATGAGATATAATATTGAAAAATTTTTCAGAAGATGTGATGTCACACATGTTTTCATATTTTTATTTGTACTTATATTTAAATGAATAAAAATTTCAGAAACGTATCTCGTATCCTAGGTTTTTTTAAAAATCATGTTTCCCATATCTGTATTGTATTGTATCGCTTGTCTCGTCCCCGTCCTTGTGCAACATAGGGGATGAGAACATTTGACCACATTTGAGGTTCGTGAGGATCTAAGCAGCTAAGTTCTCCACAACATTTTGTGGGCACTTCCTTGGGTGCTGGAGCTCAGTAGCAGAGTTCTCAACACCTTCCATAGGTGTGATGATGTGACCGTGCGATGTTGGAGCTGAGCTGCAGATCTTCAACATCTACAAGATGTGGTACTGGTATGTTGGTGCTGAGTGGAAACAATCATTGACAACATCTAGAGGGCACGAGGATCTGACCCTGAGATGTTGGAGTTGAGTGGCAAGATGCTCGACAATATTTAGAAGGCTCAATTGCGCGACCCTAGGATGTTGGAGCTGAGTGAAAACAATCCTCAACATCCAAAAAACGCAAGGTCATGACCCTAGGATGTTGTAGTTGAGTGGAAGGATCCTCGACAACATTTAAAGGGCGCAAGTTCATGGCCTTAGGATGTTGGAGTTGAGTGGAAGACCCTCGACAACTTCCAAAGGGCATGAGGACGCAACCATGGGATGTTGGAGTTGAGCGACAAAACCCTTAACAACATCAAGAGGGCGCGAAGACACGACCCCAAGATGTTGGAGTTGGGCGGAAGAGTTTTCGTTTGAATGTTTTTAGAGCGCAAGGATTGCCTTATTGTTGAAGCAATATCTTCGACAGTCACCTTGGGGATGCAAGTACTGCCCTGCGTACTGCAACAACATCCTTGTCCAGCACCTTGGGGACTCAAGTTTGTCCTGAGTGCCGAAGCACCATCCTCGACGGGAACCTTGGGGGTGCAAGTATTGTCCTGGGTGCCGAAGCAACATCCTTGAAAGTCACCTTGGGGGTGCAAGTATTGTCCTGGGTGCCGAAGCAACATCCTCGACGAGCATCATGAAGACGCGAGTATTGTTCTTGGTGCCTAAGAAGCATCCTCGACTGCCACCCTGGGGATATAAGTATTATTTAGATGTTGGAGCAGCATCCTCGATCACCACCTTAGGGACGTGAGTATTGTCCTAGATGTTGGAACAACATCTTCAACGTGCACCTTGGGGACGAGATTCTAGTGTCAGAGCAGTATCCTCGACAGTTACCTAGGAGGCATTAGTATTGTCTTGGGTATCAAAGCAACATCTTTGACTGTCACCTTGGCAACATAAGTATTGATCTGAATGTCGGAGAAGCATACTCGTCGAGTACCTTAGGACATGAAGTCCCGGGTGTCTGAGCAACATTATTGACAGTCACCTTGGAGACGCGAGTATTGTCTTGGGTGTTGGACCTGCATCCTCTACGAGCATCTTAGGGACGTGGGTATTATCTTGGATGTCTGAGCAACATCCTCGACGAGCACCTTGGGTACGCGAAGTCTTGTGTGTCTGAGCAACATTTTCTATAATCACCTTGGGCTTGGGAACACGGGCATTAACTTGTGTCTCTTAGCAGCATCGTCAAATACCTTGGGGGTGTTAGCATTGTCATGGGTTCCCACGCAGCATGCTCGATATGCGCCTTGGGGACGTGAAATCCTGGGTATCAGAGCAGCATTCTCGGCAGTCACCTAGGGAAGCGTACATTCTCTAGTTTTCAAAGCAACATCCTTGATGAGCACCTTGGGGACGCATCATTGTCTTGGGTTTTGGAGCAGCATCCTCGACGAGCACCTTGGGGATGCATTGTCCTGGATGTCGTAGTAGCATCCTTGACAATCATTCAGGTGACGTGAGCATTGTCTTGGGTGTTGGACCAACATCCTCGATGAGCACCTTAGTAACACTAGGTCTTGTGCGTTGGAGCAGCATCCTCGGCAGTCACCTGGGCAGGCATTTTGTTATGCCCCCACATCCGCTTGGGTTCTCGGGGCATAAATACTCGCGGCGGGTCAAGGAGCGCGCGCAAGACAACGGGGCTGAACCATCTGGTTCAGCCCCCATTCATTAAATCGGCCAGAAGGGGGCTGAACCACTCCGGTTCAGCCCCACTTGGGGGGGGGGGGGGGGCAGCCGGCCCCCTCCTTTCCCCGGGTATTTATAACCCGGGGCTGCTTTGGGAAGGATTATTGAAGATCTCTCAGGTTTTTCTCTTCTCTCTCCCTCAACCCTAACCCTAGTTCTCTCTTTCTCTCTAGAATCTCCATCTCTCCTCATTTTCTCTTGCTAGTTCATATCATTTGGTATCAGAGCATCCTTCCTGCGACCATGGTGACACGTTCGGAGGCGGAGACCGCACGATTGGCTACCCTAGAGGAGAACTACGTGGGGTTGGCGGATTCGGTGACGGCCATGGAAGGCCGCTTGGACACGTCCACAAAAAACATGGAGGAACGCATGGATGAGATCAAGGCGCTGTTGGTGCAATCGTTGAAGGGCAAGGCGGTTCAAGGAAGCGATTCTGAAGCCGAAGCACCACAAAATGTCCGATCTACGGGCAACGGAGGAAGCGCAGGGTCGGGACACTTCGGTCCCGACGGAATCGGGACCGATCCAGGCCGCACTGAACCAGCGGGCACCGGATCGGCCCCCGCCTGGATGGGAGCACCGCACGCCTACCACGGCTGGTCAACCGTGGCCGACGGGACCGGCGGAAGCCGGCCAGGGGGCGCCTACGCCGCACGCCCGCCTGCGGCCTGGGCCAACCAGCCAACGCCGATTTCGGGCGTTCCGGCCGGAAACGGGGCAGGCGGCCCGTCCGCTGCCCAGGAAGGGGCCGGGGCCGACCTATGGAGAAACCGGGAGGCACCAGCGGCTCCCTTGCGACCACCGGGGGCTGTTGACGCCAATTTCGGAGGGAGAACGGGCCTTCTACCGACGCCGCAGCACATGGGAGGTCCAATGAGGTTTGGAAACGGCGAGACATGGGCCGAGCAGCCACGCCGTCAGGGATTTCACGGTGGGGGACAACAATGGGGCGGCGGCCAAGGGGGAGCTAATTTCCACGACCCATTCGGCCGACCACAGCATGGACCGGAGTTCAACGGGAGACATGGAGATATGCAACAACGGCCCTACATGCCTCCGAAGAGAACTCGCATGAATTTCCCGAAATTCCGCGGCGGGGATGCCTTGGAATGGGTGCAAAAGGCGGAGTTATTTTTCACTTACCAGGAGATACCGAATGATCAGTGGGTGCAGCTGGCTTCTTTCCATCTGGAGGAAGATGCATATCAGTGGGCTCAGTGGTTCATACGGGCCTACAGGTACGCAACATGGGCGAGTTTTGTGGAAGGGTTTGTGGCTCGTTTCGGACCGTTGGAGTACGAGGATGTGGAGGCTACGCTACAGAAACTCCGTCAGAAGGGCACAGTGATGGAGTACCGAGCGGATTTCGAGAAGCTCGCAAACGGGTTAATTGGGAGGAGAAGACGCTCCTCAGTTGTTTCATATCCGGCCTGCGGGACCATTTGAGGGATGAGGTCCACGCGTATATGCCCCGCAGTCTAAGCCATGCTATCAGTCTGGCCCGCATCCAGGAGGAGCGCTTCAACCGCCAAAGAACTCGAGCCCCACCAAGGGCCCCACCCGCCCCTGCAACGGGCCGACGGGAACAGGCACCGGCAGCGCGGCCGACGGTGACACGACTTACGTGGCCTGAGCTGCAGGCCAGGAAGGAGAAAGGATTGTGTTTCAACTGCGATGAGAAATACGCACCGGGGCATCGATGCCAGAAGGTGCAGGTCTTCATGCTGCGGGAGGAGGACGAGGAGGAGGACCACCCGAGCCTCGAGGCAGAGGAGGAGTTGGATCTGGCTGAGTTTGGTGTTTCGATTCAGGCTATGGAGGGGTGTGTGGCACCCACCACCATGCGGATCAAGGGCAGGATTGGCAAGGAACGGGTCACCATTCTCATTGATAGTGGGAGTACCCACAATTTCATCAACCCTGCGGTGGCACTGAAGACAGGACACCCAGTTGACAGGAACGCGGCGTTCCAGGTGATGGTCGCGGATGGCAGCAAACTGCGGTGCGAAGGGGCACTGAAGGGCGTGGAGATACAACTTACAGGTTATGTGTGCCGCACCGACGTCTACCTCCTTCCGATTAAAGGGTCTGATATGGTGCTGGGGGTACAGTGGCTCCGCCAACTGAGGCGGGTGACTACGGACTGGGACCGCATGACACTGGAGTTCACGCAGCAGGGGACGGATTACTGTTTGCAGGGTATCCGATCCTCCCCTCTCAAGGAGATCTCCCTACGGAGCCTGCAGAGGTTGGAGGAGCAGGGTAGTATGATGGCCGTGATACTCGGGATGGCGGCGGAGGGGGCCGACACGCAGAGGGCGCCGGACCCGATACAGTTTCTTTTAGCCCAGTATGAGGACGTCTTTCAGGAGCCGCACACTCTGCCTCCCTCACGCTTCCGGGATCATCAGATACAGTTAAAGACAGGGACGGACCCTACCAATATACGTCCCTACCGCTACCCGTACGTGCAGAAGGCAGAGATCGAACGTAGCGTCCGGGAGATGCTAGTGACGGGCATTATTCGGCCCAGCACCAGCGTGTTCTCTTCTCCGATCATCTTGGTCAAGAAGAAGGACGGCTCCTGGCGCTTCTGCGTCGATTACCGGGGGCTGAATAGCTCCACCATCAAGGACAAGTTTCCCATTCCTATGATTGAGGAGTTGCTGGATGAGCTGCATGGAGCGAGTTTGTTCACCAAACTGGATCTCCGGTCCGGTTATCATCAAATTCGGATGAAGGAGGAGGATGTCCACAAGACGGCGTTCCGGACCCACGACGGTCACTACGAGTTCTTGGTGATGCCGTTTGGGTTGGCCAACGCTCCCTCCACCTTCCAGGCTGTTATGAACGAGATCTTTCGCCCACTTCTTCGCCGGTATGTCCTGGTATTTTTTGATGATATACTAATTTATAGCAGGACTTGGGACGACCATTTGGAGCACGTGCGACATGTCCTTACTATACTGCGGGAAAACCAGTTATTCGCCAAAAAGTCCAAGTGCTCCTTCGGCCAGAGTCAGGTCGAGTACCTGGGGCACCTCGTGTCCGCCCGGGGGGTCCAGGCAGACCCACAAAAGATTGAGAGTATGGTGTCGTGGCCCCAGCCCACGACGGTTCGAGCCTTGCGTGGCTTCCTCGGGCTGACGGGGTACTACCGCCGTTTTGTCAAGGACTACGGCAAGATTGCTCGACCTCTGACACAGTTGCTGCAGAAGGATGCGTTCCAGTGGAGTATTGAGGCGGACGAGGCCTTCCGGGCCTTAAAGCAGGCCATGACCACTACACCGGTGTTGGCGCTACCAGATTTTAGCAAGGAATTTGTGGTGGAGACTGACGCCTCGGGCGTCGGCCTTGGGGCAGTCTTGATGCAGGAGGGCCGCCCGCTCGCTTATTTCAGCAAGGCTTTGGCCCCACGGACGTTAGGGCTTTCCACGTACGAGAAGGAGATGTTGGCTATTATACATGCAGTCGAGATGTGGCGACCCTATCTCTTGGGCCAGCACTTCCACGTCCGTACGGATCACCAGAGTTTGAAGCACTTCCTCGAGCAGCGCTTGGCGTCTCCACTGCAGCAGAAGTGGTTGACCAAGCTGATGGGGTACGATTACGAGATTGTGTACAAGCAGGGCAGAGAAAATGTGGTCGCCGATGCTCTCTCCCGCCTCCCTGAGAGCTCTCTCTCTCATGTATCGGGACCAGTGGTTACCACATTGGACGAGATGCAGGCAGCGGTACTCCAGGACCCCGAGTTACGCACCATTATCGAGACACTACAGCAGGGTCAAGCTACAGAGCCGGGTTACCATCTTCTGGGTCCGCGGCTGTACTTTCAAGGCAGAGTGGTCATTCCATCCGCGTCGCCGTGGCGGACGGCGATGATGCAGGAGTTTCACGCTTCACCCACAGGCGGCCATGCAGGGATTCTACGAACGCTTCAGCGGCTCCGAGCAAATGTATTCTGGAAGGGGATGCGACGCGATGTCCAACAATTTGTGCGGGAGTGTGACATTTGTCAGCGGCAGAAGTATGAGACTACATCACCTGCGGGGCTTCTTACACCGCTCGAGATTCCGAACCAGGTCTGGGACACCGTTTCCATGGATTTCATTGACGGATTGCCCAAGTCCCAAGGCAAATCCGTCATACTGGTGGTGGTAGACAAGCTTTCCAAGTATGGTCATTTCCTTCCGTTGAGCCATCCGTACACGGGGGAGACAGTCGCAGAGTTATTTGCGCGAGAGATTGTGCGCCTCCATGGCCTCCCACGCTCCATCATTTCCGACAGGGACCCGGTCTTTATCAGCAGTTTTTGGCGGAGCTTTTTCGACTCCAGGGCACGACACTGCGCATGAGCACCGCCCACCATCCCCAGACGGACGGACAGACTGAGGTCCTCAACAGGGGGGTGGAGACCTATTTACGGTGTTTTGTGATGGACGAGCCGCGCACGTGGACGCGTTGGTTGCATTGGGCGGAGTACTGTTACAATACGTCATTCCACACAGCCAGCAAGCTCACCCCCTTCGAGGTGGTCTACGGCCGTCCTCCTCCTACTTTGAGTTCGTATGAACCCTCCAGCACCGCTCTTCCAGCTGTAGAACGGACACTTCAGGACAGAGATCGCACTTTAGCTTTGCTCCGGGACAACCTGCGGGTCGCGCAGGACCGCATGAAAGCACAGGCCGACAAGCACCGGACAGAGCGCGAGTTTGCCGTGGGCGATGAAGTTTTCCTCAAGCTCCAACCTTACCGCCAGCTGTCAGTCTCTCGGCGGACGAATCAGAAACTCGCCCCACGTTACTACGGGCCATTCCGAATTCTTCGTCGCGTGGGCCCCGTGGCCTACACCTTGGATCTCCCCGCGGGGTCTCGCATCCACCCGACATTCCATGTATCTGTTTTGAAGAGAAAGCTTGGAGCTTCCGTTCAGGCCAGCCCTTCACTTCCCGAGGGGACCAGCATGGGTGAGTTGCGTCCGTCACCGGAGGCCATTTTGCTCACCAAATGGAAGAAGTCCGGCACGGAATATCGGCCGGCAGTGCTCGTCAAATGGAAGCAGATGGACACAGTGCATAACTCCTGGGTTGACTTGTTGGACTTCCGCGAGCGGTTTCTGGACTTCCACCTTGAGGACAAGCTGGTGCTTGATGGGGAGGGGAATGTTATGCCCCCACATCCGCTTGGGTTCTCGGGGCATAAATACTCGCGGCGGGTCAAGGAGCGCGCGCAAGACAACGGGGCTGAACCATCTGGTTCAGCCCCCATTCATTAAATCGGCCAGAAGGGGGCTGAACCACTCCGGTTCAGCCCCACTTGGGGGGGGGGGGGGGGGGCAGCCGGCCCCCTCCTTTCCCCGGGTATTTATAACCGGGGCTGCTTTGGGAAGGATTATTGAAGATCTCTCAGGTTTTTCTCTTCTCTCTCCCTCAACCCTAACCCTAGTTCTCTCTTTCTCTCTAGAATCTCCATCTCTCCTCATTTTCTCTTGCTAGTTCATATCACATTTGTTGGGTGATTTTTGGGTTGGGTATTCTGCAGGTAAATAGATGTTGTCGTGTGACCATGAGGTCACATGTTCGAGTCTTGGAAGTAACCTCTTGCAGAAATGCAGGGGTAAGGTTTGCCTACATTTCACCCTTGTGGTGGGACCATTTCCCGTACCCTCACTGTGCGAGGATGCTTTGTGCACTGGGCTGCCCCTTTTATTTACTTTTTGATATAAAAAAATTATTTCATTTAATGGGCGTAATGAAAAAGATACTTTAGGGAATTCACATGAATTTTGGAGGCACCTCTCCCTTAATTTGTTGCAGCCCCAGGGCCATGGGCATGTTCTACCCCAGTGTTTATTCGGATATTGAAAATGATACATTAAGGAATTCACATGAATCGTCGAGTTGTCTCCATTAATTTGTTGCGGCCCCGGGGGCCGCAACATGTTCTACACTGGTGTCGGCGTCATCTCGCATCTTGGTCTCTCCTTACTGTTTTGATTCTTAATGCAAGACACTGCCTGGAGATACCATTTCTTGGTTGTGATCGAGTCCCCGCGAACGGTATTCTCGCGGTTCTTTGCCCAAAACTTGTCTGTGAGATGGGCTTGGAGTTTGTTTCCTTGAAGGCGCTGAATGTTTTTTTTTTGAAATTTGCATTTGTATTAGAAATAGAAAAGAACTGCAACGAAAAAGCTCCTACAAGATACCATCCAAGTCTTCTTGAAAGAGCCGACAAATTCCTGGTGGGCTTTTAAAAGACTAAACCAAACAAAATTACCATAAATTGCAAAACGAGCACAAAAATCAGCTACCTTGTTAGCTGAGCGAGGAGCATGTTGAAACCAAAGTTGGGCACAACCGCATAGGGAGGCAAAATCTTCCTGACCATCATCGGAAGCATCCCGCCGCCACGACGAAGATTCTTGGAGCATATATCAATCAAATTCACATAGTCCCCTTCAACAATCGCACCTCGAGTATCAAACATAGCCGGCCCGAGGAAGCGTTGCAAGGCCATGAGGGGCTCCGACTCTGCCCCCCACCCCCCCAGGTCCTGAAGGCGCTCACTGTTAGTTTACTGGAAGATGGAATGGTAGCTGGTGGGACTTTCCACTACCATAAATTTGACTAGGTGCGTTGTTTATTCCAATGTGACGGGGAGGGGTGGACCCTTCTGTAGAGACCCAACTCCTGGGTTCTTCAAATGATTCAAGGATCGGACAACAATTTTGAATAAAAAAGGTCACATCATTTAATATCACAGTACAAAGAACATAAACATCAATATTTTATTCTTTCATTTCTTATTGTTACAACATTCGATAAAAGAAATACATGAGTACTACTTATTCAATACAAAAATCACAAAACTGGTCTCTACAGGAGTCTTTATACTTTATGTGAACTTCTCCAATGCCTACGAAGATCTTTAGTCATACCTTCGCTAACTCTTCTGGAGGAATCCTCTTAGGAGCACTGGGAGACGTTCCTGATGCCTAAAAAAATAGGTCCACAATGGGTTAGTCATAAAAATTATGATTATGTGAGATAAGTATTTCATGAAACGTTGTACATGCAAAACAATGAGCTTTATAACATTATGCATACAGTACAATAAAACATAATTTTGATAGTATATCTTAATGCTAACCCTTAGACCCTTTTATTTTAATTACATAAAATAGGAAATGCTCTGGTTATGCATCTTTTTGGACACCACCCACTTAAGGGCTTCCCACTTAAGGGTTTTTCGTAGACTCATCCCTACTGGTGAATCCATCTGTAGATTCCTCTACATCATAGGATTCGAAACATTTGCATTTTCTCATGACAAATTTTATTGTTCTGTTCCTGACGTATTTTTATAAAAGAAAAATATTTTTAAATAAAACATCCCCTCAGATATTTCAAAATAGAAAATTATTTGAATAAAACTAATTCAGGAAATAAGAAGTTCACCACAGTTTTGCCTTTGTCCACACCTTTATTTGCATTGTTATCACGATTATCTTGTGACACCATCCTCAGTTTCTTCCAATTCGGTCTTGCTTGCTGAAATCACTGTAATGACACTCATTTTACTGGGTTGCGTCTCATTTTAATCGTATAAATGATTTATAATCGCTATAAACATCGGAAATTTGAGATCGGAAAACGTTCAAAATGTTAAATCACTTATAAACTTTGCCGGACAGCTATAAATAAGACTCGAAATGGACTAAACCAGCCCCCAAATGGACATCTGTCCCCTAAAATTTTTTGTCCAGCAAAGCCTAAAAAAATTGGTTAAAACACCTCTTGAAAACTCAACGAAATGTAGCACAAAAAGTATGTAAATCAGCCCGAAATTAAAACAGCACTCCAAAAGTTCTCAAAACCAATAAAAATGAATTTAAAAGCATTTAGTTAATGAGCACCAATCAACCCTCTTCATAAAACTAGCATTTTAATTAAGGAAATCAGTTAGAATTCAGAGATTTTAGCACCCCCAATACTCAAAATAGTTTAAGTAGAGTAAAGAAATTACTTCATTTGAGAAGAAATAACCAAACCATCCAAGGAGCAAAGGAGAAGAAATTCCTTACAACAAGAGGGAAGAGGAGAAAGGCACAGAGCAGCTACACTGAAGTAGCTCGGGAGCCACAACAAGAAGCATAGTAGCTCGCTTATAGCACAACACACGACACAAGCTGTAGCAGAATAAAACCTTAAAATCAGCGGCACCTAGCTGTTCACGGTGTAACATCAAATATATAACAAGAGCGGCGGCAGAGAAGCAGTCGACGACGGCAGAGCAGAAGCTCGACAGCAGTAGAGTAGTTTCTCGGCAACCTAACTCTAAGAGGAAGAAGAAGAGGGAAGTAGTCGATCAGAGAAAGAAGAAAGAAGAAACCTTGAGGAGGAAGCTTCAATAGCAGGAACCCTAGTCAGTGCAACAGAAGAAGAACAGTAGCAGCAGCAACCCTAATCGGCAAAGCAAAGCCGTCGGCCCAGAAGAATCGGCAGCACAGCAGCGACATAGGCAAAGTAGCGTCGGCACGGGAAGCTCGACCTAGCTCCGTCGATTAGAGGTACAAAGAAAGAATGAGATAGAGTAGAAGAAAGAGGAGAAGTGTTTACTGCCGACACAGAGCAGCCCGAGGAAGAAGAAGCCGGGAAATCGCAGAAGCAGGAAGGCGACGGGAAAGCAGTGCGGGATAAACTAAAGCTCGGCATCGAGTTATAACAGTGAGCTAAGCGGCTAAGAGGCAAAGTCATGCCAACAACCGCTCCAGGTGTTTTTAACCGAACCCAACATGCAATCTAGCCAACACCTAACCTAGCAAGCACAACACAATTACAGCCAACCAACAAACCAAACAGTCAACACATAACTCCTCCAACACAACATAAATACAACCCATTTTCCTTTGTTTCCAGCCCAACATCAGCCCACAAAACAAAAACAAACAACCTTAATGTTCAAAGCCAGCCCAATATAAACGGCAAGCCCATACGAAGTAAAAGGCGACCCCAACCGAAATGGTTATTGACACTCGTAAAGAAAATCCAAACCTAGCAAAAAAATATAATGAAAAATAAATCGTAAAATATGTGCCTTTTTCATCATTGGGGATATAAATCGAAAATTTTACACGGATTTTCATTTTAGGTTGTTTCAAATCCTCCCCTCCTTTAGGAGTTTTTGTCCTCGAAAACTAAAATAAACATGCTACTTTTTATTCATTTGGCAGCGTTAAAGACAAGAAGTGCGGTAAATACAACTTATTTCCCATAGGTGTAAGCCCGAGGAAAAATTAATCGATTGGTTGGGCTTTCTTAAGGTGGAGTTGGAGCAGGTATAGGTGCAGGTACTGGTGCGGGTGCTGGTGCAGATGCAAACGACTCTGCATACATCTGATATAATTGTTGTGGCGTTGGAAGAAGTGGTTTGTTTGTCATCTTGGGCAGTTTTTCTTAACATGGTCAGGCTGACGACAATAAAAACAAGCGTCATTTAAGCATTCTCCTCGATGAGGACGGCCACACTTAGCACATTTTGGCGCAGTTGTTTGCGAAGCATTACTGGTTGACGGGCCAGTCTGAATTGATTTTGCATCTCTGCCTTGGACTTCGCTTGGGGTTAACATCTCCGTTAGTTTTCTTTTCCCGCTATCCTTATGTTTTTGCGATTTTTCTTGATCTATTTCCACGAGTAGCGCTCGTTCGACTAATTTACCGTACTCCAGGATGTCTAGGGGTACGAGTAAATTACGGATGTCGTCCTGTAAACCTTGTTGGAACTAACGACATCGATATTCTTCGGTCGTCACGAGGGAATCAACATAATAGGCAAGTTGGAAAATTCTGTCTCGTATTGAAGAACTGTCTTTGATCCCTGAACGAGTCACAAGAATTTGTCATGCAGGACTCATTTTTCGGATTGGGGTACGAACCAGTTGGTGAATTTCTGGAGGAAGTTTGCCCACGTTACAATTCTACGTCTGGCGAACTTTGTCGTAACTATATTGTTTCACCAACGTTTCGCTGCGCCTTCTAATAAGAACGATGCAAACTCAACCTTCCGATCCTCTGGACAGCGCATGACTTGGAATATGGTCTCAATTCGGAGTATCCAATCTTCTATTTCTAAGGGAGACAAATCTCCTATGAAGGTCAGTGGTTTCAATTCCATAAATTGCTTAAGGTCGTAATCCATTTGTCGGTAGTGAGGTGCAGGTGCTACAGCTACAAGAGGGGGAGGAGAAGGGTTTCTTGGGTTTGGTTCAGGTTGTTGTGGATGGGGGTTTGCTAGAGGAATCGTGGGTCGTAATGCAACTAGTGTAGGGAAAACCATTCTTAGGGCTTCCACAAGTGCTTGCACCATATTTTTCGGACGTTGCTGATGTCCATTATCACTTTCTTCAGATCTTGGTCCTCCTTGAACTTCGTGTTCCTCGCGATTCGCCTGTCGGCGTCGACTGGAATATACTCGAATGAGTTCCTATATAAGGAAAGGTTTACACTTAGCGGTTTATTCCTGTAATGTCTTTGTACTATCTATGACAATTGATTGAAAACCTTCCTTTGATACCAATTTGTAGAGACCCAACTCCCGGGTTCTTCAAATGACTCAAGGATCAGACAACAGTTTTGAATAAAAAGGGTCACAGCATTTAATACCACAGTACAAAGAACATAAACACCAGTACTGCTTATATTCAATACAGAAATCATAAAACGGGACTCTACAGGAGTCCTCATGCTTTATGTGAACTTCTCCAATGCCTACGAAATTCTTTAGTCATACCTTCGCTAACTCTTCTGGAGAAATCCTCTTAGGAGCACTTGGAGACGCTCCTGATGCCTAAAAAAATAGGTCAACAATGGGTTAGTCTTAAAAATTATGACTATGTGAGATAAATATTTCATGAAACGTTGTACATGTAAAACAATGGGGTGGTTTATAACAATATGCATACAATACAATAAAGCATAATTTCGATAATATATCTTAATGCTAACCCTTAGGCCCTTTTATTTTAATTACATAAAATAGAAAATGCTTTGGTTATGTATCTTTTTGGCCACCACTCACTTAAGGGCTTTCCGTAAGCTTGCCCCTACTGGTGAATCCATCTGTAGATTTCTTTATATCTTAATGCTAACTCTTTAAGTACAATAAAGATGCTCTGGTTATGCATCTTTATTGTACTGTTCTTGACGTATTTTTATAAAAGAAAGTGTTTTTAAATAAAATATCCCCTCAGATAGTTATATCACTTCATGTTTTTCTCTCGCCCACATTTTCTTCCATAGCGATATCTTAATGAGTTAAACTCATATGCACAAACATTGTTTATTTTAGAAAGTAAAATAAAATAGAAGATTACTTGAATAAAACTAATTCAGAAAATAAGAAGCTCACCACAGTTTTACCTTTTTCCACACCTTTATTTGCATTGTTATCACGATTATCTTGTGACACCATCCCCAGTTTCTTTCAATTCGGTCTTGGTTGCGAAAACCACTGTAATAGCACTCATTTTACTGGGTTGCATCTCATTCTAATCGTATAAATGATTTATAGTCGCTAAAAATATCGGAAATCCGTGATCGGAAAACGTTCAAAATGTAAATCACTTATAAACTTTGTCGGACAGCTATAAATAAGCCTCGAAATGGACTAAACTAGCCCCCAAATGGACATCTGTCCCCTCAAAATTTCTGTCCAGCAAAGCCTAAAAAAAGGGTAAACCACCCCTTGAAAATTCAATCAAATGTAGCTCAAAAAGTATGTAAATCAGCCCGAAATTGAAACAACGTGCCAAAAGTTCTCAAAATGGCTAACCAATAAAAATGAATTTAAAAGCATTTAGTTAATGAGCACCATTTAGCCCTCTTCATAAAACCAGCATTTTAATTAAGGAAATTAGTTAGAATTCAGAGATTTTAGCACCCCCAATTCTCAAAATAGTCTAAGTAGAGTAAATAAAATAGTTCATTAGAGAAGAAATAACCAAACCATCCAAGGGGCAAAAGAGAAGAAATTCCTTACAGCAAGAGGGAAGAGGAGAAAGGCACAGAGCAGCTACACTGAAGTAGCTCGGGAGCAACAGTAAGAAGCACAGATGCTCGCTTATAGCACAACACACGACACAAGCTGTAGCAAAAGAAAACCTCAAAATGCGGCACCTAGCGGTTCACGGTGTAACAACAAACATAGAACAAGAACAGCGGCAGAGAAGCAGTCGACAGCGACAGAGCAGAAGCTCGGCAGCAGTAGAGTAGTTTCTCGGCAATCTCACTCTAAGAGGAAGAAGAAGAGGGAAGTAGTCGGTCAGAGAAAGAAGAAGAAGAATCCCTGGAGGAGGAAGCGGCAGTAACACTAACCCTAGTCAGTGCAGCAGAAGAAGAACAGTAGCAGCAGCAGCTCTAATCTGCATAACAAAGCCATCGGCCCAGAAGAATCGGCGGAACAGCAGCGACAAAGGCAAAGCAGCGTCGGCACGCGAAGCTCGACCTAGCTCCGTCGATTAGAGGTACAGAGAAAGAAGGAGATGGAGTAGAAGAAAGAGGAGAAGTGTTTACTGCCGACACAGAGCAACCCGAGGAAGAAGAAGCCGAGAAATCGTAGAAGCATGAAGGCGACGGGAAAGCAGTGCGGGAGAAACTAAAGCTCGGCATCGAGTTATAACACTGAGCTAAGCGGCAAAGTCACGCCAACAACCGCTCCAGGTGTTTTTAACTGAACCCAACATGCCATCCAGCCAAAACCTAACCTAGCCAGCACAACACAATTATAGCCAGGCAACAAACCAAGCTGCCAACACATAACTCCTCCGGCACAACATAAATACAACCCATTTTCCTTTGTTGTCAGCCCAACATCAACCCACAAAACAAAAACAGTCAGCCTTAATGTTCAAAGCCAGCCCAAGATAAACGGCAAGCCCATAAGAAGTAATCCAATGAAGCCATAGAGGGAGTTGTTGCTCGTCTGACGTGCTTTAGCTCCCAGTTTGATTCCACCAAAACAATCTCTGAACAAGACGTTTGCCAAGTTTTCAGCATCGATCAAGATTGATGTTAGCCTTGCCTATCACGATCGTTTTGTGGAAAAGGTCAAATGTCTGACGCACTGGGTCAAAGTTAGAAGCACGAGCGTCTCTTCACTCTACTCCAGGTCAATGCCATTGCTGATGACTTGACCCGAGTTGTGTTGACTCTGGACTCCTTATTGGAGGTTCCAGCACTATCGGCGAGCACTATCGGCGATCTGCTTCCCCTTGTTGCAAGAGCCTTTTCAGGAACTCCTTCAGTTATCTATACTGGTCGGTAGAGTGGCCGACCTCCTTGTGGAACTCGCAGTGTTAGTACCTGTCCCTCATATGAGTTGCATTGTTAAATTGTCGCAGATGCCCGTAGTAAGGCTCTTGATGGATGATGTAGATCATCACCACTATTGGTATGTTGAGGTGGGGGAAGAGTATTTCCATCTGCTTCTCTTGTCTTGGTGGCGTCGGGAGATGTGGCTCGACCATCAAGCACCTCCCTATTGTCGGTGAAGGTGAGGGGAGTGCCTATTCCCTGGAAAAACTTTCTGGATCGCCCTCGTAGGATTCTTCATTCTCTTTCCCTTTCTAAATCCAAAGGCCGTGGATTTCGTCACTATGGGAGGTCATTATCCCAAAGAGGTGGGGGCATTATTGTTAGGGTTTTGAAAAAGAGAGGGGGGCAGGGAGGGAAAACTAGAAGTGCCGGATTCACTCAAGCATGCCAAAATACAATAGGTCTCCGACTTATATACTCGTCGGGCTCAACATAATGAAACGAAAATTTAAATGATAATAAACAAAACGAAAAATTGTACAACAATAATATAAAGGATAAATTAACGCCCTTGGATCATGCCTGATAATCCGGCAAGTTACGCGCGCCACGCTCGCGGCGTTGACACGCCGACCACACAGGCGGTCACCCTTCACCCTCGTCTGCTCTATCGAGATCCGTAAAAATACCTCCCTTTTGGAAATATGTATTGTCCTTAAGGCAGAAGTCTGGAAATTGGTGACACATATCCGCTCGGTCCACCCATATTGCCTTCGAGAGTGGGCTGTCCTGCCAATCCACCAAGACCTGCTCCATTGGCTGCTCTGTACGGAGGATCGTGCGTGGGTCCATAATGCTCTGGGGATGGAACACCGATGGGGAGGTGTCAGGGTTCGTCTGGGTAAGTGCCTCCTCGACTAGGTGGCACTGATCACCCGCTTGAGCTCCGAGATGTGGAACATCAGATGGATGCGGCTCTTCGGGGGTAGGCGGAGGCGATATGCATGAGTGTCCATTCAAGCTAGGATCCCAAAGGGGCCGTAGAACTTGGCCTCCTACTTGGAATGTGTCCACTGGGTCACTGTGACCTGTTGGTGTGGCCAGAGCTTGAGAAACACTGAATCACCCTCGGTGAACTGGACGTCGCGCCGGTGGCAGTTGGCTGTGGCCGCCATCCTAGCCTAGGCACGCTGGAGGTGCTGGCGCAACTGACAGAGCGTGGCGTCTCGATCACGTAGGAGGCCGTCCACGGCGGCAACTGCACATTCTCCCGACATGGCTTGTGTGAGGATGGGAGGAGACCTTACATAAACTACCTCAAACGGTGTGGTGCATGTGCTGGAGTGGAAGGACGTGTTGAACAAGCCTTTTGCCCAATAGAGCCACTCGGCCCGAGCCCTTGGGTAATCACATACAAAACAACTCATATAGGTCTCCACGCATCGATTCATGACCTTGGACTACCCGCCCATCTGCGGGTGGTAGGCTGTGCTCATCTGAAGTTGCGCACCCTGCATCTTGAACAACGCCTGCCAAAAAGAACTCAGGAAGAGGAGATCGCGATCACTCACAATGGAGCGGGGAAACCCATGGAGGCGGACCACCCCGTCAACGAAGGCAGCGGCCACTACGTGAGCCCTCTGTTATTAGGCGCGCCTCAGGCTCCAGGCTCACCAAGCTCAGAGATTTGCGCCTCTGCGTGCCTTATTTGCGCCTTTAGAATATAAAAGACGCGCACGAGTGAGATTTTTGTTGTAAATTTTTTCTTCAAAAATTAAGAAAAAAATAATTTAAGAAATTAATAAATTTTTATTGATTTAGTGTTCCTGGAAGATAATTGTGCGTTGAGACTTATATATGATGCAAGTGATCACATTAATTCTATTTTTTTAAAAGATACAAATGATAGTAATAAATGATTAATTAGTAGACTACATGAATAATTTAATCGAGAAGCTGAAATGATGTTTGATGCTAATTATTTAAAATGGATGTGGTTGTGTCTTGCTTTCATCAGGCACGCGCTTGCGCAGGGGGGTCGCATGGAACTCGATGAGTAGGCAGAGGATCAGCTGAGAGGAAGCGAACAGGACCAGACGATCCTGATAGTAGAGGCGGTCGCCCACAAGGCAGTAAGGTGGGCGGGCGGTGGTGTCCCGCCGCAAGGTCTCCACAATCGACTGGAGCTCGGGGTCGGCTTCAACTTCACGGTGAAGAATGGACGCGTCCTCCCAAACCGGTCAAGAAATTGCAGCCAGATTCGTCGTCTGCGACTGGCGGGAGAGGGTGTCGGTCGCTCGGTTCAGTCGGTTGGATGATCCCGCGTGATACTCGATGTCAAATTCGTACTCCAGGAGTTTGGCCACCCAAACCTGCTGCGTCGGGGTCGCAATCTTCTAGTGGAGGAGGTAGCGCCGGCTGTGATGATTCGTCTGTACCGTGAAGTGATGTCCATGCATGTAGGGCCGCCAATGTTGTACTGCTAGAGCCAATGTCATCAACTCAGACTCATATGCGGAGCGGGGACGCACAGTGGCTGCAAATGAACGGCTGAAATATCCGACGGGTTGGCCCGCCTACATCAAAACTGCCCCGACGCCCGAACCGGACGCTTCACACTCCACCTCAACGGGCTGCAAAAATCTGGCATAGTTAACATGGGGTCGGTGATGAGGGCCTGCTAAAGGGTCTGGAAGGTTGCGGCCGCCGCATGTGGCCACTAAAAGATGCATGTCTCAGACTTCTTCAACAGGCTAGAGAGCGGTTTTACGATCTTGTCATAGTCCCGGATGAACTGACGGTAGTAACCGGTGAGACCCAAGAATCCTCGGACGTCGCAGAGTGTTTCGGGTGTTGGCCACTGAAGGACGGCCTGAACCTTGTCCGGGCCCATAGCTACACTGTTTGTGGATATGGTGTGAACCAAGTAACTGATTTTTGTATGGCCGAAGATGCATTTCTTGGGGTTCACACAGAAAGAGTGCTCCAGGAGAGTGGTGAGAGTGGCCCGAACATGATCCAAATGGTCCTGCCAAGATGAATTGTAAACTAGAATGTCATTGAAGAAAACCAATATATACTTGCGCAGGACTGGACTGGATCATTCATGGTAGCCTAAAATGTTGTTTGAGCGTTGGTCAGGCCAAAATGCATGATCGGTAACTCATAATGACTATCATGCGTGTGAAACGCCGTCTTTGGAACATCCTCCTCTCGGACCCGTATCTGATGGCAGTCAGCGCGTAGGTTCATGTTAGAGAAGTAGACTGCTCCCCGTAACTCGCCCAGGAGCTCCTGAATGACCGGAATATGGTACTTATCCGGAATGGTGACTTTGTCGAGTTCCCGGTAGTCCACTCAAAAGCGTCAGCTACCGTCCTTCTTGCGGACCAAGAGAACCGGGATCGAGAAGGGACTAGCGCTGGGGAGAATGATGTCTGTCGCGAGCATGTCGCCCACCAGCATCTCGATATCGCCCTTTTGAGCGTGGTCGTAGCGGTATGGTCGAACCGAGATGGACGACACACCCCCTTATAGGGGGAATGCGGTGATCCGTCGACCTAGCCAGGGGAAAGAGGATCTTGTCGCAAAGACGTCCGGAAAGTGGTCCAAGATTGCCTGCATCGTGGGAGCGGTTGGAGTGCATTGGGCGGACTGCCCCTCCATGCGCCACAAGGAGGCCGCCCAATCCACGTCGGTAGCTTTCTGGAGCGACCGTAAGGAGACAAACTGACAAATCAGCGCTGAATCGCCCTCCAGCAAGCATGACGTGCCCCAGTGGAAGAAACGCATAGTCATGCTTTCCCAGTTGATATTGATATCCCCAAGGGTGCGAAGCCATGCCACCCCAAGAATAACATCCACTCCGCCCAAAGAAAAGGCGTAGAAGTCTGCCTGAAATATGGTGAGAGTGAGGAAAGCACATAGGCCACCTGTCGCCCGCCGCCTCCCATCCCCTAAGCAGACCGAGAAACGCTCGACGACCTACACTAGCCGCGCCAACCGATCCACCAGATGCTGAGAGATGAAATTGTGGCTTGCCCCGCTATCAATCATCACCACCACAGATGTCCCGTTAAGTGTCCCCCAAAGCTTCATCCTTTGTGGGCCCGAGAATCCACCCACGATAAATAGTGGCAGGGCCAAGCTGCGAAAAGTGGTTGTTGGAGGTCCTCGGTCACTGTATCCAACTCGAGGGCCTCAAAATATGCAAATGTCATCTCGGGTTCCTCCTTGCCAATGAGGATTCAGAGGTCTTTCAGCGGTGTGCACACGACGGGGACGCACACCGCTCCGCCCTCCTCGGCCTATGGCCCACCCCGGCACTCCAATCAGAAATACCACAATCCGCACCAAGGGGTTGTGTTTTTGCTGCACGCAACCCTACTCTCCTACACATGGGGTATCTCCGGCTGAGTTGGACAGTAGGCCGTTGCTGGCCGGTCGACCACGCTTGTCGGAGGGATGGGGGGGATTTGCTCATGTCTAGAGGTAGGATCTGGAATTCTGCTTCCACCAAACGAGCGAGATCCATGGCTTCTGCAATTGACTACTGATGGTAGGTGTGGATCCGGGCACCGGTGTGGGGGAGGAGCCCATGCATGAAGAAGATGAGATAGTGGTCTGGCGGAAGTCCTGGCACATGCATCGCCGGGCGATAAACTCATTGTTGTACTCGTTAAGCGATCCGGGCTTGCGGACGCCGCAGAGTCGATCCACCGCGGAGCTTGAGTTGCGGGTGTCATAGCGGCAAATGATCTCCTGCTGAAGGTCCGACCAAGACATGACCGGTTTGGATTGACGTAGCCAGCGCACCCAGTAGAGAGCGGAGCCCTCCATGCCAATCAATGTTGTGATGACCTTCTGAGTCTCGGGGATCTGCTGAATATCGAAGAATTGTTCGGCCCGGGCAATCTATCCCATAGGGTCGGTGCCGTTGAATGAGGGAACATCAAAGGAGCAAGGTCCCTGTGAGAACCCCCAGGTGGAGGGACTGTGGCGTGGTACGGTTCTAGTGAGCCCCATGGAGGGACGGCGAATCCGCGTTGGACGTTGCGGGCGTGGTGGGCGGCCGACCAAGAGAGAGATGATTTTCGTGTCCATGCAAAGTATGAGGGCCTGCAACGAGGCGATGGAGCCATCGTGGTCGTCCAGACGACGAAGGATGACTGGATCCATCGGTAGGGGTGGCGGTGTTGCTTCGGTATTGGCCATCGATCACATTCGAGGGGGCTTGCACTCGAGCGGTGGAGGGAGGGAATCTGGAGTCGGCTGGAAGTTTCAGGCGGAGAGGCCAAGGGCGCTGGAGCGACTGTTAGGGCAGGCAGAAAGCCAGGATTGCTTGCAGAAGATACAGAACCAGGAGGACTTGCGGTGGAGGGCAACTGTTAGGGCATGCGGAACCAGGAAGATGTGGATTGGGGCTGGTGGGGGCTAGGAGGGCTTGCGGAAGATGTGGATCGGGGCCGATCGTTGATGTTCAGCGCGGCGAATCGCGTCCGGGTCGAGCACGGAAGACGCCACGTCGATTGTGAGTGCGCGGAAGATGTCACCGTACGACGGGATGCGGTACAACAGATGTGAGGCGCAATGGAGGCCGGGGCTGCCAGGCCTGCGACGTGACATAGCGGAAGGATGCGGCGACGCAGGATTGCTCAAGCACTGGTGCTTCGGGCGGCGGAGACCGCGGCCGTAAGGCGGCAGGTCGGACCAAAAGTTATGATTTCGAGAAAGAGAGAGAGGGGAGAGAGATTAGAAGAGAGAAGAGGGAGGGAAAATTGGAAGTTTCAAATTCATTCAAGCATGCCAAAATACAATAGGTCTCCAGCTTATATATTATCCGGGCTCAACATAACGAAACGAAAATATAAATGATAATAAACAAGAAGGAAAATTAGGCCGCAATATAAAGGATAAATTAACGCCCTTGGATCATGTCAGCTAATCCGACAAGTTACGCGCACTGCGCTCGCGGCGTTGATACACTCGCCACGCTGGCGGTCACCCGCCGCCCTCGTCCGCTCCATCGAAATCTGTAACAGTTTTCCTCGAATTTGGTAGCTCGCCTACTCTTGGATCTTCATGTGGCAATATGGTAACTCGTTTATCTCTGGGAATCAGCCTTCGGAAGTGAGTACAGCAACCTGTTAGTTGTTTTACCACTGACCGGCCTCCTGTAACAGCACCTACTGCCCAACTGGCTGCTGTCCAGTAGCCTTCCCAGACTCCCAACACAGCCAGCGGTCCCTCCAGCCTTTCTTCCACTTCATGTCCACCGCCGGCCACCTCCGAGCAGCCGCGCAGCTCTACCTGCTGCTGCCCGTCAGCATACAATCCTACAGCAGTTCTATTTCAGCAAACAGAGCTTTCCGGGGGTATTAATTCAGTCCTTTGCCACTTGTCCAGCCAGTTGAAGTTTTCCGAAAATCCACAAGCACGCTATTTCCTAGTTGTGTACGTCTTTCAGTTGGTTGTTTTTTCTTATGTTGAATTGGTGTCATTTCACTGCTCTAATTATATTTGTTTATAATTGTTGTCTCCCAACTTTTGTGGCATTATATGTTCTTATTCACTTGTGTAATTAATTATGTGCTTTCTTTCATTTATACACTTCTCTTGTTTTCTTTTATTAAGCTTTGATTACTATGGTCTATCTTATAATTTGATTTATAAAAAAATTATTTTTGCTAGTTTAAAATTCGTCGGGCTCATATAGTTTCATGTAAAGTTCATCCATTAGCTTCCCCATCAGTTAGGACCGTCCTGCATCACACGCGCTCACGTAGTGACTCGTGGGCCCCCTATCATGTACACAAGGTGATTGGGGCTCCACCTCTTCCTTTGAGCACTTGCAAAGTGCAAAAGGAGGCTTTTTGGCTCTATGTAATTGGCGTCTCCACCTAGAAAGGTAGATCAAAGGATCAATTGACTATGTCCCCTTCCAGGGTCATAAAGAGAAGGGTGCAATTCAAGTTGTCGGGGATGGTCCTTGTCGCTAGTGGGGACTCGAATATCCAGACATGTTTATCCATTGAAGGTAGGGAGCTTTGGCTTGGAGAAGTCGGGTGGGAACTCCACGCCACGGATGTGGTGAGAGTGATGACCCATCGTTGTGGTCGTCATTAAAATCGGTTAACGCCAGGAAGCTCGAGTGTACACAAGGTGATTGGGACTCGAAAATGACAGGAAGCTCGAGTCCTCTACCCATAGGTTGGGATTCTAGCTTGGAGAGATGGTCATTGCATACTGCTCCAGTGGCAAAGTTCTCCTTGCTATCATTTTCATATTATCCTATTAAAATTAATTTGTGAAAGTTCGTAGTAGAAAGCACCTTGTGCATAGACGAGCTTGACATTGCTTGCTCACTTGAAATCAAAGATTCACAACGTGATTAACTTGCCAAACTTATATAAATATAACTGATTAAATTAAAATTATTCCCGCAACATTTAGGCTCTGTTTGGCTCAGCGATTTGGGAGCAGTGGACCGCCGTTTTTTCCACTGCCCCGCCAAACAGAAATTAGGAGCGGAATTTTCCCACCGCCCCCGCGCCCAAATCGCGAAAAAACAGCGATCTGGAGTCGCGATTTTTTCTCACGACTCCAGATCGCGGAAATTTCGCGATTCCGCTCTCACGAGGCAGTGTCGAAGCGCGGGTTGCCGGTGATGTCGGTCGTTGGCTCACCCTCGACCGACCTGCGTTTCCTTGAAGAGCCACACGTATCCCAAAGGAAAGATCTCCCTCTCCCTGCCCATCCCACACATAGAACCAGACACTTGCAGCAGGACCTCCGAACGCCTCTCCATTGTTCTGTGAAGGAGCTATTGTCACTGCCATCTCTACTCCCTGTTCCCGGCCGGCTGCCCACTTTTAACTATTCTGGTTCCTTCAAAACTAGAAATCAGAAATAAATACTATTTTAAAGCGAGGAGGCAAGCAGCTTGCTGCAGCATAAGATAACCATTTCTCTAATGAATATGCAAATTTAACCTCTATATCTTCCATTTCTGAAAAATTTGGGCCGATTTACTTTTTTTCCTTTTGGAAGATAAACATTTGATGAGAAGATGTGGCATATTGGCTATGCTTCTTTTCTTATTTTCTACAGAGCACGTTTATGATTTTCAGAGCTGAAATAATCCTTTTGAAAATAGTTTTTTGTTTTAAATTTTATTACTAAGCACTTAGAATGTATTAAGTTAAATGGGTCTCTTTATGTTTATGTTTAATGTGTTTACCTTCAAATAAATGAACTGTCCATCGCACAGCTGTTTTGCCAAACAGATAAAACAGTTTCTCTGTTTGAAACAGCTCTGCAAAAGCTGTTCATCCAAACAGTTTCACAGATTCTGATACCACTCTGCAAAACAGCTGATTATTCCACCACTGCTTCCCACCACTACTTCTGCCGTCGCTGCAGCTGAGCCAAACAGAGCCTTAGATTGGGGTTGTTTGAGTTTGTCTTGCATCACTCACATAGGCTTCCATTAGAGTTGACGCATCTTTTCATAGCTCGTCCTACCTCGTTATGAATCTTTACTTCTTTGTTACAGGGGTTATAAGTAACTTGCTCTGTTTAGGAGGTCACGTGTAAAACATGTCGAAGATGTTGCTTACACGTGGCTGGACCAACCAAGAGCCATGATAATGATCTACCCTTTAAGAGGAAGTGGTTTTCATGCTTATTCCCGAGGAATGTCAAACCAAATACGAAACTCCTACGTGTTCTTCGCACGATACATGTGTAGCAGGATCGCGCCTGGGCCTAAGGGAGGCAGGGTTACTTTTACCCAAAGACCACCTCAGTTGGCGATCTGTCATGCAGTCATGATCTAGACCAAACACAAAAATGATTTCTGCGTGCTGAGGTCGAGGGAGGACCCTAAACTATAAATACTCTTTGGGGTTTGGTGTTTTTTTTTGGGTGGGGGGGGGAGCTTTATTTCGGCGAGGAGTGCATCATTCTGGAAAGATGTCACATGAGTAAATTGTGCGAGGACCATACAAGGACATTTGGGTTGGCGCCATATGGAACGAATGTATTGGGAAGGTTCTTCATTGAGACTTAAGACCCAAAACAGGATTGCGGCGATGTATGTTTCATTATGTATCCTGAGTAAGATGTGAGTGTTATTCAGAGGAGAACTTGTGTCACAATTTTTGGCTGGTTTTACAGGACCTGATGTGTTATGTGTGGCATGCTATCATTGGTCTCTGCACTGGGGCACATCATACCTAACAATTGTCACTTATTTTCATAGTACTATTTTGGTCCTTCGTTGTGATAATGGGTTTGATTATGATGATCATAGTGTCTTTCTAGCTTGTTATTAATGCTGTAATCGATCCGCGTTATTTTATCCTTTGTTGAATGCTGAGAATTGCAATAGCTAGATCTGAAGAATGCTTCATTCACGGTGAATTTGCCGAAGTGTGCATGAAGCCGCCAACAAGATTTTTATAGAGAGGATATGAACAGAAAGCTTGTCGTCCCAGGAAATCTTTCATTGGTCTAAAATAATCCTACAGAGCCAGATTTGGAAGGTTTTACAAAACCTAGTTATCGTTAATTAAAGTTGACTTTTTATCTTTAGTTCGAGTCAAGTTGTCTTTTATTATTAATTTTGTAGTCATATTAGTGGTATTATATACATATGTATGTATGTGTGTGTGTTTGTAACATCCGTACTGACGCAAAAAATTTATTTTAATTGTAGGATCGCGTCGCGACGGATTTTGATCGAGGCAGCGCGTCGTCGAGGTACAGTGTTACTATTCCTAAGGATCACGTCCGTTAGTTTGAGTAGTGTGTAAATCGTAGTGGTGGTGTGACAAAAGTGTATTTTAGTAGCGACGTGCGGCAAAATTGTTTATATTCCAAGGTGTTTGTGTTTAGTGGGCGTGCCTATAGCAAGTAATAGCAGCAATAAAGTGGTAAAGGGGGGGGAGGCGGTTATCAAAACCACAAAGCCCGTAATTTTAAATCTCGTAAACCTCAGTTCACGGGAGAAACCGCAGGCGGACAACTCCTTCCTCCCGATACGCCTGTTCTGCAAGCGTCGCTCGACTCCACAAACCTGCGTCCCCGACGACTCCCGCTGCCCTAGTCGGCGGCCTCCCTCGCTCCATAAATCAACGCCGACTTCTCCTCCTTCCTCTACGGACTCCGGTGGGTGTTCCTTTTCCTTTCTTGGTTGTGGAAGAACCAAGTTCAACCCTAACCGGTGAAAGTCAAGGACGCTAGAGAAACGTTTGGTTCCGGTGAGTTCGATTCCTCTCTTGTTTCCATTTCTTCATGGAAATCCTTCGATTTGGAAGTTAATCTAAAGTAGGTTTTCTTCCTCTTGCCCTAATTAGGTTTTGGAGTACGGAATCCAGCACGATTTTGGAGTTGGGCGCGTTGTGAGCCTCAATCACTCCCATGTAAATGTAATGCACTATGTTAGTCTTTTTATTTTGGTTACCCTAGTTTATTGGAATTTTTCCAACAAAAACCATAAGGGAAAAATGTGAAATTTAGGTGTTGTTTGGTTTGCAGATTTTTTGTGACCTCGAGACAAGGCTTTGGAAGTCCGCAGTAGTCAGATTTTCCTTCGGAAGAGAAAATGTCGTCGCGCCGAGTGTACGAGCGCCGCACCACTACTGTAAGGAAGCCTAATTCATGTTAGTTAGACATAGCAAGAAATGTATTTTGTATACGCATCTGTAGATTTTGTACAAATATCATGACCATGCATAGAAAGGTGTGGTGGTAGGAAAACGGTCGCGAAAAATGTGTAGGATGACACCCTTCTCCAGGACCAAAGTAGTCAGATCATGAACAGTAACGTTAGGTACGAAATTTTTACCTGTGTACATAGACTTGGAATTTGTTCAACCAAGGGCGCGAATGTCCCTTCTAGTCGACCACGAGAAAGTCAAGGGTCCCTTAGTAGTACACCAAAGGAGATGTCCCAAGCAGAGTAGCATCAGACCAAAAAGGTCGGTAAGCACACATAAGTTTTTTGTGCTAGGTAGAGGCGCATTACCTTTCTTATAAGGCATATGGTACCCTATGAGCAGTACAATCTTGAGAGTTGACTTCCCTTTAGACATTTAGTAGATTCGAGACCGTGTCCGTGCGACACTAGAACAATTGAGTTCGTCAGATGGTCTCGGGTCGTCAGTTTCAGATGCGCGTTAGGAGCTACTCTGACTAGAGCCTTCCAAGTAAATGTGCAGGCTAGAAACCGCTTAGAACTCAAGTATAGACATGACGTGAGACAGTACACTAGTTAGTGAATGCTGGGACTTTGGTAAATATAATGAAAGCTCATGAACGTAGAACGAGTAGGTCTGTCGACCAGGGAGCATAGTAAACACATGCATATTATAGCATAAAGATTTTAATGAACAAAATCATTTTTCAAAAGACATGCATTCATCATTTAAGAAAAAGTTTTTAGTGTCACTAGGAGTTATTTTTCCTTGCTCTGACCCCTCGTGGGCAATATTTTTACAGGTGACCCACGTGGGAAACTACGCCTAGGATGAGCGTTAAGTGGAGTCAGTTTGTAGTTGCTTCCACTTTCAGTTTTCTCTATTTCAGCATATATTTGTAATTGTGGACAATGTAGCTTGTTAATATTTTATGTCTTGTATCAGACTTATAATGTTATTTCAGATTTTCAGTCATTTCATTTTTACTCATGTTTAGTGGCTCTATGAATCTATGTATGAGGTATGTGGTTACTCTTAGTTTACTTTCTTTGCTTCCATTATAAGTTTTAAGTTCGTAGTAGTTGCTTCTTTTTACCTGCTGCGTACTAGTTTTAATACTGTTTCCATAGTTCTTTTTATATCGCTGACCCGGCTGGATGACTGATTATTGTAAAAGTGGGAAAGGGTGTTACAAATTGGTATCAGAGTGAGGTTTAGGATCCCTGGACCCAAGAAAGATTCACAGAGCAATAGGAATGTGTAAAAGTAAATTCTTGTTAGTATAGTATTTAAGTTGCGTTTAAGCCCTAGTTTTCGCAAGAGTATGAAATAAATTGCTAAGACAGATTTCACAGATTCATGATAAATAATTATATTTCTTTTATATGTTCTATCAGGCACCACGAGTCAGTGAACCAGGTGAATCTTCACTTTAGGACCCTATTCCTAACGCGACCATGGGAGACACTGTCGTGCCACAGGTATCACCAGTTCCACCAGCTCCAGAGGGCACTGACATAGCGTCGCAGATTGCCAAGGCGGTTACTGTTGCCTTGATGGAGTTTCAGAGATGACTGGTTGTAGGGTTTCCAGCTCCAGTACAAGTACCAGCCCCTGCACCAGCTCCTGCCCCAGCACCCGTGGAGATGACCCTGGAACGCTATTTGAGGAACTTTAGAGAGTTTCAACCCTCGAACTTCAATGGGGATGAGACCCCGATAGACACAGATTATTGGATAGCAAACACCAGAGACCTGTTGAACGTTTTGGAGTGCCCGAAGAACAAAAAGGTTCCTCTGGCAGTTTTCCACCTCCGAGGTGAGGTATAGGTCTGGTGGGACAAGTACCGGGCAGATGACCCCGCAGGTAAATTGTTATGAAAATTTCTTCTTTTTTTTGGAAGTGATACGTTCTTTTAATTTCTATGACCATGCTTTTGGGCAGGTTGTACGTCAGACATGTTTACGTGGTGCGAATTTTTTAGAGCCCTTGCAAGTTGGTTCGTGCCTCCTTCTGCACGACGAGGTCTGCAGGAGAAGTATCTTAGGATTTTCCAGGGGGACAAGACCGTTACTGAGTACGAGCGAGAGCTTACCCATCTGGCTCGATATGCGAGCGTGATGCAGAGAGATCAGGCTGAGAAGTGCAGCCGCTTTGTGGATGGTTTGCGTGACTCGTTGAGGCAGTCGCTCTGCCGCTGATTACCATGGTCAATGTTGACTTTAGGAGCTTAGTGGATACGGCTCGCAGGCTGGAGTTTGATCAGCAGAAAGTTCAGAGGCGAAGTAGTTTCCGTACGAAGCGATCTCAGGATTCGCATCAGCCGCAACAGAGCAGAAATGACCAAGGGAAGAACTGGAACAAGAAGCTGAAGCCTGATGCAAAGAAGAGTGGTCAGTCTGGAGACAGGAGTAAGGACTACCCCCCATGTACCAAATGTCAGTGTCGTCATCCAGGAGAGTGTTTGGCCAGCACTGACGTGTGTTACAAGTGCCGACAACCTGGACACATAGCTCGCTACTGTTAGGAAGTTGGTGCGAATCAGGTAATCAAAATCTAGTTTCATTCATTACATTTGATGAAATTACTGTAGATGACAAATGTAATTTGTTCCTGCAGTCAAAGTACGAGGTTGGTGGCTCTAGCAGAGTAGACAAGGGAAAAGCATTGATGATCACTAATGGGAGACCACAGCAGGGTCAAGATTTGGTGCAGCCCAGAGCTTATGGGCTTGATCAGCAGGAGGCAAAGGATCAGGAGGATTTAGTGACAGGTAAGTGCTTACTTTGCTTAACAAGTTTATTTAATCCTCCATAGTGACGCCATTTTCATCTTTGTAAATCATTCATGTAGGCATCCTTATTATTTGTAATTTACCCTCCAAGATACTGTTTGATACGGGCACCTCACACTCGTTTATCGCGGAATCTCTAGTGCATAAGCTGAATTTAGAAGTCTTTCCAGAGACAGTACCACTGGAAGTCATGATGTCGAATGGATCCCTTCTACAGACCAGAGATAAGTACAGGTTGCCGGTGCAGTTTGATGATACCGAGATTATCGTGGAAGCTTTACAGCTACCTATTGCAGGATTCGACCTGATCTTTGAAATGAACTGGCTTTCGGCAGTCAACGCCAGGATTGACTGTAGGGAGAAGCAGATACATTTTAAGGGCCCTAACCAGACTGCATTTTCTTTTCAGGGCTTGAAGGGAGTAGTGAAGATGATCATCTCCGCAGTCCAAGGTAGAAGGTGCATCAGTAAGGGTTGTGAAACCTTTGTAGTACTGATGAGTGCAGAGGCTAAGGCTGACTTATCAGAGGTTCCAGTGGTGCAAGATTTCCTCGATGTTTTCCCGGAAGAGCTCCCTGGTGCCCCTCCAGATAGAGAGATTGAGTTCCCGATAGATTTGCAACCCGGGGCTACACCGGTAGCCAAATCCCCCTACCGGATGGCTCCAAGGGAACTAGCGGAGTTGAAGAGCCAGTTGCAAGAGTTGCTTGATTTGGGCTTTATACGTCCCAGTACTTCACCTTGGAGTGCTCCAGTACTATTTGTGAAGAAGAAGGATGGTAGTCTAAGACTGTGCATAGACTACCGTGAATTGAACAAACTAACAGTAAAGACTAAATACCTGATTCTCAGGATTGATGATTTGTTCGACCAGTTGGTGGGCTCGTGCACCTTTTCCAAGTTAGATTTGAGATCGGGCTACCATCAGTTAAAGATTCGGGACGTTGATGTTCAAAAGACGGCTTTCAGTACTAGGTATGGACAATTCGAGTTTGTGGTCATGCGTTTGGGCTGACCAATGCCCCTTCAGTATTTATGGACCTGATGAACATGGTATTTCAGGAGTACTTGGATCGTTTTGTTATCGTTTTTATCGATGATATCTTGGTGTTCTCAAAGAGTGCAGAAGATCATGCCGCACACCTCAGGATTGTATTGTGTACCCTCAGGAAGAACCAGTTGTATGTCAAGTTTTCTAAATGTGAGTTCTGTCTCTCAGAGATTGCATTCTTAGGCCACGTCATCAGTCAGAAAGGGGTTAGTGTTGATCCGAAGAAGATAGAGGCCATTAAGAATTGGCCAAGGCCAACGACGGTTTCAGAGGTTCGCAGTTTTTTGGGTCTAGCTGGTTACTACAAGAGATTCATCAGGGATTTTTCAGAGATAGCCTTACCACTGACTTCCCTCACCAGGAAGCGTAAGAGCTTGGATTAGACAATTGAGTGTGAATTGGCTTTTGAGGACTTGAATGGCAGATTGATGATCACACCGATCTTGAGTTTACCTTCAGGGCCTGACGGGTTTTAGATTTATAGCGATGCGTCAGATCAGGGTTTGGGCTGTGTTCTCATGCAACATGGAAAGGTCGTAGCTTATGCCTCGAGACAGTTAAAGGTTCATGAGAGGAACTATCCCGTGCATGACTTGGAGCTTGCAACAGTCATACATGCTCTGAAGATATGGAGGCACTATCTCTATGGAGTTTGTTGCGAGATCTTCACTGATCATAAGAGCCTCAAGTATTTCTTTGATCAGCGCGAGCTCAATTTGAGGCATCGCAGATGGTTAGAGTTTCTATCAGACTACGACGTAGACATTCAGTAACATCCAGGAAAGGCGAACGTTGTAGCTGATGCCCTTAGCCGTAGAGGTTCGTGTTTCTTTCTTCTCACTCAGCAGGAGGAGTTGGTGTGAGAAATGGAGATACTAGACATCACCATTGTGCCACACTGTAGTTTTGGTTCTGCAAGGTTGAGTTGGATGGAGATCACTTGCGACATTAAGGATAGAATCAGGACAGCTCTACCATTGGATCCAAAGATGGCAGAGATTTGGATCTCAGTGCAGACGAGTCAGAAGGAGAGATTTACTATTCATGATGATTTATTATTGCTTGATGGCAGGGTGTCTATCCCCGATGTTAGCCACCTTCGCGGAGACATTCTATTTGAGGCAAACAATTCCAGATATTCTATACATCCGGGTAGCACGAAGATGTATGCTAATCTCAAGAAGGTAGTCTGGTGGCCAGGCTTGAAAAGTGATGTTGCAGATTATGTAGGAAAGTGCGAGACGTGCAAGTTAGTTAAGCCCGAGTGTCAAAGGCCTGAAGACAAATTGTAGCCACTTTCCATTCTTAAGTGGACTTTTGAGGATATATCCATGGACGTCATCCATGGTCTGCCAAGATCTCAGAGTGGGAATGATTTCTTATGGGTTATAATTGATCGGCTTTTTAAGGTCGTCCATTTCATTTCTCTTAAGAAGACAGATCAGAGTCCCAGATTGGCAAAGTTATGTATAGACGAGATAGTTCGACTTCACGGTGTTTCCCACGTCGGGACTGAAAATGAAGTTCAGGGAGTCAGAATCAAGTTCATTCGAGATAAAGACAGCTCAGATTTCACCAGACAAGTATCATGATCAGAAGCCAGGTCAGTAGAATTCATTGTGGAGATACGTTTATCTAAAGGTCAGGCCAGCAGAGGAATCTCTAGAATAAAGCGGATGAAGAAACTGAGCCCCAGATTCGTTGGTCCTTTTGAGGTACTGGAACGAGTTGGTGAAGTTGCATATAGGTTGGCCTTACTGAGGAAATGAGTGGTGTACAGATATCTGAGGAGATCACATTTCAGTCACCGACAGATCTTAGTATTGAGGTTAGACCAGTTCCATACCCAGATATGGATGATGAACTGTGGTCGTCCAGACTTGGGACGATGAGCGCATTCCATACCAGAGCGCACAAATAACTGAGCGCACAAATAGGACTTTGGAGGATCTGCTATGGATGTGCATATTGGACTTTGGAGGAAAGTGAGAGAAGTATGTTACGCTTGTGGAGTTCTCCTACAATAACAGTTTTCAGACGAGTATTGGAATGACACCGTTAGAGGTCCTCTATGGTAGACGTTGTCGGACACCGTTGTGTTGGGCTGAAAATGAAGAAAGATCTACCATCAGGGAGTCATGGATTGATAAGACCACTGACAGAATCAAGTTCATTCAAGAGCGTATGAAGACAGCTCAGGATCACCAGACCAAGTATCATGATCAGAAGCACAGGTCAGTAGAATTCATTGTTGGAGACTACGTTTATCTAAAGGTCAGGCCAGTCAGAGGAATCTCTAGAATAAAGCGGATGAAGAAACTGAGCCCCAGATTCGTTGGTCCTTTTGAGGTACTGGAACGAGTTGGTGAGGTTGCATATAGGTTGGCCTTACCTGAGGAAATGAGTGGTGTACATGATGTATTTCACGTCTCCTATCTGAGGAGAGCAGTCAGAGATTCCAGCCAGATCATCAGTACCGAGGAAGCACAAATCGAGACAGATCTTAGTATTGAGGTTAGACCAGTCAGAATCGTGGATTCAAGGATACAGAAGTTCAGGAATAGAGAGATTCGCATGGTCAAAGTCCTTTGGATGAACTGTGGTCGTCCAGAGTATACTTGGGAGCGAGATGATGAGCTTATGAGCAATGCAGACTATTCTTTCCTCTTCGATTCATGTATGGTTACAATTTTCGAGGACGAAAATTTTTGTTAGGGGGGAGATTTGTGACATCCGTAGTGACGCAAAAAATTTATTTTAATTGTAGGATCGCGTTGCGATGGATTTTGATCGAAGCAGCGCGTCATCGAGGTACAATTTTATTATTCCTAAGGATCACGTCCGTTAGTTTGAGTAGTGTGTAAATCGTAGTAGTGGTGTGGCAAAAGTGTATTTTAGTAGCGACGTACGACAAAATTGTTTATATTCCAAGGTGTTTGTGTTGAGTGGGTGTGCCTATAGCAAATAATAGCAGCAATTAAGTGGTAAAGGGGGGAGACGGTTATCAAAACCGCAAAGCCCGTAATTTTAAATCCCGTAAACCTCAGTTCACAGGAGAAACCGCAGGCGGACAACTCCTTCCTTCCGATACGCCCGTTCCGCAAGCGTCGCTCGACTCCGCAACCCCGCGTGCCCGACGCCTCCCGCTGCCCTAGCCGGCGGCCTCCCTCGCTCCAGAAATCAATGCCGACTTCTCCTCCTTCCTCTACGGACGCTGGTAGGTGACTTCCCACCTTTTCCTTCCTAATGATGCCGTGCAGAAGAACCGAGTTCACCCTAACCGGTGAAAGTCAAGGACTCCCTAGAGAAACGTTTGGTTCCGCAGTGAGTTCGATTCCTCTCTAAGGAGGTGTCGGCTTTCGGTGATTTTTTCATGAAAATCCTGGAGTTGATGCTTTTGAAAGTTAATCTAAACTAGGTTTTCTTCCAGGGTCTTCGAGGAGACTGGGAGAACCTAATTGGGTTTTGTAGTCGCGGAATCCAGCCCGCGATTTCCTGGAGTTGGGCGCGTTGTGGAAGAGCTGCTCAAGGGTCACTCCTGTGCACGTAAAGGTAATTTACACTATGTTAGCCTTTTTATTTTGGGGGCGGTCGTACCAATAACTAAAGTTTATTGAAACGCCCTTGGGCTCCAACGAAGAATCCGGGGGTCGATCATCATCTCCCCTAAGGGGAGCAAACCTGACGAGCAGCCGAATCTCATTACAGCTAGGTGTCGTGCAGACGTGGAATTAGTCAGCAGATTTACTTGAGGGTGTAGATCCTCGAGATGGCCAAGGCTCTCCCTTCGGAAGTTCCCGCGCAGTAGTCCGCCACGGATTGACTTCCAAGCCTTCGGCTCACCCAAGAGAAAATGTTGTCGCGCAGAGTACGAGACCTGCTGCATTAATTCACCACTACTGTAAGCCGCGGAAGCCTAATTCCTGTTAGTTAGACATAACAAGAAATATATTTTGTATACGCATCTGTAGGTTTTGTACAAATATCATGACCATGCATAGAAAGGTGTGGTGGTAGGAAAACGATCGCGAAAATGTGTAGGATGACTCCCTTCTCCAGGACCAAAGTAGTCAGATCATGAACAGTAACGTTAGGTACGAAACCTTTACCCGTGTACATAGACTTGGAATTTGTCCAACCAAGGGCGTGAATGTCCCTTCTAGTCGACCACGAGAAAGTCAAGGGTCGCTCAGTAGTACACCAAAGGAGATGTCCCAAGCAGAGTAGCATCAGACCAAAAAGGTCGGTAAGCACACATAAGTCTTTTCGTGCTAGGTAGAGGCGCACTACCTTTCTCATAAGGCATATGGTACCTTATGAGCAGTACAGTCTTGGAAGTTGACTTCCCTTTGAGACAGTTAGTAGATTCGAGACCGTGTCCGCGCGACACTAGAACAATTGAGTTTGTCAGATGGTCTCGGGTCGTCAGTTTCAGATGCGCGTTAGGAGCTACTCTTCCTAGAGCCTTCCAAGTAGATGTGCAGGCTAGAAACCGTCTAGAACTCAAGTATAGACCTGACGTGAGACAGTACATTAGTTAGTGAACGTTGGGACTTGGGTAAATATAATGAAAGCTCATGAACGTAGAACGAGTAGGTCTGTCGACCAGAGAGCATAGTAAACGCATGCATATCATAGCATAAAGATTTTAATGAACAAAATCATTTTTCAAAAGGCATGCATTCATCATTTAAGAAAAAGTTTTTAGTGTCACTAGGAGTTATTTTTCCTTACTCTGACCACTCGTGGACAATGTTTTTACAGGTGACCCAGGTGGGAAACTATGTCTAGGATGAGCGTTAAGTGGAGTCAGTTTGTAGTTGCTTCCACTTTCAGTTTTCTCTATTTCAGCATATATTTGTAGTTGTGGACAATGTATCTTGTTAATGTTTTATATGTCTTGTATCAGACTTATAATGTTATTTTAGATTTTTAGTTATTTCATTTCTACTCGTGTTTAGTGGCTCTGTGAATTCAGGTATGTGGTTACCCTTAGTTTACTTTCTTAGCTTTCCGTTGTAAGTTTTAAGTTCTTAGTAGTTGCTTCTTTTTACCTGCTGCATACTAGTTTTAATACTGTTTTCTAGTTCTCTTTATATCGCTGACCTGGCCGGATGGCTGATTATTGTAAAACTGGGAAGGGGTGTTACAGTGTTAAGGCTTGTATCTTCAGTGACTTTTCTTCAAACTACCGAGCAATAATGAGGAGAATCCTTTCTTGGCAGAAGGGGGGTTCTCCTTTCTATTTCTTTGTAGCCGGTTGGAATTCACTCGTGCAAATAATGTAGATCATAATTTCCCCTCATTTTCGTTCTCTCACGGTGCCGCACACCATTCAACCCCACACAGTAATACTTTTGAATCCAAAAAAAATGGATGTCTCAATTGTTGCATTCAGAATTTTATCTCCATTTCATTTCTCTCCCTCTTTAATTATGTTTCTTACTACATGTGATGTTCTTCACTATTCACTCGTGTGGTCTGTTCTCTGTTGGTGGCTTCCATTCTATATTCTTAGTTTTGTTTTTTACTATACTTGTTTCTTTTTTGGCTCTTTAGTTGATTTTTTCTTTTCAATTCAGGATTGTAGTAGAAATTCTGAAGGAAAAACTGGGCTTTTCATCCTGGGTAGGGATGTACTTCTGGATGCCCATGGCAACGGGAAAGTTCCGATTGATGTATCCACATCACCTTTGATGGAGTTCCACAAACATGAAAGATATCACCAAGAAAAAACTGCTGAGGTTAATTATACGGCTTAGATTTTAAAAATATATATGATTAAATTATAATGTTTTTTATTCTTATTCATATCTTATAATCTATTCCTATATGTTTTTTTTAATCTGAGAACATAGAAAAGATCATTAAATGTGCAGTCTAGCCATGATTATATTGCCATTTGATTTTAGGATTAACAAGCTATAGGGTTTTAAATGAAACGGGTCAGAGTAGCGCACTACTCTGTTGAAGCTTATTCATTTTGTATTTGAGATCCTTATTTATTTAATTGAGAGCATTATAGAGTTTTAATGGTTTAAATGTTGAACGTAAATGTATTAATGATTGTGCAAGTTAAATTCTATCTATGTTGAGTTTAAATGTTTGTTTAAAACAAAAATTATTCTATACATCTAGTTATTTGCTCAATTTTTCATAAGCATCAGTAATATACATTTTGGGGCATTTACTGGGACCTCCCCTCTAAGCTTGATAAATTATAGGCTGCACCCCTCGTACTTTTGAAATTACAAAAATCTCCCCTGTAAAGAATACATTTCATAACATCCATGCACAAAAAGACCTCCCTTAAAATTTACTCCAATGGGGTATTTTTGTGCATGGATGTTATATACATACAGGGAAGATTTTTGTAATTCCAAAATAGGGGTGCAAACTGTAATTATGTTACCTTCCTGAGGAAGTTTTGGTAATTATTCCTATACATTTTACTTGTCTTTAGCAGATTTTAAGAAACATACTAGCATGCATAACAAATATAAATGAACCAGTTAGTTTTCAAGCTCATTTATTTGTCACTTTTAAAAAAATTGCTCAAACCTTTTCAATTACCCAAGTACTGGAGCCTTTTATGAGTCGAGTTGTTCATCAAGTGTGTGTTTTCTCCTACATCTCTAGGTTTCTACCTGAAGGCATTGAGAATTGAGGCTGGGATTTCCTTCCAAGATTAGATAATCATTTCCTTCACCAGCAAAAAAAACGGGAATACAACTCTGAGCTTTAAATTTTGTATATAAACATTTCTCAAACCATCTTCTCCTAATAGGATATTTCCTGCAATTTAATTTTCTCTTGTTAATTTTTCAATAAACTGAAGCCATCTTTTCTTTTCTTTTCTTTTCTAGTTGCTGATCCATAGAATTATATGCTTTATTGTATTTTATCATAGAGATTAAAATGTTAATTTGTCTATTTCATTGTACACCTTTATGTATTTTAGTATGTCTGACCCTGATTCATTTTTGAATTGTGTAGGGAGGCATCAGCAAAATCGACTTCATCCTGATCTCGGAGCTACGAGAAAATGAATCAACCGGATTATACCCAAGCATTTTATCCTATCATGCATGTCATTGCAGGCAAGGTCTAAGAACTGAAGAAATCTTTTAGTTTGAAGATACCTAACATGCCTGATGTTCACTGTTAGAAAAGCCCAATTAAGGGCCCATGTTTTTCTCCTTTCTCTCTCCTTGTATTAGTCCCACATCATGTATTAGGATTTCTCTCTTCATTCTTCTCCTATATAAGTGTATGTATACTTGTAACTATTCATTCAATAGAGTATATACAAGATTGGAGATCTCGTTTACATGGTATCAGAGCCAACCGGTCTCCTCCTTGGGTATCCGGCCTAGCCCATTTCTAGCCGCCTATCTTCCTTGCCTGTCCGCGCGGCCTCCCCTTGCCGCGGACTCTTGCGGCCTCTGTTCTACTCGCCTCCACTTCTACTTCTCTCGTGGCTTCCACCTCCTCCCTCCTACCACCTCTCCTTTTATAATCCTCTCTCACGTGGGTCCACCTTCTCCTTTCTTTCTCTACCCGCGCGGGTTCTTTCTACCATTGCGACCTCTCCAATCTGCTGTCCGCTGCGGGCTCTCACTCTCATCCTACTCACGGCTTCCTCTCTGCCTAATCCACTCGAGTTCTCTAACTCGCGGATTCCTCTTCTGACCGCTCGAGTTCTCTAACTCGCGGACTCTTCTCCTGACCGCTCGAGTTCTCTACCTCGCGGATTCTTCTTCAGACCGCTCGACTTCTCTGACTCGCGGATTCTTCTCCTGACCGCTCTAGTTCTCTAACTCGCGGATTCTTCTTCTGACGGCTCGAGTTCTCTACTCGCGGCCTCTTCTGCTTGCCGCTTGCGTTCTTTCGCCGCGACCTGCTTTCCTACTACTCGCTGCGACCTGCTCGCCGCTTGCCTTTTCTGCTCGCTGCGATCTTGCCTTCCCGCAGCTAGCGTTCTCCTCTCTGTCCTTAGCCGCATCTTGCTCGCGACCTCGTTTGTCGCTGGTGTACCCGCCGAGACCGTGCGGCTATCTTCTCTGTCGGCTTCTCCGTAGTCGCACTCTGGTCGCGATCTCCTGATCGCTGGTGTGTCCACCGAGACCGAGCGACTGCCCATTCTAACTGCCCGGTCTCTTCTGCAGGCCGCGCATGGGTTCCGATAATTTCGCTGCTACTTCTGCTCCACCCGCCCGTGCGGCTGCCCCGGCTTCCGAACTCCGTGATGAGTTACGGATTACTACCATCTCCCTAACTGACAAAAGGAATTTCGTCGAGTGGGTTCACTCCGTTCGCCGTGTTCTGCAGACGAAGGGTCTTCTTCACCACTTGACCCGCGATACTCCAACTTCTCCCTCCGATGACTGGCTTCGCGATGATGGTCGGGTCCAGTCCTGGCTTCTCAACTCTATGGATCCCGAGCCCTACAGGATGGCCATGTATCATGACACGGCTAAGTCCATGTGGGAGGAGCTTCACGCTTTTTACTCTGGCCATGACAGCCTACAACACCTATATGATATCATTTTCGATCTTCAGAATCTTACCCCGGTGCTCCTGGTGATATGCTCTCCTTCGTGGCTAAGGCCAAGAGCTTGGCAGAGGCTTGGATTCAACATCAGCCTCCTACTGCCGATCTAACCACTCAACGAAACCAGAAAGAAGATGTCGTCATCGCCATGATGATGTCCCGAGTTCCTCCCCACCTGCATAGTATTCGGGCCCAGATTCTATCATCTGCCTCAACTCCTTCTCTGTCTGTTGTCTGCTCCATGCTGCTAAAAGTCACGCCTCCCTCCGAGGCTCCTCCTATTTTTGCCCCAGCTCTTCTTCACAGCCTCTCCTTTCAACCCCTCCTCCCGTGTATCTTCCCCTCGGGGGGGCCGACCCCCGTCTCGGGACGAGGACGTGGTGGTCTCTCTTCTATGAAATGCACCTACTGTGATAATCATCTTGAAGCTACCTGCTACCGCAAGCATGGCTTACCTCCTCATCTTACTGCTACTATATCTGCTGCTCCGCCTCCTACTGGGTCTTCTGCCACTGATCCAGCTACTACTACCCGCCAAGACATCGATGAGCTCCGCACCCAACTTCAACAGCTTCAGGGTGCCCTCAGCCGCTCCTCGGCTCTGTTGTGTCCTATTCTGTGGAAGGTATAACCTGTCTCTCTCATATCCTTACTGGATCGTTGATTCCAGCGCTGCTCACCATATTACCTCCCAGAAGCCCACAGAGTACCTTCAGACGTGTTGACTGTAGTTAACAGTCTTTAGCTCCGCCGGAGCTTACGCCGCACCTTTTTCTTTCCTCGGTCACTGCTGCAGTTTGAGTGCTCACACAGACCTCATTGTGCTTTTCACCGTCAAATTCAGACGACCCGGGTACCATTGGTAAGGGACAGCTGTTGAATGGGCTGTCCTATGATGATCCCAACTCTTCTCTCCCTGATTGGCATCTCCGCCTGGCATGCTCCCCTTCCGGTTTCAAGCGATGAGTTTCTCTCCAGGAGTTCTCTTGTAATCTTGCTGACATCGTTCCTCTTTCCCCACTGCTGACCAGAGAGTACTCCTCATCTTTAGTTCTTCTGACGAAACCAGTATTTTTGGCTTGCTGATTTTGCAAGAAGCTTGCTCTTTCTGAACTTGCTTCTGTGTTTTGCCTTTTTACTTGAGACTTGCTGCAGTTGCCACCCCCCTCTTGCACAGATAATGCTCCTCAACCTTCTCCAATCTCTGCGGGTGTCATCCAGAGAAGGTTGATCAACTTCACCTGCAATAGTAATCGTCGGAGCCCACGGCTCCTTTTGTTCAAATGCACGTTTATTGGAACTGTATCCATGAGAGGAAGAGAGGGGGCCGCCAGCAGCGGCATCTCACAACACTTCCGCCTTAACAACTCCTTTGATCGCGGAAACGGACGGGGGCACCCTAATGTCTGATGTCTGGCTAGGTGAGGAGGAAGGAGAGTTCATGCTTGCTGAGTGCTCAGAGGTGAGCAAGCTTGCAAGAGTGCAGGAGAGCCTCCAGAGAAGCTTGATCAACAGAGAATGTTGATCAACTCAACAGAGAGGTTGATCAAGAGAGGAGAGAAGACTAGTAGCGGTCGGACAACAGTAACGCGACGGTTACACTTGAGGTTGTTCCTGAGCTGATTTTTGCTTGAGCTGACACTTGCTGACGATTCTTCTTGCTGAGCAGAGAGCTAAAGGCTGAGCTGAGAGGAAGAGAGGGGGTCGCTAGCAGCGGCAACAACCTTCGCCCGTCGCGGCTTAAATGCCACTCCGACGAGCTTTTCCTGATTAATCTAAAGATTACAAGTACAGATGCACCTTTACATCAATAAAGGGTACAAAGAAGCTGGCTCAGAAAGGAAAGCAGAGACCCCAGAAGCTGCCGAGACTGCCAAGCTGTGGAGGACTGAAAACTGAGTCTGCAGATTCTTGCTGGCAAGCTGTGGAGGACTGGAAAACTGAGTCTGAGGTCTGCTGGCAAGCTACTGGAAAACTGAGTCCGCACTTGCTACTGATGGCAAGCTGGCGGACTGAAAACGGAGTCCGCAGGTCTGCTGGCAGACATCCGGGGTCCTTGAATGAGAGGTATCAGGGGCTATTTATAGGCCCGGGGAAGTATCTTCTAGAAGCGGGGCCTAGTACATGACGACCTACGGCAAGCCGCGGACTATTGGAGCACATAGGCGAAGCGGCTGCATACGGAGAAGGAGGCCGCCCCTTGCGGCCTGCTGCTCCGCCTCCTAGGGTCTAGCGGGCGGCCTCTGCCACTGAGTCCAGCCTGGCCCGCCCCTAGGCCGCCCCGGCGGCCTACCCGGCCTGGCCAAGGACATCGATGAGGCCGCCCCTGGCGGCCTGGCGGACCCAGGAGTCCGCCCCTTCAAGGCCGCCCGCCTGGCCAGCTTGGAGCAGGGTGCACTCAGCCGCTCCCTGCCGGCTCTGTTGCCATGCCTCTCCGCCCCTTCCGGGGCGGAGTGTGGCGTAACGCTGGCTCTCTCTCATGGAATCCCTTCAGTGGACCTTGTTGAGCGGGCCGCCCCGCTACTCACCGAGGCCTATGTCCGCCTACCTCCCGAACTCCAGGGAGGAAGTCCCCCAGCTGGCCGGAGGCCGCCTCTGGGACGCCTCATCCTGCTTGCATCACTGTGGCCAACAGTGACACCCTACCAGTCTCTGGCTCCGCCGCTCTTCAGCTTACGCCGCACCTTTTTCTTTCCTCGGTTTTTCACGTTCCGGGTTTTCTTTCAATTTATTATCTGTTAGTCGTCTCACACACGATCTTGATTGTTGCATTACCTTTTCACCTGTCTTCATTTCTTATGCAGGATCGCCGCACCCGGAGTACCATTGGTAAGGGACAGCTGTTGAATGGGCTGTACATCTTGGATATCCCACCTACTCTTCTCTCCGCCGTCTCCACTGTTGATTGGCATCGCCGCCTTGGGCATGCTCCCCTTCCGGTTCTCAAGCGGGCTCTTCCTGATGTTTCTCTCCGGGAGTTCTCTTGTGAATCTTGTATCTACGACAAACAACATTGTTCCTCTTTCCCCACTGCCTGTACCAGGAGTAGTACTCCTCTATCTTTAGTTCATTCTGATGTATGAGGTCCTTATAGAGTCCCCAGTATTTTTGGCTTTCGCTATTTTGTCACGTTTATTGACGATTACTCGCGTACCATGTGGCTCTATTTATTACATGATCGAACTGAACTTACTTTCGTGTTTCACGCCTTTTTACTTGAGATGCGTACGCAGTTCGCCACCCCCCTCAAAGTCATTCGCACTGATAATGCTCACGAGTATACGGGTCGCACCTTCTCCAATCTCTGCGCCGAATTTGGTGTCATCCATCAAACTTCATGTGTGTGTACCCTTCAGCAAAATGGGGTGGCGGAACGCAAAAATCGTCATCTTCTCGATGTTGCGCGCTCCTTTATGTTCCAAATGCACGTTCCAACCGAATATTGGAACTTTGTTGTATCCACCGCTTGTCATCTCATCAACCGCCTTCCCTCGTCTGTGCTTAATTTTGCCTCACCCATCCAACTCTCTCCCTCCACCAACCTCACCTCTCTCACACCGCGAATCTTCAGGTGTGTTTGCTATGTCCACCTTCTTGGCCCTCCTGCCGACAAACTTGCTCCTCGGGCCGCCAAGTATATGTTTGTTGTCTACTCCCGCACTCAAAAGGGGTACGTCTGCTACTCTCCTTCTGACGGCAAGCTGGTTGTTTTTGCGGATGTCACATTCTGCGAAGACCAGCCCTTCCACTTACCTAGCACCACCTCGTCTTCTGCTCCCTCTATTCCCCGGCCTGCCGTACCGGTCACGCAATCTTTGTCGTCCTCTCCCCACGTTCCTCCTCGGGTTCCTCCACCACTTATCTGTGTCTACTCTCGTCGCCCATCCAAGGCTGCTCCTGTGACCCAGCTCCCCGCTACCAGCGATACCTCGGCTACGACAGATCCCGCTCCCGTCTCTACAGCTCATCCCTTGGCCAACTACGTCTCTCTTCATCGGCTGACGCCGCCTCTCTACGCATTTGTCACCTCTCTTTCCTCTATTTCTATACCTAACACTGTGCAGGAGGCGCTTCAACACCCAGGGTGGCGGGCCGCTATGAATGATGAAATGCGGGCTCTCTGGGCTAACCAGACCTGAGATCTGGTTCCTCTTCCTGCAGGCCACACATCTGTTAGCTGCAAATGGGTCTTTGTCATTAAACATGCGGCGGATGGCACTGTCGATCGTCTGAAGGCCCGCCTTGTGGCCCAGGGCTTTACTCAGCAACATGGCCTTGATTACGAGGAAACCTTCTCTCCCGTGGCAAAATTGAACACGGTCCGTGTTCTTCTCTCCTTGGCAGTTCATCGTCATTGGCCCCTTTATCAGCTGGATATTAAGAATGTCTTCCTCAACGGCGATCTACAGGAGACAGTTTATATGCAGCAACCTCCCGGGTTTGAGACCATGGGGGAGTCTTTGGTATGTCACCTTCGGAAATCCATTTATGGTCTCAAACAGTCCCCGCGTGCGTGGTTTGAAAAATTCAGTAAGGTGGTCTGTGCTAGTGGCTTCACTCGGAGCTCGGCTGATTTTTCTCTCTTCACCCGACACCGGTCAACCGGGACTGTGATTCTTCTGGTCTACGTTGACGATATCCTGATTACTGGCGACGACACGGCAGGAATACAATAGATCAAGGAACAGTTAAATTCCGTCTTTCAGACCAAAGATTTGGGCAACCTTCGGTACTTTCTTGGGCTCGAGGTCGCACGACGCTCTGATGGTCTTGTGTTATCTCAAAGGAAGTACTGTATGGATATCCTTCATGATGCAGGTTATTCTGGGTGCAAACCTGCGGAGACTCCTATGGACGCCAATCACAAGCTCTCAGCTCATAGCTCTGACTCTGACAAGCTGCTTACAAATCCGGAATATTACAGACGCTTGGTTGGGAAGCTGATCTACCTTACGGTGACTCGACCGGACATCTCGTTTGCTGTGGGAGTTGTGAGTCGGTTCATGCACGCTCCTCGGACATCTCATCTTCAAGCTGTCGAGCGCATCCTTCGATATCTCAAGATCGCCCCCGGACAAGGGCTCGTGTACAAACCATCCACATCTCTATCTCTTGTCGCGTATTCTGACGCTGACTATGTCAAGATCTATTGATGATAGGCGCTCCACAACGGGGTTCTGTACTTACTTTGGTGGACACCTCATAACTTGGCGTAGCAAGAAACAGACTGTGGTTGCGCGTTCATCTGCTGAAGCCGAGTACCGGGCTATGACTGTTGTTGTTTCTGAGCTAACCTGGCTTGAAGGCCTTTCTGGGAGACTTGGGTGTTCGTCTCTCATCTCCGGCAACTTTATTTTGTAACAGTCAGGCAACAATTCATATTGTCAAGAATCCGGTCTTTCACGAACGCACAAAGCATATCGAAGTTGACTCTCACTTTATCCGGGAAAAGGTGCAGTCAAAGAAGATAGATTTGGAGCATGTTCCTGCTACCGACCAAGTTGCGGACATCCTGACAAAAGCTCTCTCTAGGCAGCTATACTATCAGTTTCTATCCAAGCTTGGTGCCTACGACTTGTACGCTCCAGCTTGCGGGGAAGTGTTAGAAAAGCCCAATTAAGGGCCCATCTTTTTCTCCTTTCTCTCTCCTTGTATTAGTCTCACATCATGTATTATGATTTCTCTTTTCATTCTTCTCCTATATAAGTGTATGTATACTTGTAACTGTTCATTCAATAGAGTATATACAAGATTGGAGATCTCGTTTACATTCACAAATAACTCGCAGTCTACTCGAACGTTCACGTTTTACCCTCTATCTAAACTAGTGAACTTTAACATGATTTTTTTTAGCTTATTTACTTAATGAGCTGACCATGGACAAGAGCCCTGCTGCCTGATTAGGTTCAAAATTTTAAATTATTTAAAATGTTTATGTATATACACATACTTAAAGTTCGTTTAGGCTCCGTTTGGGATAGTTGTATCGGTGATTTGGTGAAATTGGAGCTCCCGTGAGAAGTGGAGCTTCTGCTCTTTCCCATGGACTAACACTACTTCTATTTCTCAATGATGTGTATCAAAAACACTACCGGAGCAAAAATGAATTACCAAATAGTCTTAGCAGTGTCCTTCGCTATAAGAAAACATATATTTTAAGATTTAAAAGAGTTTGTATATATTATCAAGAATCATAACATTTTCATGTCATCTGTGCCATCAATTGAAAATTTTATAGCTCATTCATGTTCGTCTCTGAGTTTCCTCAATCTATTCATGCACATTCGCTCGTTTACACGCCTTCTGCTTGAATGAAAGCACGGAGGATATCGAGTTGTGCTCGTGCAATTTCTTCTTGAACCATAATATTCCATTGGGGGGGCACCTAGCATGTAATTGCATTATTACTATTGAATAACTGTATGCGTGTGTATGTCTGTGTTAAACCGCATATGCGTGCGCACGTCATATATTTCATGGTTTAATTGAACATATTATTTAACTTCTCTGCATGTATTTCAGGGTCACTAACAAGACCCCTGTGTGGTGGCTAATCGAAGGACCTCGGATCTTAAGCCATGATTTTTCTGCTTCCTTCTGCGAGGTTGACCTTGGGTTGACTATCTGCAACTCCATGAAGGCTGAAGTTTCCATTAAAGTGGTCACCTCTGATACAGCGCCCGAGTCTAAACTATCGGATGATGTAATTTCCGATTCGAGCAGCAACAGTCAAGGAGGATGGCGCGATATTTCTCTATCTGACGACGCAAAGTCAACCTCAAATATTCCTCAAGTTCAGCTCCTTAATCCATCATCATCAAATAGCATTTCTCCATTTATTTGGTGTGCAGCAAGTTCTACAGAAGTGAAGATGCTGCCTTCATCCACCACTAAGATTCCCCTGAGGATCTGCGTCTTCTCGCCTGGAACATACGATCTATCGAATTATGAGCTGCGATGGGATTCACAGCCGTCCGATCCTTCCGGCGAGGAAGATACGAAGATGCGTTCATCGGGTACCAGCCGGGGCCATCCATTCTATCTCACTGTCATGCAATCATCTCATAAGATTGTGTAGATATATTTATGCATCATTGACATTTTTTTGCTGTTGTGGTTGACTGTTATTTGCTGTTCATGGTGTTTATTTATGGATTTTTTTAAAAAAAAATATAGGGCATCATTAAGCGCGGGTGTGCTCTAGTATATATATGTCGAAGATGGTGCGGCATGGCCGGCTCGGTTGGAGATTCTCTTCATTTGAAACAAATGGATACTATTCATTTCACGATCAAGATTAATCTTTAGTTATCCGAAGGTGTAAATTTTTATATAAAATGATGGGATTACTTTAAACCATTATATCCTAACAGATCTTGGTCATGAAATGGATACTATTCATTGATTGAAATGTATTTTAATCCATCATCATTCTAATCAACTTATGGGGAGCAAGTCGAGTTGAGCCAGCTCGAGAGATTGACGAGACGGGTTGAACTCCTGAGTCGGTTCGAGTTTTTTTTTTAATAAAAATGTTTTTATTCATAGTATGGAGATCTAATATTATAATTACATATGTATTAAATATCTTAAAATGTAGATATCAAGGTTCTTTAATGATTTGTATATATATATAATAAAATCTAGTTATATTTATTAAATATGTGAAAAAATTGAATTTTTAATGTTTTGATTTCTTTAGCTTGCCGCGCTCGCCATTTACGACGAGCTTGTTGGGATCAAGCTATTGTCACTTTTTTATGAGCTCGACTCGAGCTCGGCCAGTCGGCGTTCCTATTCCTACCTATTATAAACTACAATAATCTCAAATCATGTGCGTTATTGTGTTCCATTTTACCAACATTAACTTAAAATGTTTTATTTGATTAGAACTAAATTTGATTGTTAATAAATCATATTAATTCAAATATTCTCCGTTTGATTTCAGTGCTCGAGAGAAGTATTCCGTCCACGTCATTGACGGTTCAAATTCCGTTCATTTTGACTACTCAAATGTGAGGGCCCCACATAGGGTGTCAATCACAAGCATATTCGACCAATCACTGTCAACAGACAATTTATTCTGGCTTATTTGCAATATTTTATAGAATTGTATGGGTATTGTTATGAGCCAATTGTGAATGTCTATTAGCAACCCAAAAAAAGATATCTAGATTTGAGTGCTTATAGCAGTGACAATCGCCCAATGAAGACTGGCTACCGCTACGGTGGATTCCTTTAATCGAGTCCACTGCATATGAGTCTCCGACTCATTCTTCAATTGACATGCAGTCAGATATCACATTCTCCTCTCATCGCTTGGAAGCTCATGATTTCATGCTCTATTTCACTCCATGATGAAAGAGCATAATTTCTAAGAAGTTTGACCTGATTTTGAAAATTTTAAGAAATTTGACGAGATTTTTTTTTTAAAATGTCAACTTTGGAAGCAATCTCTTGCAAAAAATACAAGGCGAGATAAACCTTGTGGTGAGACCCTCCCCTCGACTCTCGGTGCGCTGGGATGCTTTGTGCACTAGGCTGCCCTTTTTTACTAAGTTTGATCCTTATTTGCAAAGTTTTAAAAGGTCAAGCAACTCTTCTTAACAAAAATTAGAGCCTCTTTCTCACACACAAAATAATGTTCAAACTTCAAAGTTATTATATATATATATATATATATATATATATATATATATATATATATATATATATATATATATATATAAGTATATGGGGAAAGGTGATTTTCTGTAGAACAGTAGAAGTAAAAGGTGATGGGGGGATGGGAAGGGGCAGCTTAGAAGAGAAAGCCAGCGAATGGCAGTAGATTCGCTATAGAAAGGGTGGACTTTGAGAATGTCAAATCAAAAAAATCAAATATTTAATGTGATAGTTGTGAAAAATCATATAAAGTGGGCATCTTTTTTTTAGTTTTTTTTGCTCCTCCTTAATCTGCTCCTCCTCTTTATCTTTAAGTCAAATTCTTCCTCTTCTTTCATCCTAATTAATTATTAATTAATCCCCCCCCCCCCCCCCGCTCTCTCTCTCACTCTCTCATTTCTCCTTTTTTGGAGGCATTTACTCCCTTTAAATAAATAAAAAGCTTTTCCTGATGCTTTATTTCAGAGCAGGCAGCAGAGAGGAGCAGCAGAAGATTCCCTCCTTGCAGTTTGGGGATGAGAGCAGCTAGCTAGAGCTACCACTCTGATCCATCTCCTCTTCTTAAAAGATGCATACAAAACTCACTAGTATATATATATAGTTATATATATCTCTATCCAATTCCAGGCATCTTTCCCTGATTAAAATAACCCTCAAGAATATATCATCATCATCATCAGCCTGTATACACATTAATAAAACCCTAATTTCCTTCTTCTACAGTCATCCATGTAGAAGCTAGCTAGCTAGCTAGCTGTCCCTTGATCTAATTCATGTAAAGACAAATTAATTTCCAATGGGCTCCAAATTGGGCTCCCATTTGTTATCATCATTTTGATGTGAATTAACATAAACCATGCATGCACACACACTCCAGCTCTGCAAGTTCCAACCCCTTTCTCCATTTTCTCCATTTCATTGCCCTGCTGCGCTTCTGCCCAGCACTGTATCTCTTGGGAAAAAAGATGCTCTCAGAAGTAACTCTGGAGATAGAGAGAGAGACCGAGGGAGAGAGAGAGAGAGGAAGAAGGGAGATTGCTTGTGCTAACAGTCTCTTTTGTACTGACAACAAGGGGAAGGGGGGTGGAAGGAAGTTATGTAGCTGAAATAGCCATCAATTAATGCAGATCCTACTACAAGGAGACAAAACAATGGATGGTTGGAGTTGGGTGTGTGTGTAGTCTCTATTCATCCATTTAAGGCTTTGCGTGTTATATATATACATATAATAATATATACTATATTATATTCTGAAGACAGAGAGAGAGAGAAAGAAGATTTGAAAGCAAGAAAGCATCTTGTTTTCATGATCATGGGTGAAGTCATACACATGCATGGTCACAAATGGATGTTGTTGGCACACTTTGCAAATGCACAGGGCTACTTAATATTCACATCACACACCAGCTGCATGTACAGGGCTACATATCTTATAATTATTAATCATTTTGGGCTATATAATTATTAATAAACATTAATTTGTAGGTAGGTAGGTAGGTAGGGGCATGAATTGAAGATGGTCCCTCTGATCTCTAGCTAGCTCCCATGCATCATCAACTCAATCCTGAGCTACAAATCTCTTGAGATTCCTCCCTCTCTAATTCAGTACTGATGCCTTGTTTCCCTCTTTTATGTAACACTCTAAAACTGATGACACCAAATCAGACTCCATCTGAGGCTGCCTAGTGCCTATCTATGGGGCACTAAACTCCATGACATATGCTACTACCCTACTACACAAGAATATTATGATGTCCCTTATGCAGCTATATATATATATATATTATGTATATATGATGGCCTTATTGAAGAAATAATTTTAAATGTAATTACAAGCCATTTCTTATAGAATTTGGTACAAATTATGATGTAATGTTAGAATTTTATCCTAATTGTATCAATTTAATTATGTACTAAAATGGTCAGTTGTGCATTTGTACCATTAGAATAATCCCTACTTCACACACACAAAAAGTTATGTGTGTTTGTGTGCGTCTGTGTGTTTGTATTTTTGTGCCTCTATTCATGTGCATGTGTTTGTGTCAATATGCAAAATTATATGTCTCTTCTCTCTTTCTTTTGAAATTACAAAAATCTCTTATGTAAGCTTATCTTTTATAACACGCATGTTATGAAATGTGAAGGTGCATGAGAGTTTTTTATAATATCAAAAGCTAGAGGGCTAAGAGGCGTGCATGCGAACAATCATGGGAGGTTAGGGTAAGTAATTATGCTAACACCCATTGGATGTTTGGTAATTAATACATATGTACATACATGCCCGCACATGTAATGCTTGGACACTAAATTTGGGGCTTCTATTTATTAAGTAATAATCAATAGTGTGAATATTTTTATAATCTTCTCAAACTATTTATTGCTTGCTCCCATCATAAAATTTTAGATCTGGTTTTTGACTATAAAATACATATATTATTTCTCTAGTTGCGACATATATTGTGGGAGATCCAACTCAAGATTTTTAAGGTTAAAAAAAATTGAGCTTATATACGTAATTTTGTGTGTGTGTATTGTGTCATTATTATTTTAGTGGCACATCACAGTTGTTGAATGGTTAACTCAAGCACTTTGCCAGGAATCTTCGCTAACCTTCGTTCCGACGACGTCTTTCCCCATGACAATATCACTTTCATTGTCGGTCCCGGTGCCATTGATTCCTGACCCCCGGTGGCTATGGCCATCCAACTACCAATAGGTAAGCTATGGGAACTTTTTGTGCTTTTTGCACTGAATTATGATAACAAAATAACTGTCTTTCTCTTAGTAGCTAACATTAAATTAATGTTTTTCGTACTGTGTTTTTTCGGAGCTCAAATTGGAGGTTTAAACGACTTCAAATCAAAAAATATTCAACATGAAAGTTATTCGTCTCGGGGATATCTACAACTTTCATGTTAACCATTTTTTCTGATTCCGCTCCATTAATTCGCAAAAGAGGAACTCCACCCCCTGGAGTTCCCGCAGGAACTCCAGGGAATCCGAACAGATGAGACCAATTTTATATAAAATGAAGAAAATATGAGGGGAGCAACTAGCATCTGCTTGGATGACTTTGCAGAGAGAGATTGGAGGGTGGTATAGAGAGAAACCACACCTAATGTTACACCCCAATGCATGTTTAGCCATAGTGTTCGCCACTCTATTCTCTTCGCGGTGTATGTGATCGAGCGCATGAAGTTTTCAGTGAATTCATCGGCCATCTGAATAATACTCTCGTCGTCTGTGATCCCAAAGTATCCACTGATTGAATTCCTTATTGAGTAAGCAGTCCAATATTATTTTGAAAACGCCCCATCGGCAAGTATTTGAAACATGTTTATACTTTGGTGCAAACATAGAAAAGCCAAACATTTCGCCTCAAAAACATCCATTTCTACATAGGAGCCGGCTATCATTGTGTTATCAAGACACTCATTTTTCGCTACAATTAACAAGCTTTGAAGATGAATTAAAAATGAACAACACAACAACAGTCAAGCCTTTATCCCACTATAGTGGGATCAGCTATATGTATCCTTTGTCGTCATTTTGTCCTATCTAAGAATTAAAAATGGACAAGGAGATAAAATATTCTATAAATATGGAGCACTCCTATTTGTAATCACCAACAAATCGCGCATGATCAAATCAACCAATCCAACAATACTGATATATGATCAATAAATCATCCGTCGTGATCATGCATCTACTTCAATAGTGCGCTTTTCTACGGCATAATTTTTCGATGTAGTTCATGTTCTTCACATAATATTGATTGTTTTTAATTGTCATACTATATAATTATCTTATTTTCTTTGATTTTTTCTTATTATTTCTTTAATTTATGCATGAGGGAGTCCATATATATATATATATATATATATATATATATATATATATATATATATATATATATATATATATATATATATATATATATATATATATATGTGTGTGTGTGTATATTGCACACACACATACATATATGGACTCTCTCTCATAAAACATATAAACTCTCCTGAATACAGTGTAGAGCAATATACACACAATGATTTTTCTAGAGAGAGAGTGCACTGAAGTTAGAGAGAGATGGAAATAGTTGAGGATGGGAGAATTAGGGTGAATAGTGCATCAACATAGAGAAGGTGAATCCACCCTCCCTCCACTGCTTTGTTGGCAGAGGCTGTCCTTTCAAGTAAGCTGCATTTGCAGATGTTGTATTAAAGTATGGGGGGATGCAAACTTCACCTTCTTCTAGCTCCTCACTCTCTCTTTCTTCACTCCTCACTTAACCCAAGCACTATACAATTCCCTCCCTTTTCTCAAAAGCTCCACCACTGAGATATGCTCAGCTCACTTAAATCACATGAGGAAGGTGAAGAAGAACACCATCATCATCACCATCACAACCACCGCCGCCGCCACCAGCACCATCTCCTCCTCCGTTGCGCCGAATTGATCGACCGCCTTGACCTCCCCGCCGCCCGCCGTGCGATCTCCCTCCTCTCGGCCTCCTCCTCCCCCTTCGGAGACTCGGCCGACCGCATCACCAATCAATTCACGCACGCGCTCTCGCTCCGGCTCGACCGCCTCTCCCTCGTCCCCTCCCTCTCTCCGACAGATTCCGACTCCGGCGCCCAATCCGCCTACCTGTCCCTCAACAAAATCACGCCTTTCCTCCGCTTCCCGCATCTCACCGCCAACCAAGCCATCCTGGACGCCATCGACGGCCGCCGCCTCATCCATATACTAGACTTCGACACCTCTCATGGCCTTCAATGGCCTCCTTTCCTCCAAGCCGTCGCCGAGCGTTCCGACCCGAACAACCCCCCGTCCATCCGCATCACCGGCACCGGATCCGACCTCTCCGTTCTACGCCGCACCGCCCTCCGCCTCCACTCCTTCGCGACCTCTCTCCGCCTCCCCTTCCAATTCCACCCCCTCCTCGTCCCCTCTTCGCCCGCCGCAGCCGGAGGCGGACGAGCCCCCGCCGCCTTTCAACTCCGCGCCGGCGAAACCCTCGCCGTCAACTGCGTCCACTTCCTTCACAAGCTCCTCAAGGACGACGAGGACGGGCTCCGCGACGCCCGCGCGTTTCTTCGTTCCGTCCGCGCTCTCAACCCGGCCGTAGTGACCCTCGCGGAGCGGGAGGCGAGCCACGGCTCGCCCTCCTTCCTCGAGCGACTGCCCGAGGCGGTCGAGCACTACACGGCGCTGTTCGAGTCGCTGGAGGCGACTCTTCCCCCCACCAGCCGGGAAAGAATGGAGGTGGAGAGAGTGTGGTTCGGGAAGGAGATCGCCGGCGTCGTTGCCGGGGAAGAACGTCACGAGCGGTTCGTGCGATGGGAGGAGATGATGAGTGCCGCCGGCTTCGAAGCGGCGCCTCTCAGCGCCTTTGCCGTGTCTCAGGCGAGGCTGCTGCTCCGGCTGCATTATCCGGCGGAGGGTTACAGGGTGCAGGTCCTGAGAGGAGGCTCCTGCTTCCTTGGCTGGCAAAGCAACCCTCTCTTCTCTGTTTCTTCTTGGCACTGCAATTAATAAATCTTTGCTTCCACTCTAAAGCTAGCTTATTGATACAATATTATATAATTAAATATATTATGGATATATATATATATATTTATATAATAATATATTAATAATATTATTATTATTATATGATTATCATACGAATTACAGCTTATATCCTCCACTCCAAATATATTAATACTAGACCCGCTGATGGATCCTTGCCAATTTCATAAGAGTGGTTGTAATTCAAGAATATATATTATCAAAAGTGTGGTTTGAAAACCCTAACCCTAACCCTAACCCTAAGAGGAGCTGTGGGGGTGGACGTTGCATGGGGAATTTGGGAGCCGGGGATTGGAAGAGAAATAACACATGGAAGTAAACTGTTGGCCGGTGGTTCATTAATTATGACGTGGCTGAGTATCAATGAAATGTTTTTTTTGTTTTTAATTTCATTAATTGCTATTAATTTTATGCATCTGCAGCTGACTTTTTTAATTTGTTTTCTTCATTTATTGATGCAGCAGTGCTTCCATGGGTGAGGAGTTCACATTATATACTACTTCTCTTTCTTAATATGGTCAACAGAATTTTCTTTATAATTTCTCTTTTTAATCATAATAATAATAATATTATTAATTATTATTATATATATACACACACACTAGTGCTAGTGCATGGGATCCATAATTCTTGTGCAGTGTGCAATGATCGTCCATCACTCAAGGGAAGGTCAAGTGCTACTAATCACACAAGCACACTATGCACGAATGTGTATGACCAGCATCATCTGTAAATGTCACGTACAATTTTTTTTTATGTTATGCTAAATGTGTAAATACAGTGGGCATATGTGTATATACATATAACATAATGAATTTATGACAATAGATTCCTTGTTGTTAGGTTCATCATATATTTTGGGAAAAGAATAGATCAAACATGAAAAGAGAATATTTGAACATTTAATATTGCTTGTCATGTACTCATGTACTCCCTCTAGAGTTATTTAATGAGAAATTATTTAAAATATTTATGAGGAATGATTGAGGACATCATAGGAATATGAAATTGGATAGGGATATGATCATGAGGCAATTTATTATTATTATTAATGTTATTAGTATTACTTTACATAATTCATAGTCTATAATTGCATTACTTCATATTTTACATGTTGTGGTACTAATTAGTGCGCTTATAATATTTCTAATGATGTTTGGTGGACCACAAAAACAATATAATAAAACAGGTCTAGTCATATTTTATTGGTCTACTTGTGTTCTAAGATAGAGATGTATATGTCATGATTTTAGAGGCCTAAATTCTATGTAGCTGCAAAAGGCTATACCTAATGCTCATTTTAGATAAATTTTCATCTGTCCTTTGTTCCTCCAAGTAAGAGCACTATTTCCCTTCTTGTTTTTTGCACCATGCCCAAGTTATATTTGCTCATTATCTGGCCTTACATTTAGGCTTATGTATATATATATACACACACAAGCTGTCATGCACGAGATTCCTCCGTACATCGACACGGCTCAGATAGGTGTACATGGGATGATAAATATTTAAAAAGAATGATAATACAAGAAAATTTGGTAAACTTTTTAAAAAGTTATAAGAGATGTAATAAATTAGTAGGGGTAAAATCTAAAAGATGGACTTTTACCAAAGGATGTTTTTTTCCTTTATATATAGTATAGATACCTAAAATTTATCAATCTCTTAACTTGTCATTTGTTCTTTCCTTGTCCCTCTAATTCTTAGTTTTTATCATAAGAAAAAAAAGGAATGTAGCTTCATAAAATTAACACTTTTATGCTAAATTTATTATTTACTTTACAATTTTGTATTATTAAATATTTATAATGTTTCAGAATTGAATAATATGATTTCAAAATAAATTAATTAAACACTTTTGGATCATGGAAGAGTACTTCTTTATGCCTAAAGAAGTGGTACTAATGATTTCTTCCATATCTGTATACTCAATGCTACTTGAATATTAACACTTCACTTTCCCTCTTAGAATATATATAGTTTATATATGCTCACTTGACACTATCAACTGATCATGTGACTACTGCCTTTTCATTTGTACTTATCTGAATTTTCTGACAAATTAAGCTATATATTGCTTAATTAATTAAATCTATGGCCCTCTCTTAACCTCTCTAGCTATTAATTAATTATGTGATACTTAACTTTTCAATGGCACTAAAAATATACATACAATATATATTCAAGATTTCATGTTCATCATGTTTGGTTGACTTAATCATTAGAAAAATTCATTAGTAAGAACTTTGCGTATAGTCGCGCTAAGTTTATAAACACACCATATTGTTTAGTAAATATTCTTCTGATTTTTTTTCTTCTTTGCAACATTAAACAAATTAAAGCCCCAATTCCTTGAACCTTGTGTACTGCATCAAAATTAATCTTTCAGGAAAAATTGGGTGCTGTGAGGAGCATGCAATTTAAGAGAATCAATTGAAGGTAATGCATTGAATTTGAGGAATGTGATTGAATGTTATTTATGAGACCTGCTGATCAGGTGCCACATGCAGTAAAATCTACAAAGAGATGTAGATTACTTAGCTTTCCTAGTCCAAATTTAATGAATATTAATTATATGGCATAAAGCAAAGGAAAGAAGAAATTAAAATGTGCATTAAATGAGATGTATATATATAGTAACTATGATCATAAAATAACTGATTCTCATGCTTGTTTATAAATAGGGTCATGTTATATGCATGTCAGTGTGGTTGTATGCAGTCCGCTCATAAATGCAGACCAAATTAAAAACCCATAGAATTTGTGAACCCGTTCAGAAATTGGCTTGCATATAGCCATATTGGGACTTCATATAGCTATTACCTATAATATATATATATATATATATATATATATATATATATATATGTATATATACTAGCCATGGCTTGCATGATGATGATGGGGGTGGGGTGGGGGTGAGTTAAAGCAAAGGGGGGGTTGCTTGGTTGGTTGGCCAAGTTCAGTATAGTACTGGAAGGCATTGAATGCAATGATAGGTGGGAATGGGAGACATGCATGAGAGGGCATATGCATCATGCATGGGTAGGCCCACCATGGCAGCATCTGTGTCCTCAAAATTCATTAATAAATATGTGCATTTAATTTTTTAATGATTGAATCAAGAAAGGCATCAAATTGGAGCTCATTTATTTCTTATATTTTTTTCTTATATATATATATATATATATATATATATATATATATATATATATATTAATTGGACGACAAATTGGCATCTCTAGCTCTGTGCTGCTCATTTATTTCTCCATCCCAGATATATCCTCAGGAAGATCAATATATATGATCACAAGGCATCTTCCATGTGCAGTGTGTGCAGCTCTAGCTAGCTAGCTAGCTAGCAGTGTCGTACGATGGGCGTGCGCAATTAATCTCTATTCATGGCTCTTTCATTTTTATGCGCTTAGGCTCCGTTTGGCACGAGGGTGGCGGTCGTAAACGCATGTGTTAAAACGTCATTGATTAAGGATCACCTAACAACCATCATCCGTTTGAACATAAAATGGATGGAATTCTTTATATGGGCATTAACAAATTACAATTTAGCCCATGTGTTCATGACCTCCACCACCATACCAAACAGAGCCTTAGGTCATTCATCACGCATGCATCCACGCATGTACGTGCTTAGGAGCAGCTGGTATGCGTTTGTGTGCGCGTGCGTGCGTGTTAATTATTACTGATGTTTTGTATATAGTCCTAAAATGAAACATTTTGGCAAATTCATGCTACATGCATGTAGTTTCTTACAAGGATAATAGGATCTTTCTTTGTGAAGATCTAGCTTGGCTCACATGTGGAAATTGGAAGTTCTTTGGTGAGAAATTGATGGAGTAGTTTTGGGAGAAAAATTAACGGAGTGGTACATTTTATCACGGGGATCCTCTCCATTTGGAGTGAAACGGTCAAGATCTATTTCTAGTTGATCTGACGGATTCACTAATCTCATCATTTTATATTTTCATTTTAATCAAAAAGTTATGCAACAATAGATCAAGTGAGAACGCATCCACACCATGAAATGGATACTATCCATTTCATCCAAGTAGAGAGAAGCTTCTTTCAAGAGTACATGTTGCTTTAAATGTCAAAGGTGATTACTCATTTTCACATTTGTTATGAAACACATGCTTGAAAAGCATAGTTAAAGTTGGCTAGTCTTTTTCACACTTAGGAGAAAATTATCTCAACAAATCTCTCCTTTTTCGACTACGTGAAGAAACTTGTCATTCTAACAATCTTCCTTCAAGTCTCCAAACATATCTTCATCTTCAGTCAGCAATACCAAATTCGAGTTAATAGTTTTCTGCACAAAAGACTGGAACTCTACCCAATAATTAATTCCCCTTTGCTTTATGTGGAGGGAACCGCAATGTTGGCGATCCTCACGCAGTGCTTGACCTTTCCTCTCGACACAATCTTCGTAAGCATATCTACTTCATTGTCATATATGTGCATCTTCTACAAATTCAGTTCTCTTTGCTCTAGAGTATCGTGTATCCAATAATACTACGTGTCACTATGCTTGAACCTCAAGTGAAAGGTGAGATTCTTCCCCAAATGAATTGCACTTTGACTATCGCATAGGAGTCTGTAGGGCTTCTGAGTAAAATTTGGCTCCTTAATGAAACACTTCATCCAAAGAAGCTCTTTTTCTGCCTTAGTGACTGCAATAAACTCAGCCTCCATAGTCGATAGTGCAACACACTTTTGTAGACTAGATTGTCACGACACGGCTCCCCCCGCAAATAAGATATGGTATTCAGATGTCGATCTTCTGGGGTCCAAATCTCTAGTCATATCAGCATCAGTGTAGCCAAATAACTCTGACTCACTATCTCTGAATTTTAACGTCAAGTATGAAGTACCATGTAGGTACCTTAGAATCCACTTCACAGCGCTCCAATGTTCTTTTTCGGGTTCTGAGAGAAACCTATGTACAAATAGTGTCAATGGTATGCGCTATATCTAGGTGTGTGCACACTATAGCGTACATGAGCCCACCAAATGCAGAAGCATATGAGACCTTCCGCATCTCCTCTTTCTTCTCAGGTGTGCTTGGGCACTGATCTGTAGTAAGTTTGAAGTGAGGCGCAAGAGGCGTGCTCACCTTCTTCGTTTGATTCATATTGAATCTTTGCAACACCTTCCAACTACAACAAATATAGACATCGACGACGTTTGTAAGAGGCTTTGACGAAGTTTATCAAACACCGTTAATGCTTTAGCGACATTTTTATAAACGACGTGCATGCGTCGGGAATACAATCGTTGCCAAAAGTAATCGCGATGTTTTTAAAAAAAGTGGCGGACATTGGCGGCGTTTATGTTAATAAACATGGCGGTCTTTGGCCGCGTTTCGTACTGTAAAACGTGGCAAGCTTTTGTCATGTTTTTCCAAAAAAAAACGTTGCAAAAAAATTCTTGTTTTGGTCATGTTTGTTAAAAAAATGCCGCCAATATTATTTGATATAAAAAAATAAATTTTTTTAAGATCTAGTTGAACATATTATGCATTGTCAAACAGAATTATAGGAATTTCATTAATAGGAAAAATATCTAGACTAAATTCCAATTATATCAAGAGTACCAATCAACTAGAAAACAAAATTGTCCACAAAATATAAAATTTTAACAACAAGAAGATCTATATTCCCGTAAATAGTACACATAAACTTGTGAAGCATAACCATGACCATCCCGAAAACTGAGAAGAAAGAAATGACAGAGGGAAAGGAGCTTTGATTTGCTCCAGCAAGGAGGAGAGAAGGGTCTGTGAGGCTGGTATTTGGGTGATGGGGGAGGAAACAGAGAGAAGCGACAAAAGCAGGTTAGGTTTTTAATTAGGGAAGCAAGGGCCGGGGAGATGGGGAGGAAACGAAGAAGCAGGCGTGGTTTGTTTTTAATTCAGGCGGCGTGAATTAATCCGTCGGCGCAAATTCAAAACACAGATGCATGTGTTTTTTAATTAAGGTTTAATTAGTAATCTAGTGGCATTTTAAAAAAACGCCGCTAAAAGAAAGTTTCAGGAACGCTTTAAAAAACGCCCCTAAAGTTAATGTTTTTAGCCACGTTTTATAAAGTGCAGCAAAAAAACCCCTCCATAAACCTTCTTTCTTGTAGTGTATATCTTTCATGAGATAACCAAAGTAACTTTGAGCTTCTATCTATCCGAATATGCATCCCTAGTATCGTCTTTTCACAGCTCACAAGTCCATCACAAACATGGAGCTCAACAACCGCTTCAGCTCAGCAATGTGCGCAGTGCTCTTCCCAATTATCAGCATGTCATCAACATAAATGAGTAAGATAATGAATCCTTTGGAGCATACTGCTTTATAAACATACAATGATCAAGGGTGGTCCCCCTAAAGTTGATCCCCCTCTTAAAAGCATCAAACTTCTTATAACACTGTTATGGGACCTACTTTAGGTCATATAAGCTCTTCTTCAAGTGATATACTAGACTCTCCTTCTCTTTCACCCTGAATCCTTCAGGCTGCTCCATATAAAGCTCATCCTCAAGATCACAATACAGAAAAGCAGTTTTAACATTCATCTGCTCGATCTCCAAGTCTAGCCTCACACTAAGGTCAAGAATTACTTGGATAGACAACATCTTCACAACATGAGAGAATATCTCATCAAAATCAACTCCCTATTTCTAACAAAACCCTTTACCACTAATCTGACCATATATCTGAGTGGTATCGAGGGATCTCCCTGCTTTACTATAAAAATCCATCGATTTTTTCGAGCCTTCTTGCCCTTAGGATATAGTACTAGCTCATAAGTATGGTTTTCATGCAAAGACTACATCTCTTCCTACATAGCAATCTTCCATTCTTTCTTCTTTAAGTTATACACTGCTTCATCAAAGCACTCGGGCTCCCCGGTATCAGTCAATAGAATATACTCGATAGTGGAGTAACTCTAAGATGGATTTCTAACTCTATCAGACGTCCATTGAGCGAGCTCAACTACTGGTGTAGGCGCATCATCAATGATGTCCTTTATAGGATCTTTATTAATAACATCCTCATGATTTGGAAGTGGCTTAGTACCATGTATAGACACAGACTCTACAGCCTCTTTAATATCACCACCTCCAATCATAAGAGACACTGCATTAGTGAGAAAGTCAGCCTTCTCAATTTTCCTAGTATCAAGCATAGTCTGATCCTTACAAAATATAGCGTCACGACTACGTACAATTTTTTCTCAACTAGATCAAAGAACATGTAGACAAACTGGTCGCTACATCTATATCCCAGAAAAAGCATTGTCTAGTCTTGGAATCCAACTTCGATCTTTCGTTCAGAGGGACGGGCACAAAAGCTTTACATCCAAATACCCTCAAGTGACTGTATGAAGTATTCTTCCCATACCATATCTTATTAGGAATATCCTCCTGTAATGTATAACTAGGAGATGGGTTGATGGTGTGTGCAGGTGTGTATTAAATTTCATCACAAAGCGTGCAAAGTAGTTTTGACTCAGATAACATGCACCTTACCTTCTTCATCAAGATCCTATTCATTTTTTAGTTACTTTATTCAGTTGTGGCGTCTTGGGAGGACTCTTTTCATGACTAATCCCTTTCTCACTATAGTATTCATTAACGAGATCAATATACTCTCCCTCATTATTGGACCTGATGCACTTAAGTTTTCTCCAAGATTGTCTTTCTACTTCATCGTAGAATCTACGAAATGTGTCTAGGACGACCTCATCTTTGGTCTTAATATAAAGTAGGATGCTCCTCCTCTCGTTTAGACCTTCAGTGGTCCGCAGACATCAGTAGTATGAGCTCTAGTGGCTCGGATCTCCTGGTGAAACCGTGGCTCTAGAATGATACTCTACTCTACTTCTTAGTCATACAGTGGTTGCATCTCTCTAGCTGATTTATAAATAGATCAGATATCATCTTCTTGTGGGCGAGACATTCTAGGCCCTTTTGGCTAATGTGACTCAATCCCTTATGTCATATGGATGTGGATACACTATCTCTGACAGTGTTGGCCTGAGCAACTTCAGGTCTTCACTCTATATATTATAGACCCATATCTCGATAACCTCTTGCTACTACTAGTGACCCGTTGATAAGCTTCCAAAAATCTCCACCATAGAAACTCAAGTGTCCCTCATCACTTAATATTCTAACTGAAACAAGGTTGAAGCGGATGTTGAGTACGTGTCGTACATCCTTGAGAATCAGTAAACCTCTTGTGCTCGTCAGCAGGTACATGTATCCCCTCTCGATGACTTTAGATGTATCATTGTTGCTCATTCTAAAAACTCTATAGTCATGTGTTGTGTATATGACAAACAACTTTCTATTGCAGAAGACATATGTAGAGGCACTTGAATCAATAATCCAACTCTTATCATCGCACGAGAGTGTAGTAGTAATGTCATCTCCTATAATGATGACATTGTCCTCCTAAATAGAAATGGTGGTCGTTATATGCGTGCACGCCTTCTCATTTGAGGGCTCTCTCTTCTTCTTCTAGTCATTCTTCACAGTGTAATAAATATACTGAATATGGCATTTCTTGTGGCTGTATTGACATTCCACATTCTAGTAATGTGACTTAGACTCCCCCTGCTTTGGCTCCTCTCACTCTTCCTCTCTCTTTTTTTACTCCTTCCTCTCCCCTAGGCTCAGTATAGAGAACATAAGCTCATGAAGAAGAGCCTGAATTTTCTTGAGACTTTCGTCTCACCTGCTCATTCAAGATGCCACTTTTGACAATTTTAATAGTAATGATGCCACCAGGAGATAAATTGATAAAAGAAACTTTTATCGTCTCCCAAGAGTCTAGAAGAGACTTCAGTAACCACAATGTATTGACCTCGTCCTCGAAGGTCACCTTTATAGCAGTGTGGCGGTCAATGATACCTTAGAACTCGTTAACATGATCCAGGATATGGGATCCCTCTATATCTGAACTCCCCTAGCTTTTTTAGTGGATATAGTTTATTGATGACAATACTTTTAGCATACAATGTATCGAGAGTCTTCCAAAAGATAGTCGCATCAACTATGCTCGCAACGTGATTGTAGACGTTCAGCTCAACGAACCGTCTAATGAATCCTCATAGCTTTCGGTGCTCTATTTTCCATTTATTAAGATTTATGTCTTTAGGCATCTCCTCAAAAATAGGAGCATGACGGTCCTTGACGAAGATGAGATCTTCCATCAATAAGTGTCACTAGTGATAGTTTGCGTTGTTAAATTTCATCATTTGTCCGGTGTCTGAACCTGATGTAGACTACATAGTGATCTGTCACTAGTCGGACTGACCTCAATTCTTTGAGTCAATTATTTCAAAGAAAAAAATCAAAGAGGATAAAGAGCGGATCAATGATCGTCACCTACCGCATCCGATCACCGGTCAGAAATATCCAATCGGCTCATCTCAAATCTCACACAAGTCAGCCTGATAATTGTTCTGACAATCAGCCTGCCTCTGATACCACTTGTTGGGATATAGAGAACGCAAGCCGGAATAGATCACCTCCAAATTAGTTCGAGCAAGTACTTGCATGCACAACCGCTTAGCAGTATGCTGATACACAACGAAAGCATAGCACAAAATAACAACAATAAAAATAACACATAGATTTAACGTGGAAACTCAGTAGGGTAAAAACCACAGGACAATCGGTGTCCAACCCGGAAAGCTTCCACTAAAAATGTATGAAATTAATAGATAATTATAAGACTTTTTCTCCTCGATTTGCACAAGATCTTCACTAATTTTAATTGCACCGCACAATATTACACAATAAATAGTAGCAGAAAAATTACAAGTTATCGATAGTGGCGGACGAGACAGATTACACAAATCCCCTCAAAGATGCTTCTTCGAATCTTGCCCAAATTTGCTCCAAATTCAATCCGTGTAGTCTAAGTATTCCTCGCCAACGTTGTAGAACATCGTCTGAAAACTCTTCCAATCTAAGACGATTGTCACAAAGGCATCTCCAGAAAATTTCGTTTGCATGAGTTTGGAGAGAAGTGGGTGTCTTACCCCTCTTCTTTCATGCCAAAACCAAGGAGGTAGATGTGTCATGAAGCTTCCTTTGGCCACTTTTCTAGACATTTCCTTCAAGAGCACATGTTAGTTTAAAAGTCAAATGTGGCTACTCTTTTTCACAGTTGTCATGAAACACATGCTTGAAAAACATAGTCAAATTTGATTTACTTTTTTCACGCTTACAAGAAAATTATCTCGACAGAAACTTCGTTCAAAACTTGTTTGTTTTGTTGGTGCATGGTAGCGTCATAACAATTGTCATGCATGCCAAGCATACACTCTATTATTGCGGCATTTTTGTCCAAACTCACTAGAGCAAAAACATCACGCTTTAACCTGAGTCTGGAGCGAGCGGGTCCACGTATGCTAGGGCATACATGATCGAACATCTGCACAATTAATTACCCCTTAGCATGCATGCTTCTTCATATAATCATATCTTTTCTTATATTTTATATCATTCATAAGTTGGTATTCATTAAAATTTCAATTCCAACATTCAATCTCCTAAACGGACGATAAAATTGAAATTAGACCTTCAATTTTAATTACAGAAGATCAATTTCGTCCAAACGAACAGATCCTTAGAGAAAATTTCTTATATTTTGAGACATTTTGCATTGAATTTCTATGAGAATTTATTCATTCTTTTTAATGGGAGGTCGGTGGGTGCATTACATCATGAGGGTGTTACCAAAAACAAATATTGGAGCCCAACGCATTTATGTTGCGGCACATGCTCATGCTTCCCCCGTTGTTCCATCAACCCTAAACCTAGCAAATAATATTTGATCAAATGATTGAGAGAGAGAGGGGATATGAAATGTAGAGAGAGAATGTTAGGAGAGAGAGAGGGAAGAGAGAGAGAGAGAGATTACATTTAATGCTGGCCCGTCAGCCCGTGGACATTGGAAACTCATTATAATTAGGTGCACCAAGCTGTGGATAATCTTAGAACATTTTAGGGTCACTTCAATATATACTAGCTAACTCGTATCTTAGAAATATTTAAGTATGTACTCGCATCTTAAATACGGTGTGTTGCTCGTGGAGTCGTCCGATTTGTGATCCTATGGTGCCATGGTTGAACATTTTTTGACAAAAATAAGACTGAACTTCAATACGACCATGTCTATTGAAATATACTCGTATTTTGATAAATCATGATTTTTTGCAGAAATTTGCAGTACGATAGCGCTTATCGCACGGTAATCATCGGTGAGAGTAAAGGACATGGATTCTATACACACCTGTGTATAGAAATTCCTATACACATGATGGCGGATGCCGACTCATAATTCAATGAAAAAGTTTTTTTAAAATATCAAAAGTAATTTTAGCTGCTTAGTTGCAATAAATATTACATTTATATAATAGGGTTGTGCATATATTAAATAATTCTCCTCTCGTGGACTGTGCATATAATAAATAGTACTCTCTCAACATTATATAATAGGGTGTGCATATCTTTTTCTACACACAGATGTGTATAGAATAATCCGCGTCCGAGAGTAAAGTAAAAAAGTTTTTTCCCTCATATCTTTGCATGTAGAACATTAGCAACATGCCCTCATATAACATGTAAATGATAAACACATTATTTAATAATATATACCTTGATCACAACTAGACGTGCCCTAGCTATAAAGGCTTGGACTTGAATGCCCGGACCGAGTCTGCCCAGGAAGGCCTGGGCCGGGCCTAAGAGACACACGTACCGGACATCTTCTATTTCATGTTGCCCGGCCTAAGCACCAGAGCAACTATATATTAGCTCGCGCATGAATCATTATGAGTGCCAACAATATTTGCTCCCTTATGATCCACCGGGGACATCAGACGCTTATGAAATACTGCATCAATCCGTTCTACGCGCATTTGTCGATAACTTGCAATTCTATTATCATATTATGTTGTATATCCATGATGTAGCAAAGTTGCATGTAGTGATCCGATTGTGAATCCCATAGTGCTTTCACTAGCTTTAAAAATCCCGTCTCGTATTTTTTTACATGCGATTGTTTGCGTGTTTTGTTTGTGTTCCGCAAAGCGATTTGTGAATGCACTTTGCTCCCCCAATCTTACAAGTTGTCACGCATAGGATTTCACCAAAATCTTAATAATGTTATCTTTTTTTGCCATATATTTTCTAGCCCTCCTTCTCTTTTGGCTATAATGTATATATTTAATACCCTTAAAATTAACTATTCTAATTAAAGTATATTGGGTTTTAATTAATTATAAGATAATTCAGCACTCCAATAATCTCAGTGTCCACGTCGATGCTTGTCATATTAATTATAATTTTTAATTAAAAAATTAAACCTGCATTATTATTCATTTTATTATTTGATCAACAAGATAAAGTTGATAGATTAGACACTAAGATTCTTCCAATTTAGCTGATTGTGACCTAAACAGCATTTTCTTATAATAGTGCTGGAAATTAAGGAAGGAGTGAGGAAGGCATGCATTGCATTGCATCATACTTTAAAAAATTACACATTAATTATATTCATATTATAAAGCTCAAATAAAAAAGTATAAAAATATCACTTAATGAAAAAAAATCATAAAATGAGATATAATTAAACCACTTATAATTACCATCTAAATAGTTTTCATTTTTTAAAAATTAGATTATATTAATTGAAACCACTACAATAATTTTCTCCTTTAGCAACACTTTAGTTGAGAACATTTATAAAATTTTGTCTAAACATATAATAGAGAATAATTTATAAATATCGCTATCAAGTAACAATTTTTGACAACATTTATGACGCGACATTCAATAAATGTTCTCTTATTCATTATTGAGAACAATTTTGAAATGTTGTATTTGTGACGCAACCATATAAAAGCTTCATATGTTGTACATTTAATATATGTTGATACTAGCTAGTTATACCATTCATGTGCTCATGAAATCATAAGTAGCAAAATACAAACTATTAAATCATCTTTCATATAAATTATATCTAATTTAAATATTTTGAGTAAAGTGATGTTCCACATAAGTTAAGCACAAGTGTTATTATGCAGGGACGGATCCAGAGGGGGGCTCGAGGGACACTGCCCCCCCCCCCCCCCCCCCCCCATTAATTTTCAAAATGTTTACTGTATTTGGATTCCTCTCGGCGAGCCAATGAATATTGACTACTTATATGTTAAAAAAGGTGGAAATTGAAAATATTTAGAATTTTTTTGAAGTTGAATACTGGCCCTCCATGTTAAAAATTTTAGAACTCAACGACGCATTCAAAAAAATTTGTGCACCCCCATTATTAATTTTTTGGATCCGTCACTGCTATTATGGAGAATTGAGGATTATCTTAATGATGAATATGGGAAATGTGTGGGCTCTTAATCAAAGAGAGATTATACATATATTCTACAAAAGCATCAACCAAAGAAAACCAACATGCCACTAAATGTCAATAAAGGTCTAACAAATCATATCAATTGACACTTTATCAAGATAAGATATCTCAAATAAGAAAAGAGGAATCTAGCTACATTAAAAATAGGCAACTTGAAATAAAGAATTTTGAAGTTTATATATTTTTCTAGGGCACCAAGGAAACATGCGACAAATTATTGGATACATGATTGCGAGATATTGAAATGGAATAGGAATCAAACCATATTGATGACATTCATTTAATAGGCTATAAAATTGTCGAAGGATCTCACAAACCATCATGAAGTTATTTATTTTAAGTTTTAAAAATAAATCTAGAACTAGCAACTTGTGCAACAATGAAAGTTGATCACAAGCACATAATTACTTTGAGATTTCAAAAGGTTTTAATTCACTATTTATCTTTGGGTGTTTATAATATATATAAGATGACTTCTTTAAAAATATATGTTTTAATTTCAATTTAACAAGTATGTAGTGATCTGTAATTACGGCTAGTCTATTAGCATAAATTCTAGGCAAATTTTGGGGGTCGGCACTGATATAAATTGGACCGTCTTAGCTATGGAGTGGTTGAGCGCACAAACAGTCACTGAGAAAGGAGACGGCTGGAAAGAAGTTTTTTTTATTACGTGGAAGATCCCGGAAATTGGTGAAAATTCATGTGGCTTGTGAGAGAATGTGAGGGCAGCGGGCTGCAACTCGTTACAACTTGCAGGGGGGACAGAGATGCATTCGGAGGGTGACAGGCCACCACTCTCGAAGCTAAGTTTTTTTCTTGGCCGCGGTGGGGAGCACAAGGCTCTGGAGCCTGGGCGGTCTTCTGCTTGCGCTTAGAATCTTGAATGGCGCATTTTGCATGTCTAGACGTCATCAAAGTGTATCCTACAGTTTGCGAGGAAGTCTGGAGCGCGGAGCTTGTTGTTGACTTGGAGGTGTTCAATGTTGAGCGCGATGCACGAGGAAGGCTCGGGTAAGAAAGCTTAAAGGCGAATGGAGATCTTCGAGGGATTTTCAAAGTACATGAAGATCTTCAAGGGCGTCTTCGAAGGCGGGGAAGATATAAGAGTCTCCCCCCAACCAAGAAAGCAAGCCGGGTCGGGTCAGAAGAGTCTCACTGTCCAAGGCGGCCATCCTACGCTTTCTAAGTGGCAACATCTCACTCTCCAAGCACATGCAGGATGATCACCTTGTCAGGATTTGGAACACATCACATCACATAAGTACACATTTGCGAAAGCAACACAGAAAAAACCAATTATATATATATATATATATATATATATATATATATATATATATATATATATATATATATATATATATATATAATGAGATTGAAGCCAACTATTTATACAAACGGCCCAACAAGCTCAAAACAAACTACGGCATCCTCCAAGATAGGTGCTACATACGAAAGTCTCACGACTCAGAAGTCGGGAGACAAAACTGGATCATCGGTCACGCTTAGAGCTGTCACTTAAAACCAAAAAAATATTCGGGTTCCGGTTTGAATTTTGGAACCATGAACAACATTGGTGTGGATGTGGTTTTTACATTTTATTATCCGGAACGGAACCGCAACATACAAGTTTTAAGCGGTTTCAATATTTTTAGACCCGATCCGAACCAGACCGAGCCATTCGCAAATTATTCGGGTTCCGGTTTGAATTTTGGAACCATGAACAACAGTGGTCTGGGTGTGGTTGTTACATTTTATTATCCGGACCGAAACCGCAACATACAAGTCTAAAGTGGTTTCAAGATTTTTATACCCGATCCGAACCGGACCGAAGTAGAACCAAACCGCAACCCATTTTTTATTATTATTATATTATTATTATTATTATTATATTATATTATTATTATTATATAATTTATCTATAATATTTATACTTACTATTACAGTATTACGAGTGAAGCTGGTGCAGTTTGAACACAAATCACAATCGCACTAAAGGGGGTCGATTTTGTACCGAACAAAACTTCACCGCATAAAAATCGTGTGGTATGATTTGCCATTGGTGCAGTTTGGAGTCAATTTTTGCAGTTCACTTTTGATTTTTATATAGTTATATAATATATTTTTAATTTTACTTACATATTTTTTTTGAAATATTTTATTAAAAATATAGAAGATATACAACTATTATTTATTAGTAATCATGAGAGACAGCTAATTGTAGCCGGTTATTATGGTTGAGCACGCCGACGAGACGTGCGCAAGCCAACTAGAAGTCGTGACAAGTCTACACGCGTAGGAAGGCGATTGATACTATCTCACCTGTCGTGGAAAAGACCGTCGAGAAGTGGGCAATATAATTATTTTTATTTCGATGTTGTTTTCAGTTTTACTATTTGCATTCCGCTTTTATTTCATTCCGCCAAGTTTGATTTTGGTTTTAGTTGGAACCGATTGAAACCGGACCGAACTGCATGGAACCGGACCGAAACGTTCGTGGCCGGTTTGGTTTTGGTTCTTGTTGAACCGTAACCGGAACCGTTGACATGACGGTTCAATTCCAAAAATTAAGTTGGAACCGAAACCAGAACTGGAACCGGTCAAACCAACTATGGTTTTGGTTCTAATTTGAAAAACCGTTACCTTAATGGTTCAGTTCATGATTTTAGTAGAACCGGAACCGAACCGGAACCGTGACAGCTCTAGTCATGTTAGCTCTAAGGTAGGCACACTCTCGCGCAGTGGCTGAGTCTCGCACAGGTCCATCTCCAAAAAAAAGAGGTACAACAACACGTTAGTCAACAACTAAGTGGATACACACCTTCTCCCCCAAAACCATGACCTAGGGACGAGAGTGAGTATTACATACCCAAAAAGGAAAATAGTCTAAGCAGTAAAAATGGTTAGCAGCAGTATATATATAGACAGATAATAAATTAGGAACATATATACTGAGCATATGTAATATTAATAAACTAAATTATATTATTTATATAAGTAGATATTAAAACAAGCCCTACTAGCTAACGCATAATCAAGCAGGTATTCACAACCTGCAACAACTCCCTATGTCGACATAGTTTGAACTGTTTCTCTTCCGACAGGGTAGCGAGCCCCGCAAGCCTCACTGATATGCATGTCAATGACAGTGACCGGTCCCACCACTTCTGGGTATAGTCGTACTACACTACATAGGCCCCAAAGTACAACCTAGTGTAATCTTGGATGTGAGCTATATCTGGCGATATATATAATTTGGCTATCCAGCGAAGGTACCCAGCAGGGCATAATACGACCAAGCTCTCGAGGTACACTCCTCCATGTTGTTGAGAGTCATCAATCATCCCGCACCGATACGATTGACGAACAGCTTGTGTGCATGACCGACCCACCACATTTTATCGCAAGGAATTTACAAACAATTAATAAAACAATTAGTTGGCACCTTCGGGTATGTGATAGCCCGTCCTACTTGTCATAAAATAATTTCAGCAGACGACCATATTCATTTAATTTGAACGCGTCGCTCCACTTTCCACAAGGAGCGCACGATCATGAAAGTCCATTATTTTGGGCTAGATTTGCAGGAATCTTAACTCCAGGTTATCTATAACTAACGCTCAACCAAATAATTGACCGTATAGCAGAACAGGACCCGAGATAGAGGTGCAGAAATAAAATAGTTGTAACTTGTAATAATTAAGTGAGGTAATGAAAATGATGAGGTAATAAATGCAGATGCTAAAATAAACTACAGTAAATAAGATTCTAAACTGTAAAGAAAGCAATAATGAAATAAAGTGTAGTAACTGAAATAAAATACATGAACTAAAAAGAGATGTGGGAACTGAAATGAAGTAAAGAACAGAAAAGGCATCACTTAGTTCTGCAGTTCCATCTCCTTTTAAGGAGGCAAATCCTTCACTCCATTCTTAGGAGGTTTCTATGTTCATGAGAGGCTAGTTCTTCACTCCGTTCTTAGGAGGCTTTTTCGTTCATAGGAGGCTAGTTCTTCACTCCGTTCATAGGAGATTTCTCCATTTATTGGGGGCAAGTCCTTCACTTCGTTTTTAGGAGGCTTTTCCATTCATAGGGGCAAGTCCTTCACTCCGTTCTTAGGAAGCTTCTCTATTCATAGGAGACAAGTTCTTCATCACTCCATTTATATGAGGCTTCTTAGTATTTTATCATATTAGATTTTACCAACAAATTTGAGTTTGATAGTTTTCTGTGTTGCACCTCTTAGGTCTGTTTAATCAGACTTATGTTTAAGAGATAAGGTCTTTTTAATTTCTTGCTTTTCAGTATAATAATTCAATTACCGAGATTATACACACTCGCAAGTGGTCTATCACGATATCTATTAACCGCAACCCGTTATTTTACTACTCGCACCCCAAAATCTCCCAATTTTTCACGCCTTTTCGAAATACTCCTTGTACATGCAATATCAGGAAAATTGTTCAACACGAAAGTTGTAGATATCGACGAGATCTACAACTTTTGTGTTGCTCACTTTTCCTAAAAAAGCATGTACAAGACGTACTTTGGAAATATGCTCAGATTTTGCGCATTTTTGAAATACGCCTTGTACATGCAATTTCAGGAAAAGTGTTCATCACAAAAGTTGTAGATCTCGTCGATATCTACAACTTTCGTGTTGAACACTTTTCATGAAATTGCATGTACAATGCGTATTTTAAAAAGACGCGAAAAATTGGGAGATTTTGGGGTGCGACTAGCCAATTACGGGTTGCGGTTAACAATCGCCTAAAAAAATAGCCCGAAAATATCCAAAACTTCAATCCGAGGTTGGAAATTGCCCGAATATTAACACCAAGATATGAATTTGACGTAAACCAAATTAAATTATTCCAATTTAAACCTGAGTTAATTATTAGTTGCCCAAAAGAGTTGGAAATTGATGAAACTAGCATCATAGGTTGCACATGCCCTCATTAATCCCATAAACTTCTTAAGTTATTTTGAACTTCGATTGATCTTTGATAATTTATTTTGCCTCAATTAATTCATTATTTTCTTTATATTTTAAATATGTCATATTTTAAATCATCAAATCAAGACAGTGGGTCTAAAATATAAAAATATAAACTCCTCAAAATATTTTATATCATTTCAAGATCTTACATAACCTCTAACATCTTTAAAGTAGTCTCGATTATTTAAATTATTAAAATACTGAGAACGACTAAAAAATTCCCAAATATTTCTCAAGTAGGGATTTAGCCATTATAAGTCAATCATAAGATCTTGAGAGGCTTAAATTGGGAAAATTTGTCTCTAATAATTCCAAAAGATGTAAAACCATCATTTTAATTGCTTGAAAAATATCAATGTTGAAGCCAAAATTGACCTCTGTGGAGTTCGGGGTCCCTGAAAGGGGTGACCTCACACCTACTACACTAGAGAGAACGTCACGGACCGGAGACTTAGGAGACTATGAACAGACCCTCGGCTCTAGCGCGGAGGTCTCACCTCACACCCGGAATGCTACCTGAGCTCTTCCCCTCCCTCACCAAAGGGCTAGGCTAGGTGCCTTGGAGAGCTCTCTCTACTCAACCAAGAAGAAGCTAAGGGAGGAGGAAGCTCCGAAAAGGATCCTCCCCAAGGCACCCAAGGGGGTCTATTTATAGTTTTTCCAAGTCCTGGGGGTAAAAAGACCGAAATACCCTTACACCCAAAAAACCTCGGGCCAATAGAAAACAGCCACGTCGGGGGGTAAAGAGGGAATTCCCCCCGAGGGCAAGAAGGTAAAACTGCAGGGGGGGAAAGGGCGAGACCGCGGGCTTCTGACCGGTCTCGCCCCGCCAGGCCGCCAAGCTAGAAGGGGCGGGGGCGAGATCGCGGCCCCCGGCCGGTCTCGCCCCACCAGGCCGCCAGGCTAGAAGGGGCAGGGGCGAGACCCCGGCCTCCGGCCGGTCTCGCCCCACCAGGCCGCCAGGCTAGAAGGAGCAAGGGCGAGACCCCGGCCCCCGGCCGGTCTCGCCCCACCAGGCCGCCAGGCTAGAAGGAGCAGGGGCGAGACCCCGGCCCCCGGCCGGTCTCGCCCCACCAGGCCGCCAGGCTAGAAGGAGCAGGGGCGAGACCCCGGCCCCCGGCCGGTCTCGCCCCACCAGGCCGCCAGGCTAGAAGGAGCAGGGGCGAGACCCCGGCCCCCGGCCGGTCTCGCCCCCACCAGGCCGCCAGGCTAGAAGGGGCAGGGGCGAGACCCGGCCCCCGGCCGGTCTCGCCCCACCAGGCCGCCAGGCTAGAAGGAGCAGGGGCGAGACCCAGGCCCCCGGCCGGTCTCGCCCCACCAGGCCGCCAGGCTAGAAGGAGCAGGGGCAAGACCCCGGCCCCCGGCCGGTCTCGCCCCACCAGGCCGCCAGGCTAGAAGGAGCAGGGGCGAGACCCCGGCCCCCGGCCGGTCTCGCCCCACCAGGCCGCCAGGCTAGAAGGAGCAGGGACGAGACCCCGGCCCCCGGCCGGTCTCGCCCCACCAGGCCGCCAGGCTAGAAGGAGCAGGGGCGAGACCCCGGCCCCCGGCCGGTCTCGCCCCACCAGGCCGCCAGGCTAGAAGGAGCAGGGGCGAGACCCCGGCCCCCGGCCGGTCTCGCCCACCAGGTCGTCAGGCTAGAAGGGGCAGGGGCGAGACCCCGGCCCTCGGCCGGTCTCGCCCCACCAGGCCGCCAGACTAGAAGGGGCAGGGGCGAGACCCCGGCCCTCGGCCGGTCTCGCCCCACCAGGCCGCCAGGCAGCTATCGGGACGGGGGCTGGTGTTAGCCAACTTGCCGCACCCGCCCCCCAAAAGAGGGCCACTGGGGGGAGGTAGATTTTTCCTCCCCCTACTAGTATGTTTCCGAGGTAGAGCCAAAATTGGCCACCGAGAGTGCAAAATCTCTCAAAAGCTTAAAACTATACCGGGGCGAATACGAGGTTGTACAATCAAAGCTTTTAAAAACTCTTCAAAATATTCTAGACTATGTTTGGGGGCTCCAAATATTACTGTGAATTTTATTAGATTTTTTAAAATATTTTAGGGCCCTCAAATTAGAAAAATATACACTTTTTTAATTATTTTAAATACCAAACAATATCATAAAAATCCCAGATTTTTATGGTGGGTTGCAATCATAAATAGGAACATTTTTTATGTTCAAAGTTTTTCCCATAGATCTCTAGATTATCCTTAAAAAATCAGAGAAATTTCTGTTAAGAATGGGGTGCGGATAGTAAGTCACCGTTGTAAATAGACGGCTGAGATTGAGCTATACTTGTGATGCCGGAGGTTCGTCCCTGCAGTGGATCTGGTGTGGATCAGTTGCGGGGCCTCATGATTACGTGGGAGGGGAATAAGAATTCTCTGGCAATCGGATCTCCTAATGAAGGTCGAAAGGCAACTTTGTGAGATCCCAATTCAGACCCCACAAGAATTCTGTATTTTAGCTATTTTCAAGATATTTGCCTCCAGAGGAAGTAGGAGAGTGAGTACAAAATAAACATATAATAAAAACTTAACTCATAACTTAGGTCGTTCGGCATGCGAGACTTTATCCCTCTTCCTTAATCAACTAAATTTTTTTTTGCGCACACAGGTTTGCCTCAGCTACCTAAATAAAATGACGATGAGCTTAGTCATAAGAATATGATTAAGTGACTAACATGCCTCTTTAACTGATGTAAATACAACCAAGAGATTTCAATAACAATATTCATAAATTTTCAGTTTCACAGTTCAGTATAAAATGCAATATAAAAACAATCAACAAAACTATAATATCTACAACATTCTATTCTTTTTCAAATTATGATATTCAATTTTTAAGTTATTCAATGTATTCTTTTTTTACTTGATTTAGTTAAATTCTCAAATCAATCGCATTCAATGATGGGTTCAATCATTACATCTTTACCCTCATTCAAATTTAATTATTCCAAACATATCAATCAAGCGTTAATTTAATTACATAACTTTGGAAATGTCAAAGCATACATCAAATATAGGCCCCACCCCTTAAGGGCAAAAATGTAGACAAACTCCTAACGTGGGTAATTCATCGGTAGGTACCACCCCACATCATAAGATTCAATTTAATCCTTAACATTTCCTATATGCAGATTTTTAAGCATCTTTTATCTTTTTCTATCATGCTACGGTCTATCATATTTCGTTCAACTGCGCATTTTTATTTCATTTTTCATATCAGTAGTTTCATGAAGTTGTCATATCATGCATCTTATATTTATATATTTGAAATCTAAAATTGTTTATCATTTTTAACATCTTTTAGTGATTTTTTCATTTTTCATTTTTCATTTCCATTCAATTCGTATCAATACAAAAGCACAAAATGCATTTTTGTAAGAAAAGGCTATACAATTTATATTCAAAAAATACATTAATCTAAGTCTTCATTCTTCATCATTCAATGATGGTTTCTTCTTCTCTTTGTCATTTCTTATCGCATCTTGTTTCTGTCATTCTTCGTCATATTTGTATCTGTTTTTGGATGCTTAAAGCTTTTCAACTTTAATTTATAAAATGTGAGAAAGCAAAACATGAACATGAGAAAATACACTAATGCTTGAACTTATTGTAACATCAACGCTCATAACCATAATTGTAACTCCAATTTATTATACTTAAATCCATATTTCTAAATATTACTATGAAACCATTGCTTGCAAACCCCTTTACCCTTTCACCATGACATACTTCTCAAACCATCAAATTAAGCCACAATCAATCTTCACTAATTGACTACGACCCATTATGTTAAACGTTAACCACAAAAATTTCAATGAGTGCTCCTAAATCAGTACTCTATTTGACAAAGACAAATAGAGGAACCTCTATAATAGCAGCACATATGAATTTTCCCCTTATTTTCAAAGCTAACTAAAATTGATGGTGTAATCAGTCACTTATCTATACAAAGTATATAATTTACAAAAGCCCTAAATTATCTTCATGTTAATACTTGTAAATCCTTCACATAACAACAGTATACTGAAATCTTTTTTCAAAAATTCTAAATGCCTCATTATTCTATTCCAGACATTCTCAATAGAAGAAATATTTGAGACAGAAGATGAGAAAACTCACAGCGGGGGAAAAATAAGAGAACAATGCAGAAACAGGCGGCAGAAATAAGGCAGCAACACTAGGTCAGCCATAGAAGGCTTAGAGAGGGAGAGAGGAAGAGAACTAATGCGCGAAAGAGGTAGATTGAGCGCAGGAGGAGCGGCAGGCAATGAATGCAAGCAGAGAAGTAGCAGTGGCATGCGACTTTTAACGATGAAGGCAAGCAGTGGGTTTGTTGGGAAGTCGACAGGTGCAGGCTTTCTTGGCCTCTTGAACTGGTCCAATTCCCACCTCCTAGCCCTAATAAATTTAATTTAAGCCAATTGCTCTATTAGCGCACCAATTTCACTTCATATTTCTCTATTCGCACACCAAATTTTATCAAATTATATGTTTGGCACATCAATTTCAAAAATTTCATATGCACCATTTAAATGACATGTGAGCACACTCTTTAAATAACTTGGGTGCATAATAATTAATTGTATTTGATCTTTTCATTTCATTAACTCAACCGTCAAAAACATTCGTCTCATTGTTACACAAGATTTCTTAGAACTCGCGATGAAAATTTTATTTCTCTTCATGGGGGTTTTATTTATTATAACTAATGTTGAGATTTGGGTCCTTACAAATTGAACATCCAATACAGCAGAAGCCTACATGCTTCTACCACGTACCGTCGGCTAGTTACGGCTTTGCCCCCGACTGACACACCGGGGTTCAACACACCCTCTGACGGTGGTTGGGAGGCCTGGTGCCACCGGCCACCGCGGAAAAATGCTCAATAAATATCTTAAAAAGAACGGGGCATTGTCGACTCAGTTTCCGGCAGCGCCTCTGCCTACAGGCCTCCTGGGGAGGATCAAGGACCTACTCCAGTGAGGCACTGCCTCCTCTCACCAAACCAGAGGGTGTGTTGAGGGGCTCACTTCCTATGCAGCTCACCACCCAAGCCCAAAACAACCTCGGGTGGGGCTGTGGCGGTGTTCTAGCGGCGGGAGTCACATGCAAGACGTCCAGGGGCTAGGTAATAACATTCCACAAGGAAAATGATACTCAAAATTCTCATAAAATTTACAGAGGTGTGTTTTGGTCTGACTAAACATGTGGCAGAGATTTGGATTTTTCCTAATTTATCTAGTTACAATTATTTTATTTATTTCAAAATGTGACATAATTAATATTAATGAAATACTTTGGAAAATTAAGTTCAAAAATCTTAATTTCTCCAGAGGTGATACATTCCAACATAATACATGCTTAGTCAAAATTTCATTAACATGCATCAAGCCATTTGAGAAAAATACACCAAATATAATTTTGTGCTAAATGCACACCATTTACATACATACAAGGGTCATGCAAGTGGAATACACCCACATGTAGAAAGCCAAATGGTCCCAAATTTTGACCAGTAGCATAAAATGACCTAGTTAACAATCTACCAGAGATATGGGTTATTTTAAAGTTGTCTAACCATATATATCACATAAGTATGCTTAATTAAATTTTTACCTAAACTATAAAAATGTCTTTTTAAAATTCTGATTTTTGGATGAGAACTCTATCTAGGTACCCATCATGCATGTACAAAATTTCAGACTCATGCAATGAGTCAATAGTTAAAAATTAACAAAGTAAGTTATAGGTTACCTTTAGGATACCTCCCAGAAAAATAGAGAATCTGGGGGTTGTAGGGCACTAAATTGAGTGATTTAAAATTCCCTGAAAAGTAGAGAAAATGGAATACAAAGTTCATGTTCATTACTTGACCTAGATCTATCTCTAAATGGTCCTAATTTAAGTGTGAAAATATATATCCAAGGCGTGACAGAACTTGTAGTAATTTAAAATAAGCTATAGTATAAAAATCAGGCCATAGTTTGATAATTATTGACTTTGGGGTTGACTTGGTCAAATTGATGACGTGTCTGGCCCCACTTGATGGTTTTGGGTCCCATGGCATCACCCAATATTGGTTGGGCCATGATAGGACCCTATTGGGGCTAATTTATCCATATGAGTGTGATTTGACCTAAGTTGACCTAATTTTGACTTTGATCAAATTGAGTGATTTGGTTGACCCCATATTGAGGTCTATAGTTAATTGACTCACCAATGAGGATAGTAGGGTGGGGTGAGGTTAATTTGACCAATTGAAGTATAATTGAGTCATGTTGCGGTTGAATTGGGTTACGTTGACTCATAGTTGACTTTGGTCATTTTTTTTGAAATTTTCTGCATTCAATGGATTATTATTGACCTAATGCCTCTATTAGTGGTTAGCAGGGTAGGGGTAAGGTCAGTTTGAACGTGTGAGTTCAATTTGAGGTGAATTGACCTAGGTTGTCTTGTGCCCCTTTGGGTGCATTGGGTGAGGTCACATTGTTACATTGGGTCGTAAGGTCACCTTCTTGCCCTAACACACATGTCATGACACATGTCATGCCCTAACACACACACTATGGGTCTAGTATGAATGAGGATGCTATAGCTCATCATTCAATGTGTGTTACTAGTTTTAGTAGCCCTTATAGAGTTTGGGGGTGGTTCCAAGTGAAGCTTAGATGAATTGGCTTGAGTGGGTGGAGTCCTCTATTAAAATATTTCAAAATTTGTGATTTTTGGAAGGTTTGACCAAGGTCGACCCAAGAGTGGGTCCCCTGTGTGGGTCAAGATCAAAGTAGATCCATGTCATTGAGTGATAAGTCAATGCTGGATATTAAAGTAATATTGGTGAGTGTAAACATTTTGGTGCACCATAAAGCTTGATTTGACTGATGTTGACCAAATGACGTCGAAATTGACCGCAACAAACTTTGTTGGTCTCGTATTGACCACACAAGTCCAATGCAACTGACCAGGGTCAAATTCGATTTAATTTGCTCAATATTCCAAAATGGCATCAACGTGACGCGCATCGATACTCAAAATGGTCATATTCTCCATACGACATTGAATTGGACGAAATTAGTTCTGTTGCATTCGTATTGATTATATGAGTCTACTGGAACTGACAGAACTCAATTCAGAGATCGTTTGCTCAATTTTCAAAGTCTACGTAGTCGATAAATACTACCTAAAATTGTCATATTCTTCATATGACATTGGATCGGAACAAAACGAGTTTCATTACACTTGTATCGACTACACTAGTCTACTGGAACTAATAAAACTCAATTTGGAGTTCGCATGTTAATTATACAAAATTTTGGTCAACTCCTAACTTTTAGGGTATCTTGTAAGTGATCGAATTACTTTTATTGTGTTAGCTATGGTTCTAGCTAGTGACCAAATAAAAGTCGAGAGGTTACAGAAGATTCCCAGTGGAACTCTCTTATGCGTAGAAAGAGAAGTCGGAGGAGGAAAGGATGGAAATGAAGGAGAGACCGGGGTTCTATTTATAGTCCTCAAGGGTGGTTATGGTGGTTACGCGATTATCCACAGACCGTAACTGTTGGGTCCATTGCCCATAATGTTACCTAGATTGGATTTGAAGAGGCATCACCATCAACACTAAGAGCATAGTTGTATTTGATGTATGCTTAAGTTCATGCATGCAGGTTAGTCCTTATAACATTGGCATAACGGGTATTCCAAGTTTGTGATAGGTGGTCACAAGGAAGACAAATAGACACAAAGATAGATGCTGGACAGGTAGGAATTTGCCTAAGTCCACAGGCATTGAGTGAAGTAAGCTCACGTCAGGTGCAGGAATTCGGTTAAGTCCACAGGTGTTGAGTGAACTCAATTCACTCAACGCTAGATACAAGGTGTTGATGCGCGAAAACGCCGCGGGGCACCAGCCAGCTAACACGGAGGGGGTGTTCGATCTCACAAGCTAGGAGAGGAGGAAAGGAGGAAAGGAAGGAAGCCTCTGAGTGCTCGAGAGTGGAGCAAACGGCTTGTCAAAGAGGGTTGCGGGGATAGAGGAGAGAAGCTTGATCAACAGAGCAGGTTGATCAAGAGGAGAGAAGGAGGTTGATCAGGAGCTGTCGAGCAGACGGCTAATGGGGACGGTTGTGCTTGCAGGTTGGAAGCCGAGGAGAGCTGAGCTGAGAAGAAGTCTGCTGAGCAGAGGAGCAAGACTTGCTGAGCAGAGGAGCAAGGCTTGCTGAGCAGAGGAGCAAGGCTTGCTGAGCAGAGGAGCAAGGCTTGCTGAGCAGAGAGAGAAGAAGAAGGGGGCCGCTAGCAGCGGCAACAACACACTTCGCCCGCCGCGGCCTAAATGCCACTCCTGCGACGGGCTTTCCTTTTATTAATAGCTAGAGATTACAAGCTTACAAGTACACCTTTACAACAAAATCACTTAAAGGGTACAAGGAGAAGCTGGCGGCTAAGAGAGAAGGAAGTGCCAGAAAGCAGGGGAGAAGCTGCCAGAGACTAAGTAAAATGGTCTGCTGGCAAGCTGGAGGACTGAGAAACTGAGTCTGCAGAGTCTGCTGGCAAGCTGCTGAAGAGCTGCTGGAGAGCTGTGCGGACAGGAAACTGAGTCCGCAGAGCTTGCTGGAGGAGGTGACGACGGACTGCGCGGACTGGAAAACGGAGTCCGCAGGGCTTGCTGGCAGGACTTGCAGGATCTTCCTGGATGATCCACACACACCCATCCAGAATGAGAGGCACCATGGGCTATTTATAGGCCCAGGGAAGTTCTTCTAGAAGCGGGGCCCAGTGACATCAACATGACGACCTGCGCGGACTCCGCGGACAGAGATTTTGCGTTCGCCATTGTTGCCTGAGGAAGCAAGCGGAAGGACCCACCTGCAGAGAACTGGAGGTCGCCCCCTAGCGGGCGACCTGGGCGGACTCCGGGAGGAGTCCGCCCGGCAGGCCGGAGGCCGCCCCCTAGCGGGCGGCCTGGGCGGACTCCAGGGTGGAGTCCGCCCGGCAGGAGCCGGGGCCGCCCCCTAGTCCGCCCGGCGGGCCTGGCCGCCCCCTTGCGGGCGGCCTGGGCGGACTCCGGGGGGAGTCCGCCCGGCGGGAGCCGGGGCCGCCCCCTAGCGGGCGGCCTGGGCGGACTCCGGGGGGAGTCCGCCCGGCTGGAGCCGGGGCCGCCCCCTAGCGGGCGGCCTGGGGGGGGACTCCCGGTGGAGTGGAGCCGGGGCGCCCCCTAGCGGGCGGCCTGGGCGGACTCCGGGTGGAGTCCGCCCGGCGGGCCTGGCCGCCCCCTAGCGGGCGGCCTGGGCGGACTCCAGGGGGAGTCCGCCCGGCAGGAGCCGGGGCCGCCCCCTAGCGGGCGGCCTGGGCGGACTCCAGGGGGAGTCCGCCCGGCAGGAGCCGGGGCCGCCCCCTAGCGGGCGGTCTGGGCGGCCCCCCCCCCCACTCCAGGGTGGAGTCCGCCCGGCAGGAGCCGGGGCCGCCCCCTAGCGGGCGGCCTGGGCGGACTCCAGGGTGGAGTCCGCCCGGCTGACGGGCAGAGGCCGCCCGGGGTGGGCGGCCTCGGCGGACGGCGGCAGGAGGCCGCCGTCCCTCGGGCAGCAGGGAGGTCGCCCCAGGCGGGCGTCCTCGGCGGACGGCGGTAGGAGACCACCGCCCCTTGGAGAAATAGGAGGCCGCTACTGGTACTGCTGTTGGCGGACTCCTGCAAGGAAAAGACTGCACGATTAGCGGACCTAACCGCATGTCCCGCGAGGGTGAGCCATGGGAATAGCTCGCCGTCCCGCAGGGCACGCGGTTGCTAGGAGACCTAGGCGGATAGGGAAGACTGTCCGCCTACGCTGGGACCCATCGCGATCAAAAGGGAGAAACTAAGGGTCACGACGAGCCAGCTGGCCACCTTGGGAAGGATCGCCGATTTCTGGGTTAACATAATCCCCGCACTTTTTTAAGTTCCGAAAAGAACTTCGAAAAAGTTGGAGACCCACGAAAATCGTGATCCACCCCAACGGGAGAAGAGGAGCAAGGAGAGACAGGACCTGAAGACTCTCCTCACAAGCTTGGTGCTTCTTGTCTATTTTCCTGCAAAAGGAAAGTTAGGGTAAGCATTTGCTTTTGCACAAGGCGTGTCTTCTGTATGTTCTGCAAAACAAAATGAGAGTAACTTGCAAGTACCTGTGAAGAAACTTGCAAGGGTTTGAGGATCTCTGCAGGAAGAGAGTTAAGAGCAGGTATCGTATATAAAAACAAGCTGCAAGTACCTGGATGAGGTTTGCAGGTGTTTGCTAATCTCTGAAAGAAGAGAAGTTAGGAACCAATAAGATATGAAAATAACTTGCAAGTACCTGTGAAGAGAAGGCTTGCAAGTGTTAACTGTAGACTGCTAATTGTTGATAAGTTAACTATTGACAAGATGAGGCCGATATGACCAATTAGCAAGAAGAGTGCCTGATGAATATTATTATGAAGCCCAGATCAAGAAACTGAGTTGTTAACTGCTGATAGATATGACTGGACTGCAATAGTATGGCTGATAGCGCTTGAGCAAACAATATATAGAAGATAAGAGCAATAGAACTTATATAGATAGAGTGCGAGTCATCATCCGATAGAGCTTTGAATAAGCAATTCATATAGGATGAGCATGAGCAAAGTGATTGCTGAAAATCCTTTTGGTAGGTCGGATTAACCTGTTCACCTGCGAAAGAAGGCAAGAGAGAAAAGGAGGGTTGCACCCGGAATGACTAAAGTGGGTTGAATGCTGCCACAGGTGTTCCCCGTGGGCCTTATGCATCACTTGCCCGAAAAAATCATCCCAAGTATAGTCCTACTCAAAGCGGGCTGGCCGCGCATCCTCAAGGAGGGGGGAAAAAGGAAAAAAGAGGTCCATGTTCGGAATGACTACAGAGGGTTGAATGCTGCCACAGGTGTTCCCCGTGGGCCTTATGCATCACTGGCCCCGAAAAAAAAATCATTCCGAGTATGGTCCTGCTCAAAGCGGGCTGGCCGCGCAAGGAGGGGGAAAGGAAAAAGAGGTCCATGTTCGGAATGACTAAAGAAGGTTGAATGCTGCCACAGGTGTTCCCCGTGGGCCTTATGCATCACTGGCCTGAGAAAGTCATTCCGAGTATGGTCCTGCTCAAAGCGGGCTGGCCGCGCATCCTCAAGGAGGGCACAAAGCAAGGGAAGGTCCTGAGAAGGACCGCTGGAAGCAAGGAAGATCCTGAGAAGGATCGCTAGAAGCAAGGGAGATCCTGAGAAGGATCGCTAGAGACTCTGCTCTCTTGCCCTGGGCACAAGCATCACTGATCAAGGAGACAGGTTGCGCCAAGAGGCCTATATTGTCTGTGTATTGATCAGTGGAGTTGTGAGAACCCGAGAGGCATGGATCGAGGATACCGGAGAGAGTTATTCGGCCACCACAGTTGAAGGCTGATCAAAGAGACAAGGTTACGCTTGATTGCCATTGCTTGTCCAGCGAAGATCATCCTAACCGTAGTGTTTCCTATAAGACGCACAGCAGAGCTAACACATGGGGCTCCCCTAGCACACACTCTGTGTCAGATGCTGGCTAGGATCCTAAGCCTGAAGCCCATAATCGTAGATGAACTGCTCCCACTACACACATGGGTATACTCCCGCCATATGTGGTCGAAGCGGTAGTGCAAGAACAAACTACGGAGGGAACGTTTCAGACTCGGCGAAATCTCATTGGCGTATTGATCCAGAGAGAGAGAGAGAGAGAGGCAACAAAAAGGGAACTGTGTCAGTACAGGATCTCTGAATAAAAGCTTTGCAGAAAAGCAAGAATAAAACACTGAGAAGTGTTGTAATGAAAATGTTTGAAAGAGGGAGAGTAAGGGTTGAGATAACCCCTGAAGGTTGCAAAGAACTCTAGAGGACTGTGAAGTCCATCGCTTTGGAGGACTGAAGTCCATCGCTAGCATTGAATAGCATCCCCAGTACACCCTCGTCGCAGGCATCGAAGCATTCGACTTCTTTGTTAACAACGAGGAGAGGATAATCTTCGACTTGGCTCACCCCTCTTGAGGAGTGAGGAACATCTGAAATTTCTTTGCCCTTTGAAGTTGACGGATCAGGGCGATCTTCTTTAGGAAGCAAGTCATGCATCTTTCCTTGCCGGAGCATCTTTGCACAAGCTGGCGGAATGCTCGGCAGTTTTCTGTTCGATGGCCTGGCTCTTTGTGGAATTCACAATAAGGCTCTGAGTCTCTAGACCTCTGATCTGCTGGTCGGTAGGGCTTCTTGTAGTTGGCCCTATCTTTCATGATCTGGATCACTTCTTGCACGGCGTCGTCGAGATCAGACTCGTGCAAGTCATCATCTTGCTCTTGTTGAACAGTTGCTGTTTGAGAAGGAGCTAGCGGTAGCAATGGATCTTGAGTATCGCGGCTCGGGAAGGAGTATCGCTGGCGATGAAGCCTTCTATCCTTCCTTGAGTAGGTTGGGAAACGATTGTAAGGAGACCTTGGAGGTTGCTTGCGAAACGGATCTTTCTCTGATACGAGCTTGGAGACGAAGCCTGGATTGCTCTTCTCGCCTCGGATGTATGAGTTGGCTAGAGCGATCAGCTCTTGGTATGTCCTTGGAGCACGGACATTGGCTTCAAACTTGAGAGGCCCTTCACGAAGACCATGGATAAGAGCCACTCGGTACATTTCTTGATCAACGATTTCGATGTCCAGAATCTCTCTCTGGAATCGATCAACGAATTGAGACCAGGTTTCATCACTGCGTTGTCTGATCTCAAAGAGGGCTTCAGGACCGCCCTTTCTCTTGGAGGAGGTAGAGAATCTGAGAAGAAATTCTCTACGAAGATCGAGAAAGGAAGTGATGGAGTGAGGACGGAGGCCATAGAACCAGTCCCTCACTTGCCCATCAAAGGTTGTCACAAGGAGCTTGCACTTGGTTGCATCTGACAGGGTCTTGAGAGCAACGGCTGACTCAAAAGCTTGGAGGTGCTTGACCGGATCAGTCTCTCCTGTATAGATTGGCAGTCGAGGCTCTCTGAAGTTTGCTGGAGTAGGTTTAAGGCGAACGCTCTCAATAAAGGGCGACGGCTCTTCCTGCTCTCCCACAGCATAGGGATTAAAGGGAGCATAGGCTGCAGCTGCAAAAGAAGCAGGAGGGTAGAAAGGAAAGGTTGCTGCAGGGAGGAGCAGAGGCAGGAGCTGGGGGGCAAGGATGACTTCCTTGAAAGTTGAGAAATCTAGCAGGACTTCCCCTGGCTGCTTGCCGGAAGAAGTTTTGGCGAGTGACAAACTCTTCATCTTGAGTTCGCAAAGGAGCAGCAGGACCTTGCGGGAAGGTTGGGGTGTAAGGTGGATAGAACGGCGGACAAGCTTGAGAATAAGCTTGCTTATGCTCCGATGTTGGCGTTGGGTTGATTGGAGCAGCTGGAGCAGTTGCTGGACGAGAGTCTAACCGCTGCGTGATCGCAGCAAGGACTTGGTTGATGGCTTGGAACTGTTGAGCATTCTCACGGCGCGACTGCTCAAAAGCCTTCCAGAGAGGATCTTCACTGGGACTTGGAGCAAAGTTCTCGGCTGATTGATCTGACATGACTAACTGTCGCTGTTCACCGTCTGACCGGATCTGAAGGCCGCGTGTTAACTGTTGATGCGCGAAAACGCCGCGGGGCACCAGCCAGCTAACACGGAGGGGGTGTTCGATCTCACAAGCTAGGAGAGGAGGAAAGGAGGAAAGGAAGGAAGCCTCTGAGTGCTCGAGAGTGGAGCAAACGGCTTGTCAAAGAGGGTTGCGGGGATAGAGGAGAGAAGCTTGATCAACAGAGCAGGTTGATCAAGAGGAGAGAAGGAGGTTGATCAGGAGCTGTCGAGCAGACGGCTAATGGGGACGGTTGTGCTTGCAGGTTGGAAGCCGAGGAGAGCTGAGCTGAGAAGAAGTCTGCTGAGCAGAGGAGCAAGACTTGCTGAGCAGAGGAGCAAGGCTTGCTGAGCAGAGGAGCAAGGCTTGCTGATCAGAGGAGCAAGGCTTGCTGAGCAGAGAGAAGAAGAAGGGGGGCCGCTAGCAGCGGCAACAACACACTTCGCCCGCCGCGGCCTAAATGCCACTCCTGCGACGGGCTTTCCTTTTATTAATAGCTAGAGATTACAAGCTTACAAGTACACCTTTACAACAAAATCACTTAAAGGGTACAAGGAGCAGCTGGCGGCTAAGAGAGAAGGAAGTGCCAGAAAGCAGGGGAGAGAAGCTGCCAGAGACTAAGTAAAATGGTCTGCTGGCAAGCTGGAGGACTGAGAAACTGAGTCTGCAGAGTCTGCTGGCAAGCTGCTGAAGAGCTGCTGGAGAGCTGTGCGGACAGGAAACTGAGTCCGCAGAGCTTGCTGGAGGAGGTGACGACGGACTGCGCGGACTGGAAAACGGAGTCCGCAGGGCTTGCTGGCAAGACTTGCAGGATCTTCCTGGATGATCCACCATCTGGCACCCATCCAGAATGAGAGGCACCATGGGCTATTTATAGGCCCAGGGAAGTTCTTCTAGAAGCGGGGCCCAGTGACATCAGCATGACGACCTGCGCGGACTCCGCGGACAGAGATTTTGCGTTCGCCACTGTTGCCTGAGGAAGCAAGCGGAAGGACCCACCTGCAGAGAACTGGAGGTCGCCCCCTAGCAAAAGGGCGACCTGGGCGGACTCCGGGAGGAGTCCGCCCGGCAGGCCGGAGGCCGCCCCCTAGCGGGCGGCCTGGGCGGACTCCAGGGTGGAGTCCGCCCGGCAGGAGCCGGGGCCGCCCCCTAGCGGGCGGCCTGGGCGGACTCCTGGGGGAGTCCGCCCGGCGGGAGCCGGGGCCGCCCCCTAGCGGGCGGCCTGGGCGGACTCCGGGGGGAGTCCGCCCGGCTGGAGCCGGGCCGCCCCCTAGTCCGCCCGGCGGCCTGGCCGCGCGCGGCCTGGGCGGACTCCGGGTGGAGTCCGCCCGGCAGGAGCCGGGGCCGCCCCCTAGCGGGCGGCCTGGGCGGACTCCAGGGGGAGTCCGCCCGGCGGGCCTGGCCGTCCGCCCGGCAGTCCGCCCGGAGCCGGGGCCGCCCCCTAGCGGGCGGCCTGGGCGGACTCCAGGGGGAGTCCGCCCGGCGGGCCTGGCCGTCCGCCCGGCAGTCCGCCCGGCTGGAGCCGGGGCCTCCCCCTAGCGGGCGGCCTGGGCGGACTCCAGGGGGAGTCCGCCCGGCGGGCCTGGCCGTCCGCCCGGCAGTCCGCCCGGCTGGAGCCGGGGCCGCCCCCTAGCGGGCGGCCTGGGCGGACTCCAGGGTGGAGTCCGCCCGGCTGACGGGGCAGAGGCCGCCCCGAGGTGGGCGGCCTCGGCGGACGGCGGCAGGAGGCCGCCGTCCCTCGGGCAGCAGGGAGGTCGCCCCAGGCGGGCGTCCTCGGCGGACGGCGGTAGGAGACCACCGCCCCTTGAGAGAAATAGGAGGCCGCTCCTGGGCCGCTGCAAGGAAAAGACTGGTAGCGAACCCAACCGCATCCCGCGAGGGTGCTAGCCCGCCGTTGGCGGACTCCTGCAAGGAAATTGTCCGCCTAGACTCAGAGAGAGCACGATTAGCTTTGGGAAGGACCTAACATTGAATTGGACGAAATTAGTTCTGTTGCATTCGTATTGATTATATGAGTCATGTGACAGAACCCGCGCTCAATTTTCAAAGGGTGATAAATACTACCTAAAAGTCATATTCTTCCATCGGAACAAAACGAGTTTCATTACACTTGGAATAGCTCGAACTAATAAAACCAATTTGGAGTCCATGTTAATTATACAAAATTTTGGTCAACTCCTAACAGGGCTTGTAAGTGACGCGGTTGCTAGGAGACAAATAAAAGTCTAGGCGGATAGGGAAGACGGAGGAGGAAAGGATGTGAAGGAGAGACCCTATTTATAGCAAGGGTGGTTATGGTGGTTACTACGCTGGGACCCATCGCGCATCACCATCAACATCAGTTCAAAGGTTAGTCCTTATAACAGAAACTAAGGGTCACGACGAGCCAAAGATAGAGCAGGTAGGAATTTGGCCACCTTGGGAAGGATCGCCGATTTCTGGGTTAACACAAGGGAAGATGCTAGATAGGCTGGAAATAGCCTAAGTCCACATGCATTGAGGGAAGTCTACTCACTCAACGCCAGGTAAGTAAAAATGTTGAGTATAGCTTGGTTAGTCTATGCCTAACTATTGGCTATACAGAAAAGTGGCTAAGTGCACAATAGTTGAGTGTAGTCTACTCACACAACGTCATATAGCTAAAAGTTGTGAGATAGGCAAAGCCTAAGAAGAAACAGCAAGAAATGTGGCTAAGTCCACATGCGTTGAGTGTAATCTACTTACTCAATATCATACTGCAAAAAGCTATGAGACAAGCTGAGACAGTCAAAGCCTAAGGAGAAACTGGCTGATATATGACTAAGTACACAGGCGCTGAGTGAAGTTTACATACTCAATGTCATACAACATAAATCGTTGAATATAGCTCAGATATTCAACGCCACAGAAAATCTGTGCAAATATTTGACTAAGTTCATATGTGTTCAGTGAAACTTACTCATTAACGTCATGTGATAAAAAGCGTTGACTGAACCTTTGTCAGTCAGAGACTATGATTTCACATAAATTTGGCTAAGTCCAAATGTGTTGAGTGTAGCTTACTCACTCAACACCAGATAATAGAAGAATATTTGTTAAGTGGTTTGGCATTGATTGATGAAAACTCACTCAACGCCTAGTAACAGAAAGTTGACTAACGCAAAAAGCCTTAAGTGATGAAGACACATTCAACGCTCTCAACGCCTAGTAACAGGAAGTTGACTAAGGCAAAAAGCGTTGAGTGATGAAGACACACTCAACACTCCAACGCATAGTAACAAAAAATTTGGCTAAGGCAAAAAAGCGTTGAGTGATGAAGACACACTCAGCGCTCTCAACGTCGGGCAAAAAAGCGTTGAGTGGACTTAACGCTCTCAACGCCTAGAGACAAAAAGATTTCTTCTATGTGTTTTGGCGTTGAGTGAAACTTACTCACTCAACGCCTAATGACTGAAATATTTTCTAAGTGGTTTGGCGTTGAGTGAAGGTTGTTCACTCAACGTCTAGTGACAGAATTATGTCTAAGTGTTTTGGCATTGAGTGAAACTTACTCACTCAACGCCATATTACCGATGCTTGATTTTAGCTAAGTCCACAGATGGTGACATCAGTAAAGTCAACAAGTCAACAAAATTCAAATTTATTACGGGAAAGCTACAACACATGACAAATGTAGTCGCGTGCCTACAGTACTGCAATTAATGCAAAAGCAAAGGTGCAGTTGTCAATCTCAGTGGATCCCACGGGTCAAAAGATTCGTTGATGGGATAATAATAAAAGACGGAGATCAAGGAAGAGAAAATAGCTTTTGGAAAAGACAACTGGTCCTCACTTTCTTCCACGCCATTATTGCAGAGATTGAAGAACGAAATTCAAATTAGCGGATCTAAAAGCTCAACAAAGTTAATTGTTGTCTTTCTCATCGACTTCAACAAGTTTACAGTTAATCTCTGAGAAAAAGGAAGCAGCCAAGGTCTAGCCCTAGCTTCAGGGTCTAGGATCAAATGCAAGTAAGCTGGTGCCATTTTCACCTGCACCAGCAAGTTCAGAAAGTTTTCTTTCTGAGGAATAAGAAGAAGCGGTTGTTGGTTACCCAAGATGCAGTAAAAGGAAGATAATCAAGTTGTTGTTATCATCTTCAATATCAACAGTAGTTTAGAGTAAATCTCTGAGAGTGAAGGTGTAGCAAAGGATAACCGTAATTGCAGCCACTTCACAGTTCCAGCTGTACAGTTCTGAAGAATATTTTCTGGAGGCCGTAAAGACGAAGTTAGGGCTAAATCTCCTTATCCCAGGAAAGAAAGAAGAAGCAGATATGTTCTGCAAGTTGCTTTCAGCACAAGCCAAAGCAAGATCTACATCATTGTTGTTGTAAAGTAGTTGGGGCTGAGATTTTCACAGCTTAGGAAGCAGCAAAGGGTCGATTCTAGCTGCAGTAAATCCAGAGGTCTAGCAGAGCTTTTCCTGAAGATAAAGTTCTGGTGCTATAAAGAAGAGAGGGTTGAGATTCATGTTCAGTGCATAAAAGGGGCAGAACAGTGTCCTGCAAGTCACTTCCAGCTCAAGTAAATATATACTTGTTGTTGTGGAGTAGCTATGGCTAAGGGTTTCTTAGTCCAGAAAAGTAGACTTGTGAAATATTTTCCTAGAGTCCAAGTAGGGCTGAGTCTATCTCAGTCCAGGAAGATTGGCGCAGAGAAATCTCCCTTGTGTCTAATCAACTCAACAAGTCATTTCCACCTTGTAGGATCCTTTTGGATCTGAGTGGTAGGAGTAAATTTGCTCTGAGGTAGGATCCAAGTTTGGATCTGAGTTGTAGGGCAGATGCCTGAGGTAGGATTCTGTTGAGAATCTGAGAGTAGGGATTTGGCATAAATTGTAGGATTCCTTTGTGAATCTGTGGTAGGATACAGTTTGGATCTGAGGTTGGTGATCATTTAATTACTAAGCTGTTGGGCCTTTGGACCTGAGGTAGGTGAGTCATTCTCACTGAGTTGTATGACACTTGTGTCTAGCCTGTAGGATCCTTTGGATTTGAGTTGTCGGGCTTAGCAGCCTGAGGTAGGAGAGTCATTCTCTTTGAGGTAGGATCCTTTGTGGATCTGAGGTAGGGTTATCCTCCTAGCCTGAGTTTTAGGGCTTAACAACCTGAGGTAGGTGATTTGTTGATCACTGAGTTGTAGGACCTTGTGCCTGAGCTGTAGGTCTTGGAGGAGACCGAGTGGTCCTGCAGGATCGTATTGTAAGCTCTTTGATCTGAGATTGGAGAAGTGTCTTGTCTAACTATAAGTTAGAAAGGTGAGAGGGAAAGTGAACGTACCTATAATCTGTTGAACCACTATATATCTTATGTGTGCTTTTGATTGTGTTGTTTCTTTGATTGCAGGTTGTGTGTGCCTTGAAAGTAGTAAATTACCAACAACCTAAGCACTTAAAGAAAAGAAAATTAAAGATAATCATAAGAGACTAAGAAACCTATTCACCCCCCCCCCCCTCTAGGTGATTTAGTTATCATTGAAAACAAAGACTTTTAAGTAGTATCAGAGGGAGGTTACTCAAAAAGAACTTAACGGTCTGTGTAGACCTTAAAGGATAGATAGTTAAAAGGTTTGTGCTTGTGGGTTCAAAAGAGAACTATATGGAGTGGACCTCAATAAAGCTTTAAGTCTACAGTAAGAGCAAGGACTACATTAGGTTGTTGGCAGCTCTTGTAGATGATGAAGACTATCAGATACAAGGGCAAAGATCAGAGCCTCTCTATCACATTCAGACAGTGATTTAGAAATGGATGAAGTTGAGAAAGATAATTGCATATGTTATGGGCTAATTTCCATGACAGAAGAAAAAGAATCCTGTCAGGATCAGCTTGGTCTAGATCAGGTTTCCATCTCTATCTAGTTCTTCTTGTGCGAACAGAAAATAAACAGGCCGAAAATTTAGAGTAACAAATTTTATTATCCAAAAAAAGTGTGTATTACAAATGTATAGCCTCCCTTTTATAAAATGGAAGAGATTTTAGAGATTACAGATAAGCAATGTGACACTAAATAATTACAAGTATATGCGGCTTTACAAATAAACAAACCGAACAAGTCGCGCAGTTAGACAAGTTGGCTAACCGCTCGACAACCATCAGAAGGAGAGAACAAGCCGCCATAGGAGATCGCTAGACCGTCGGTCTTAAATTCGCCAGAGACAAACCGCTAGACCGTCCGGCCTCCAAACAGCAACAGGCCGGCAGACAAGCTACTGAGATAAACCGCCAGACTGCCCGACATCTGAACTACAACAGACAGCCCGGTCTCCATACTGCAACACTCCTCCTCAAGCTGGAGCATAGATATCAATCATGCCCAACTTGTCGCAAATGTGGAAAAAGGAAGCGGACACCGGCTTAGTAAAGATATCTGCCAACTCGTTGTCAGAAGTGACGAACGGAGTACAAACCTGTTTCTTCAAGATCACTTCCCGAATAAAATGACAGTCGACTTTTATGTGTTTTGTTCTCTCATGAAAGCCCGGATTTTTAGAGATATATATCACAGCTTTGTTGTCGCAGAACATAGGAAGATGATAGTTGTAGACCTCTCCTAAGTCAAGCATGAGAGCATGTAACCACTTTAACTCACATGTGGTCGATGTCATACTACGATATTCCGCTTCTGCACTGGACCTAGAGACCATAGACTGTTTCTTGCTCTTCCAGCTCACAAGATTTCCTCCAACAAATGTGTAAAAACTTGATGTTGACTTGCGGTCACCTTTATCATCAGCATAGCTCGAATCTGAGTACACTTCAACCCTCAAGTGACCATTATTCTGAAAAGGAAGTCCTTTCTCTAGCGCCGCTTTAACATACTCCAATATCCTCAGGACAGATTGTAGATGACACTCACTAGGAACTTGCATGAATTGGCTCACCTTGCCCACAACATAGGAGAAGTCGGGTCTGGTTACTGTGAGATAAATGAGTTTGTCAACTAAACGCAGGTACCTCGTAAGATCAGATAGAATATGCGAGTCATCTGTCCAAGTTTTGTCTTCTCCAGCAGTCATGGGACATTGGGCAGGTTTAGCACCAGTCAACTCTGTCTCTTTTAGTAGATCAAGAGCATACTTCCGTTGGGAAAGGACCATGAAATTGGGCTTCCTAGAGATTTCAATACCCAGAAAGTATTATGGGGGGCCCATATTCTTTGTGACCAGGTGTTGACGGAGGTGTTTCTTTATCAAAGCTACCCCAGCCTGGTCATCGCCAGTAAGAAGAATGTCATCCACATATACCACAAGAACCAACAGACCCGAGGAGGATTTGCGAATGAACAAGGAGTGATGGGTTGAACTTCTTGCAAAACCAATGGTCGCAACAATGCCACTAAACTTGTCAAACCAAGCCTGAGGGCTTTGTTTTAGGCCATAAATGACCTTCTTCAGCAGACATACTTGTGTCTACCCCTGAGCAACATACCTAGGAGGTTGCTCCATGTAAACATCTTCCTGAAGATCACCATAAAAAAGACATTCTTAACATCCAGCTGTGAAATGAGCCAATCCTTGTTGACAGCCACAGAGAGAAGGACCCGAATGGTGCTGAGACGAGCAACGAGAGAGAAGGTGTCAAAGTAATCAACATCATAGGTCTGAGTGAAGCCTTTGGCAACCAGGCGGGCCTTGTAGCAGTCCACGCTATCATCTGGATGGAACTTTACATCAAAGACCCAGCGACAGCCAACCACATCAGTACCCAAAGGGGGAGTAACAATGGTCCAGGTACCCCGTTCAGTGAGGGTAGCAATTTCCTCATCCATGGTGGCCTTCCAATGAGTAACAGCAAGAGCTTCCTGGTAGGTGCGGGGAGTGGCAGTCGCAGAGATAGCCAATGCAAACGCCCTACGAGAAGGAGTGAGATGATCATATGAAACAACAGCAGCCAACAGGTGCTGGGTACACGTCTGCACCCCTTTGCGAAGAGCAATGGGAAGATCTAGGTCGGCGTGTTCCTTAGTGATCGGAGCATCCGTGGCAGAGAGAGCAGGCCCGGGAGTGGAGAGAGATGACCGCGAAGAGGAGGGAGAGAGCAGTGGTTAGGGGTGTGCACAGTGCGGTTTGGTGTGGTTTTGGCCCAAACCGCAACCGCACCGTAAGAGCTCGGTTTTTGCCCGAGCAAAACCACACCGCACCGAAATTATGCGATGCGGTTTCAGTTCGGTGAGATTTTTTTGTGGTGCGGTTGCGGTTTCGGTGTAGTTTTTTAACATGTATTTTTTATAGACTACAGGTAAGCATCAGAACTATGAATGTGGTTTGATAATTTATGAGTTCTTTTATGTTTTGCTATTTTTCTCTCTTTATTGTATTAAATTACATCATTTTCTTACAACAGATGAGTTCATTTTAATAAATTTTGATGCAGTTATTTATCTTTCTTTTTGGAGATGTCATACCAACTTATGAACTATATAATATTTTGTGAATATCATGTTTTATAGACAAATATTTTCACGCTAAACTTTGTTGCAGGAAATTCATTCACTCTTATATATCAGCACTTCTTATGCAATATTTTGTTTTAATTTGGATTATTAAAGAAACTGTTTAATTGATATCAAAGTTGTTTGTGTGTGGAAGAGATACAACAACACTCAAACCTTTATCCCACTATAGTGTGGTCGGTTATATGGATTATTTGTCGTCATTGTTTCGTATCTTGACATATTCTCACTAATGCGTACATCATGTTTTCCTTATAGTTTTAAGCTTTTATTTCACTATAGTGTTTGTGGAAGAGATGATTTAGCAAAATATCTCACCTAATTATAATATCTCTGACGGTAATATATCGTATAAATATATCAACTTTTACTTAATATACTTAAATGTGATGTCACATAATTATAAAAAATTAAATACACAAAATATTCGGTGTGGTGTGGTTTTTGCGGTTTTCAAAATCCAAAAACCGCACCGCAGCAAACCGCGCTCAGTTTGTAAAAGTTTAAAACCGCATCGCACCTAAACTACGCGGTGTGGTTTAAAAATCGGCGCAGTTTTTGCGGTGCGGGCGGTTTTTGCGGTTTGCGGTTTTTCATGCTCACCCCTAGCAGTGGTGATTAGGGAGAGAGAGAAGGAGGAGATGGTGGAGGCGACAGTGGGAAAATCTCGATGGGAGTAGACGTGGTGGAGGGGACGGTAGGAGAAGATGAAATAACTGGAGAGGGAGAGGGGTCATACGAGAAATAGGACGCATTCTCGAAGAAGTTCACATCCGCGGATATGTATTGCTTACGAAGAATGAGATCAAAGCAACAGTAGCCTTTTTGAGTAGTCGAGTAACCCAAAAAGACACACTTGGTGGCACGTGAGTCGAATTTATCATGAGTGGCGGAAGGAGCGTGCACAAAAGCCGTGCACACAAAATACGCAGAGGGAGAGGAAATAGATCCTTGTATGGATAGAGAATGGAGAATGTGGTTTGTCCGTGGAGAACCGTGGACGGAATGCAATTAATGAGGTAACAGGAGATGAGAACAGTGTAGCCCCAATAGGAGCTAGGAACCTGCATCTGTGCCATCAGAGTGCGAGCGACATCGAGGAGATGACGGTTTTTTGCGTTCCGTCACCCCATTTTGCTGTGAGGTATAAACACAGCTAGTTTGATGAATAATATCATTGTGCATACAAAAAGAAAAGAAAGCAGTACTAAGATATTCTTTAGCATTGTCAGAGTGAAAGATTTTAATAGACATATCAAGCTGATTCTTAATCATATTATAAAACGATGTCCATATAGAAAATAGTTCAGAGCGATCCTTTAAAAGATACACCCACGTACACCTAGAGAAATCATCAATAAAGGTTATAAAATATGAACTACCCCAACCTTTGGTAAGGGTAGGAGCAGGACCCCAGATGTTGGAGCGAACAAGATCAAATGGCCGGGAAGTTCCACGACCTTGCTTTGGTAGGAAGGACGAGCGGTGATGCTTGTCAAGCTGACAGGCGTCATAGTTGAGAGGAGGACTCTACGGAGGAAGGTGGGGCATAAGCTGACGAAGAAGTCATGGAGGAGAATGACCAAGATGGAGGTGACATTGGAGAAGATCAATAGAAGATGAGGAGAAGGCGGAGAGTGCGGAAATGTTGTCGAGGAAGTAGAGACCGCCGCTCTCAGTCCCAGTAGCAATCGTCCGTTTGGAGCCTGGATCCTGAAAAGAACAAGTAGTAGAAGTGAATGTGACGGAGCATTGCAGTTGCTTACAAAGAGAATTAATAGATAACAAGTTGCAAGGGAACTTGGGCACATAGAGGGTGTCCGCCAAGCGAAGAGACGGAGTGACTTGAACAACTACCGTTCCATTGACCGGTGAGGGAGAGCCGTCCGCAATAAGGACCGGGGGCAACCGATCATGCTATTCTAGGAGAGAAAAACATTATGGATTTTTGATCATATGATTGGTAGCACCAGAGTCGATCAGTCATTTACCTTGAGTAGCGACGTGGGCACTACCTGAAGATATGACCACGGAGGCGAACGGCTTCGAAGAGGAAGTGGAAGAGTCTCTAGATGGGTGAAGATGAGGATGCTTCTTCCAGCAGTGATCAACCGTGTGGCCGGTGCGGCCACAGTGAGAGCAGAGAAAGTGGGAAGCACCACATTCGTTGGATGGGAGGTGATGACCACCAGAGCCACTTCGCTGAGTATAGTGAGCAGAGTTGTCCGGTTGAGGAGGGAGGATAACAGCGGACGTTGTAGTAGAGAGGTAACAGCGACAATGCAGGTAGTAATGGCATCCAGGGTGGGAGACTCTGCCTCGCCAAGGATTTGTTGACGGATCATGTCATACGACTCAGGAAGTCGCAGAAGATAACACACAACCAGAAGCTCCTGAAAGTGTTTGTGTTGCTCTGCGAGATCTGCAGAGAAGGGGCAATTTTGGAGAATTTCGGCTCTGTGAGTCTGAACTTGTTAGTAAGCAGCATGAGACATGGAGAGGCGTGTAAAGAGGTCCGCATACAGAGTATAGATGCAGGACGTCTAAGCCCCCTTGGAGTAGAGAGCGGCAAGATGAAGCCAAGCAGCTTTGACCATTTCATCATGATGGATGACGGGTAGACATTCATCAGAGAGGTTGTTAGCCAGCCATGTGAAAGATATGGTACCTAAACACCTAGAGGGGGGGGTGAATAGGTGACCTAAACCTTTTTAAAACTTTGTTGGCAGCACAACAGTTATTTCACAGAATTCTACAGCTAACAGCAATTACAGAATATACACAGTTAATCCACAGCACAGCACAGCACAGCAGATACACTAATTTATAGTGGTTCCCCAATCTTTGGGTACATCCACTTTCCCCCTTCGCCTATCTAGCAGTGTACTAGATTCAGCCAACCTTCTCCACTATCTCAGAACCCAACTGGGTTCCTACACCTCAGGCCCAAAGCCTTACACTCAGCCACCAAGGCCTACACTCAGCCACCCAGGCCTACACTCAGCCAATTAAGGCCTACACTCAGAGTTCTTCAACTCCTACACTCAGGCAACCAAGCCCTACCCTCAGCCTTTATAATATAGGCTTACAATTCTCTCAGATCCAATGGATCCTACAAGTTAAAATAGAAATACAATAGTTATCTCTACAACTCAGAAAATAAGAGAGGAGTTGAGAGTTTCTTGAAGAGTTCTTGGAAGAACTCAGTTAGATCCAAACTGACTTAGCTTCCTTCAAAGCTTCTTGAGTTAGAACTGAATTAGTCTGAATCTTCTGCAGTTGATCCTTGACCTCTGCTTCTTGAGATCCAGATGATTCTGAATCCTTCTTCTCAGCCTTAGTTCCAAAGACTGAATTCTTGATTGGAGCTCTCTCTCTCCAACTTCTTAGATCTGCAGTTGGACTGCCAGATCTTCTTGTGTTGATCCTCTGAGTATCACTTTTCTGATGATCTGATCAACCACTTTAATTATTCTCACTACTTGAAAGAACAACTTGTAATTCTTACATCAACAACACTTCTGTAAACTGTGAGTGCCTATCTATAGGCTTCCTTCATGGTAACCGGCTGGTCCGGTTCATAACAGACTTCTGACTTCTCTGACAGTTGCTGTAGACCGGCTGGATCGGCAGCTGTCATGTCAACCAGTCACTTCTTGAAATTCTTTAACTGTCAGATAGTGTCGAGACTTTCTGTTCTTAAGTGTCGACACTTATAGACTGAGTGTCGACACATGCTGTGTAAGTGTCGACACAAGTCTACAAGGTGTCGACACAACTCCTTGTATGTCTCGACACTGATTCTTCTGCATGTGTCGACACTGAAATTGAGTGTCGACACAAGTACTTGTTCTTAATTCTTTAACTGTATTCTTCTAAGTGTCGACACATCTTCTTTGTGTCGACACATCTTCATGTGTTGAAACTGTCAAGTGTCGACACTACTTCTTGGTGTCGACACAAGTCTTCAATTTTATTTCTTCAGCTGAGTGTCGACACATTCCCTTAGTGTCGACACTTGTACTTAGAATATTTTGTAAACTTTTCTGTTCTTTGCTAAGTGTCGACACAGCTCCTTGTGTCGACACTTTCTTCAAGTGTAGAGTCTTCAACTAAGTGTTGACACATTATGCTGGGTGTCGACACTTTCTTCAAGTGTTGACTCTTCTGGTTGTGTGTCGACACATTGTGCTGAGTGTCGACACATACTTCAAGTGTTGACTCCTTTAAGTATGTGTCGACACATTGTGCTGAGTGTCGACACATTCTTCATATGTTGACTCTGCTGTTTGAGTGTCGACACATTGTGTTGAGTGTCGACACTTGTACTTAGACTCTGCAGATTTTTGCTGAGTGTCGACACAACTCCAAGTGTCGACACTTTCTGGTGTAGACACAGCTCTTCTGAGTGTCGACACTTCTGCTAAGTGTCGACACAGCTTTTCTGCATTCTTCTTCACTGAGTGTCGACACTACTCCAAGTGTCGACACTTTCTGTCAGGTGTCGACTCATCTACCCAGGTGTCGACACAATTACTCCAAGTGTCGACACTGCTTGTCTGGGTGTCGACACAGGCTTTCTCAAGTGTCGACACTTTCCCTCTGGGTGTCGACACATGGACTTAGAAACTTTTAGCTTCAGTCCAGTGAGTACCTAACCTGCACAAGTAACTCAAACAAACATCAAACACATTATGATATATATCATTGAGTTAGGTGAGGCTTCTTCAAATCAGGTACATTTGACCAATGTACCCAACAATCTCCCCCTATTTGGAGAAGTCATAACCCTTAGTCAATGATATACACCATTCATAATTAAAAAATTACAAAATGATGAAAGCAGATTATAATCAATAGGGTAAACTTAAACATGTAATAAAGCACACATGTATACTCATTCAGCATTACAGAACAAACAGAAATTAGACACATTTCTACTGAACAATCATGAAATATATTTATCAAAAATTGTTCAAACATGTTTTTTAATACATTTTCAATGATTTTACAAAATGTATAGATGTAACAGATTACAACATTCTTCAGTCTAATCTTAGTCTAATTCTGATCAGGTTCTTTTATAACTATGCCTTTCCCAGCTTGCACTTTGGCTTTTACAGCAGCAGCAGGCTCAGTATCAGCAGTCTTCTTGCCTTTGGAGTCCTTCTTCTTTTGTTCTTCAGCCTTGATTTTCTGCCTCTCAAAATAATGATAGAGCTTAGGAAAGTACTTGCTAGGCTCCACAGCTGTAGGAGGTAGCTTTCCTAACTTAGCCTTCCTTCTATGCTGGACAATGGCTTCCTGCCTAATCTCATGCTTCCTCCATTCTGCTTCTGAGAACCATTTGTTCCTCTCATGTGCATTGTCCTTGGCTGCTTTCCAGGCTGTGAGAATGATGTTCCTAGAAGTAGGGCTCCACTGTTCAAAGTCTGGTTTTGCTCAGCCAGTTCCCTGAACTTCTTCTTTGACAGCCTTGTCTCTTCTTCTTTGTCCAAAGCCTCTTGCATAGTTGTTGTTATAGGTTGAGTAACCTTTTCTAAATGGACATTGTCCTTGCCCCCAGATGGGCTATACATAGTACTCACCTCTGCATGAATCATGTCAAAATCTGGAGGTGGATAGATCACCTGAGCTACTTCCTGTTGCTCACCTCCAAGATATGCACTTTGAATACCAGATTCAGCTACATTATCATCATCACACAGGGGAGGATAGCCCAGTGTAGCTCTGATGGAGTTAGATATCCATTTGGCATGGTCAGAGCTAGCTTTGACTAACACCCTCTCCCCCTTTATGACTTCTTGTTCTACATGATCTCTTACATCATCCTTTTGGAATCTAATCTGACTGTCCAAGTACCTGATTCCTTCCTTAAATAAGGTCTAAGCTTAGTAAGCTGTTCAGAAATGACCTTCTGTGAATCTTTAATGGCAGTCTTGACAGCAGCAATTTCTTCCTGAAATACTTTATCAAATTCAGCTTTGCAGCAGCAGATGATGTTGAAGGTTCAGCAGACTTACTCTTCAGTTCAGTGACTATAGCATTTGTGAAGCAGTCAAATTATCATTCATCCTTAATTGATTCTCCAGCACATAGCCTTGCTTCAGTGCTATATCATCTACTTGAGACTTGATTTTCTCCTGGTGAGTTGCCAATAGACCACTGCATTACCACCCTTGTGGAACCAGTCAGTCATTTCCTTCTTATTCAAATTCATTTCAAACCTTATTGATTTGATATCTTGAGCTAGATCAAATTGTAAAGACTTGTGGCCTTCATCATATAATTCTCTATGGCCTCCTGTGCTCATCCAGCTTAACTTGCATTGCTACCATTAAGCATTGTAATCTGTTGATGGAGCTTGTTGGACTAGAGAGTGTTGAGCAACAGTTTGTAGAGCCTTCTTATAGCTCTGACTCCTCCTTTTGAATACAAAGAATTTCTTCTTTTTAGCTTGTTCTGTCTCATCATCCTCAGACTCTGAGGTACTGGCTATATTCACTGTGTCCTTGGGCTTGAGGTTTTTCAGCTTGTACATCTAGTGCCTTCTCAGTGTCTAGCCTTATAGGCTCTTCCTGAACATCCAAGTTCTCCCCCTCAGCAGCAGCACCCTTCTCTTCATCAGCAGTATTCTTATCCATGTCAAAATCCTCTTGATCTAGATTCAGAAAGAGATCTTCCATTGTGTATTCAGGAGGTGACTGAGCAGGAGATGTACTGGGTTCATCAACTACTTTATCAGGAACTGTTTGCACACCAGCAGATGTGTCTGGGAGAACAACATCTGGTTTTGGTTGTTTGTTGCTGAGTTTGCTGATGGACATCAGACAAATCAGAATCTATTACAGAAAAATCTAAAGTATTGAGGTCAGAAAGTACCTTTTGGATAATGAGTGTAGCTTGCTCACTCTCCAGTGTAGAGGGTTGTTCTACAGCTGGAGGCTCCCCTGTCTTGAATTCTTATGCATGGGGCTAGCTGTAGGCAGCTCCCCCTGGATTTCTCTGGCTCTTGAGGAGCAGGTGACTTCTCTGCAGCCACATCTATTGGACTATCAGGAGTGAAAACACTTGTTCTTCACTACCTGAGCTGCTGGAGGACTCCTGAGTCACAGCAGCTATCTTCTTCTTCCTTTGGGGGTGAATCTTTCTAGAAACTTGCTTCTCAGGGGTAGGAACTTCCTTAGACAGCACTCTTTCCCATCTTGAAAGTATCCTCATATCCATCCTTCTCATGTGATTGATTTTAGTACCAGCAGCACATTGCTCATGACCTCTGGTATTGTACCAGCCAGGTAGAGACTTAGTATTCCTGCCCAGATTGGGCTTCTTTAAACTTTCCTTAACTTCTCAAACACAACCATTGATCAGTCTGTTTTAAGGTTGAAAATGATTCTGGTCATAACACTGAACATGGAGGCTGACACCCTGTCATGCCTCCAGTCTTACTGAGTATTACTTTACCTACAATTTTCTGACAGAATTTTCCGGGAGTATTCATTCCTCTCCTGTTGAATACTGATCCTATCTTTAGCTTAGGATCTAGTCCACACCAGGTAAGTGCTTCCCTGGTCTTAGATGTTGTCACTTCCTCTTCTTCCTGAACTTTAGGTAGCTGAAGTACCTTTCTCAGAGATTTGGGTGAAATCTTGACCTTTGGTCCATGCCCCTTGATTTGATTCTGTAGCCCTGAGTCATCTACAGACCTCCAGTAAGGAATTCAAGAACGTCCTTCTTCCATATTTTTGTTGGTTCTGAAACCAAGTACTCCAATCCTGAATTGGTGACTAGGTTACACCGATTTTATTTCTTGATCGCCATCGTCGAATGCGCCACGAACCAGTTCATAGCCTTCGTTAACGTTCTCTTCCAGCTTGGGAGCCATTAAGGTTTGGAGAATTAGTCTTTAGAAGAAGAAATGTCGACACAGTAGTTTGGTCTCGAAACTCTGAAAGCGTGTCGACACACAAAGACAGAATCCTATTTATACCTTTCTGGTTTGAAGACGAACAGGCGGGATGGATTACTCAGATGTGTCGACACTGGCAATAAGTGTCGACACTGACTTATAATGTCTCGACACTCATGTGTCGACACAAGTTTAGTCAACAGATTTTATGTGTCGACACTTGGTTAAGTGTCGACACCACACTACTCGACATGTAGTCGAGACTTTTACTTAGAAAATTCTGAGTAAAACTTAAGTGTCGACACCTTATTGAATGTGTGCGACACCAACTCGACATGTGTCGACACTAACATTCTGAAGTGTCGACACCAACTTCCTAGATGTGTCGACACCATTTTCCTGAAGTGTCGACACTTACTATTCTGTGTCGACATAGACTTGTCTATGTGTCGACACCTTTTTACTTAGCCAATTTTTAGTTCTGTAAACTTAGTCTAAGTTTATCATACCTAGTTCAATTTGAACCTATTGAACTTAGCTTCTTCTAAGGGCTTAGTAAACATATCAGCTATCTGATTATCAGTTTTAACATATTCAAGTGCAATATCATTTCTTTCTACATGCTCCCTAAGAAAGTGATATTTAATCTCAATATGTTTAGTTCTACTATGTGATACAGGATTGTTAGCTATTGAAATAGCACTTGTAGAATCACAGTAAAGTGGAGTTCTACTTACCTGAAATCCATAGTCTTCTAGCTGATGTTGAATCCATAGAAGTTGAGCACAGCAACTTCCTGCAGCTACATATTCTGACTCAGCTGTGGAGATAGCCACACTAGTCTGCTTTTTGCTGCTCCATGAAATTATCTTCCACCTAGGAATTGACAGGATCCAGTAGTGCTCTTTCTATCTTCTTTGCATCCTGCAAAGTCTGCATCTGAATAGCCTGTTAGATCAAAATCTCCATTCCTAGGGTACCAGAGGCCTAGATAAGGTGTGCCCTTTAGATATCTCAAGATTCTCTTGACTGCAGTCAAGTGAGACTCTTTAGGGCAGGCTTGATACCTGGCACAAACACATGTAGCATACATAATGTCAGGCCTACTTGCAGTCAAGTATAGTAGGGAGCCAACTATCCCTCTATACAAGGTTTCATCTACAGGTTTCCCTGCATCATCCTTGCTCAGAGACATACTTGACCCCATAGGAGTCTTCATGGTATGGATGAATCCATACCATACTTCCTTATGAGTTCTAGGGTGAACTTGGACTGACATATGGATAGACCACTTCCAGTCTGTTTAACTTGGAGACCCAAGAAAAACTTTAGTTCTCCCATACTACTCATCTCAAATTGACTTTGCATAAGCTTTGCAAACTTTTTGCAAAGGCTACTTTCAGTAGACCCAAATATAATGTCATCTACATATATTTGGACAAGTATGACTTTGCCTCTAGATTCCCTAAGGAATAGAGTCTTATCTATTTTCCCCCTTGAGAACTTGTTCTCAATGAGGAAACTAGATAGGGTTTCATACCAAGCTCTAGGGCTTGCTTTAACCCATACAATGCTTTCCTAAGTCTATAGACATAATGTGGAGAGTAGGATCAACAAAACCTGAAGGCTGCTCCACATATACTTCTTCTTTAATTACCATTTAGGAATGCTGACTTCACATCCATTTGGTATACCTTGAATCCTTGATAGGTTGCATAGGCCAAGAACATCCTTATGGCCTCCAGTCTGGCTACTGGGCAAAGGTTTGATCAAAATCAATACCTTCTTCTTGCCTATATCCTTTTGCAACCAGTCCTTGCTTTATTCTTTATGATGACCCCTTGTTCATCTAACTTATTTCTGTAGATCCACTTAGTTCCTATAACATTGTGGTCTTTAGGCTTTGGAACCAGCTCCCAAACTTTGCCCTTTTGAACTGATTAAGTTCTTCTTGCATAGCTTCAGTCCACTGTGGATCTTGTATAGCTTCTTCAAATTTCTTTGGTTCTATTTGAGACAGAAAACTTGAATATACTACAGCATCTGATTTCTGCTCCTTGTCTGAACACCTTGTCTTGGATCTCCAATTATCAGCTCTACTGGATGATCTCTTAGATGCCTGTTGGCTGGAGGCATCCTTCTTCTGGTTGTACTTCTACAGCATCTTCATCAACTGAGTTCCTTGTACTTCTTCAGCTCCTTGTACATGTAGTTCTCCCCCTGACATAAGCCATCTTCTTCTACTTGCTGTCTTGCAGCAGGTACATCTTCTATGGTTAGCTTGTCCATCTTCTTAGTAAGACCTGTGGGGCTGCATACATTACTAGATAACTCATTGTTAATAGTTGTGTCTCATCAAAAACTACATGCACAGACTCCTCTACAACTTGTGTAGTCAAGTTGTAGACTCTATAAGCCTTACTATTATTGCTGTACCACAAACATTCCCTCTTGGGACTTGGCAGCAAACTTAGTTAAGTAAGACTTTCCATTGTTAAGTATGAAGCATTTGCAACCAAAAATCCTGAAATAGGATAGGTTTGGTTTCCTGCCTTTCACAACTTCATAGGGGGTCTTGTTTAACCTTTTAGTGATGGTAGCCCTATCTATCACATGGCATGCAGTGTTAACTGCTTCAGCCCAGAAATACTCTGGCAGAGCATGAATCACTTAATAGGGTTCCACCCTCTACAACCCTATTTTTCTCAGCCTTCAGCAATCGAAGATTTTAAAGGTGCCCTAGGTGACACGAGCCTTGCATGAGATCCCACTCACACAGCTTTAAGATCACTTAGGCTTCACCCTCCAAGCCAAATTCTGGCTAGGAGCTCCTCAAAAAGGCACTGAAGTTGGAAGATTATGAAAGCCTTGCTTTCTCAAGAACTACAAGGTATCTTTATAGCCTTTGCTGATCTGA